>CM019823.1:173818502-173983590 GCA_009763385.1 Coix lacryma-jobi var. lacryma-jobi
AGTGCTTTTCATGTTGATATTTTGACCTAGTTCAAAATAGTTTGTTAAATAAAAATGAATTAAGCAAAATGTTTTATGTTTCAAAATTGGCTTTAATTATAAGGAGATTGTAAAAATGGTTTTCAGAAAAAGTGTCTTATATGAAAGTTGTAGAGAAAATTATTTTGAGCAACTTTTATATTTGGGTCAAAGCCTGGTTTGGAGTTTTTGAAACTGTTTTTGAATGGTCAAAGTTTGAAAAGTTTTGGAAAAAGAAAAAGGAAACGATTTTTCCCGCGCCTCACTTTTGGCCCAACCGGCCTTTCGGCCCAGCTCGCCGCGCCGGCCAGCGCTCGCCGGCGCGCGCGCCGCCGCGCACGGCGCGCTGCCGCCGCTGACACGCCGCGCGTACGCCGGCCGCAAGCGCCGCGTGGCCGGCGATCCTGCGAAAAATCTCGCGCGGCCACTCCCTCTCCGATCCTTCTCCACGCGATCACGCAAGCGATCGGCTTCGCCCACTCCGCGCTCGCCTCGCTGCCGAGCCCTCGTCGACCGCACCCTGCCTCGCCCGCCGCGCCGCCGTGGCCCCCGCCGCGACTGGCCGTCCGCCGCTCCGCCGAGACCAAAACCCGAGCGCCTCCCTCTCTCCGCTCTCTCACTCTCATTTCGCACACACCCGCCTGCTCCCTCTCCCTCTCCTCTCCCGCAAACACGCCGAGCACTTCACTGCTCGCCGTCGTTCGGCACCGAAGAACCGCACCCCCGTTCCGCCCTAGCCGAGCCACCACCGACCGATTAACCTCGGCCACCACCCCGCCATCATCCAGACCACACGGTGCGCACCTCCGCACCACCCGCCGAGCCTCGCTGACGTCGGAGTCCGAGGAGCCCGCCGCGAACGCCATCAGCGCCGTCCGGAGCTCGCGACTGTTCTTCCCGACCGAAGCTCCTCCGCTCCTCTCCTTCGTCCTCGAGCTTCACCGAGCCAAGGCAAGGTGAGAACCACCTACTAGCTCAACGCTACCGCTCTCTCCCACCTCTTCTTCCCCGCCGAACGCCATGGCCGCCGCCGCGGCCATGCACGAGGCCAAGCTCCCCTGGAGCCATCCGAGCCAAACCAACCCACTCACGTAGCTCCCTAGGGTTCACAAAGCACTGCGCACGCGCCAATTTGGCCGGCGACCGCCGGACACGGCCTAGCCGAGCCCCGCCACCGTCCGCCATGGCCGCTCGCGTGGCCAAGCTTCCTCGGAGCTTCCCGAGCCAAGCCGAGCCCTCCGATAGCCTCCCTAGGGCTCGAGTAAGCCTATGCCTTCCCCAATTTCACCGGCGACCGCCGAAAACAGCGTAGCCGTGTGTCGCCGCCGCCGTCCGCCACCGCTCGCCGCCGGCACGCTTCGGTCACCCTCTGGCCAAGCCGACCCCACCGCTGGATGCGCCTCGTCTGTAACACCCCTGGTGTCGACGCGTTAATTAAAACTCTAAGTATGACGATTAGTATGCATAATCATCCAGTGTCATGACATATAAGCAGATCTTGTGTGATGATTTCCATGTTTGATTATGTGTGTTGTATGATGTTTATGTGTACACATGAAATAACGACCCAAAAAACCAAATTAAGGAAACTCTGGTCAATTCTAAAATGAATTTCTAAATGAACTTGGGGAAACTAAGGCACTATTTGTGGTCAACTTTCGCTCTTATCAATAGTGAGGTTGTTTGCTAGTAATGAACACGAAAAGACCCTAATTAAATTCCTTAAGATTTGAAGGTTCTAAATTAGCAAAAAAACCCTAGTTTTAAATATTCTTTTATCCCCTTTCATAAGTCAAAAAGTAAGCTAAATCTCAACATGAATTTAAAAGCAAACTTGTGACTCTTGTTGAAAGCTACGATTTTGATATTCAAAGTTTTCACTGATTCGGCGTAGAACTTGAATAAATTTGAAATTACTTAAATTCTAAATTTAACCCTTAAACTAAAATTCAAAACTAAAAGGAATTAGTACTTGGCACCTTTTAAGTAAAATCGTAGAGGAGTTTAAATGAAGCAACTTCTGTTCAGGCAGAATTTCAAGTTCTTGAAGAAAATCTAAAGTAATTGGAAAATAAGTTTAAATTGAATCCCAAATTGAAGTTTAATTCCAAAATCAGATTTACCCCCTTTACTATAGTTTGAAAAATATGCATAATTTTGGTATGAGACCAAAAGTAAAGTTGTAGATAATGTTATAAGGAACAACGTTTATAAAGGTCAAATTCGAAGTTGTTAAACAAATTCAAAAGTAATTTGAATTTAGGTTAAGGGCAATTCAAATTCGAATTATGATTTAAAATCTGCACAGACTTGGGGTTGCTCTTTAAATGAAAGTTGTAGATCAGAATATTTAGAGCAACTTTCATTTTGGTAGATTTTGGAGTTTCTATACAAAACCGAGGGTAATTTGGGGAGAGAGTTTGCTGCTATAGTAAAAAGGGGAAGGAATTGCAGAGGCGCTGGGCACGTGGCGTGCAGAGCCGGCGCCATGGCGTCCCGCCGGCCGACCGCGCGGCGCGTGTCCTCCGCGTGGCGTGCAGTCGTCGATGGCAAGCCTCCGTGCGCCGACTTCCTTCTCGCCTACTGCATTCTTCTTCCCTCCCCCATTTTCCTCCTCTCCTCTTCTGCCTCTCCTCTACTCTCGTGTTCGAATGCAGAGCACGCCGCCGAGCTTGCTCGCCGTCGTCGAAGCCCCTCATCCCGAGCCACCTGACCATCACTTTCGCCACCACCTCGCGCACCTCTGGAAACCGTTAGCACCATCTCTACTGGTCCGACCTCCCGCGCCGCCATCTTCTTCTCCATGGCCGGCAGAGCTCTGCTCTCGCCATTCCACCATGGCCAGACTCCGCCGAAGCCTCTCCGCCCTGCCTCGCCACCGTTCGAGCTCCGTGACTCCACCCTGAACCCGCTCGACCCCCTAATTCTAGCCTCATGACCGGAGTCCCCCGCACCATCCCCTTTTCTTCCACTGCTCCGGCGGAGCTCCGTCGTGAGCCCCTCACCGTGGCCAGGGCGCTCCGAGGAGTTCCGTTTCCTTCTAACGCTCGTTCTAGCTCCGCCACGGGGTCGTGAAGCTCATCGGCCCACCGCTTCGGTCTCTACCGCCTCGACCATGCCGGGACGCCGCTTCGCCGTCGGTTCCAGCAGATGAAGCCGTCGTCGCCATTGCCGGTGGCAAACCACCTCTGCTCCGTCCCGGCTCCAACCAACTCGCGCATCAGTGTTGGGTGAGGCCTGGTGCTAGTAGCCCAACCCCGAGGTCGCTACCAACCCCCTTCGCCGGAACCTCTGGCGCCAACCGAGCCATGGCTTGCCGAGCCGCCATGGCTGGTGTGGGGAGAGCTCTGCGGTGCTTTTGATTCCGTCTAACCCCTCCTGCAGGTGCGCCTGGTCTTGGGGAACTCGCCGAAGCTCTTCCCGTCGCCGCGAGGCCATTGCTGGGCGTGCCGGGCGCTCGGTCGCCGCGGCGCCATGGCCAGGGCCTCGGCATGGCCGAGTCGCGGCCTGGGCGGGAGCGCTGACCCGGGCCCCGTCCGTCAGCGACTGTGGGCTGGCAACGGCCCAGTAACCATAGGGTTTCGCGTTTTCTTATTTTCAGAATTTACATATATGTGTTGCAAATAGAAAAATGCATAAGTTAAATAATACAGCTCCAAAAATTGTGAAAAATTTTGTTGTGTTCCTGATGAGGTGCTCTACACAGGAAAAATATGAAACTTGGTGTTTGGATAAATTTTGATGGTGCTTAAAATGGACTATTTAATTAATAATGCACTTTGAATAATTTTATAGGGATATTTGATGTCCAAAAATCATGTAAACTATTTTTACTGTTGTTTGTGTCATGTGAGGATGCTTCAAAAAATTTTGAGGTCATTTGACAAAATAAGTTTCATCCATATCATAAGCCCATTTAAATAATTAAATAATGCTTAAAACTTAAATCATTTCTGTAGGTCAAAATAATAATCCCAAAATTCTCAATTTGTTTTGCAACCTTTATTTACTGTAATCCACCATCACGAAAGTTTGGACTTCATTTGACAAACTTTAGTTAAACACTATTTTCATATTTAATTATCAAATGGTAGTTAGTAAAGCCTAAGTTAACCAATTAGATCATGCTGATTTTGACTAGAACAAATACATGTTAAGCTCTGATGATCAACTTAAACACTCTAATAACCCTTTGTTAAGTATAGCACTTAGTCACTTACCGCATAATATAATAGTAAAAGCTTAAACCTAAATCACTTTACTAAATGGTCTCTATTACTTTACTAATTAGTCTCTATTAATTAAGCTACTTAATGATGGTTAAAAATTTATGTTAGAGTTAACCTTGCTGCTAGTAATCTTTTGTTTCATGATTTTGTCATGCAAAGAATTGTGTGGTTATATATGGCTATGGTATTGGATTAAGAGATCACCTTGATCTCATTGGTGAATTGCATGGTTGCATGACCAGAATCTGTTGAGAGGTTGTTCCACTATGTAAATCATGTTTCTGTGATGGTGTTAAATACCAAAGTTGTAGCTAACTTCTGTATCTAGCTTGTCCGAAATTTCATGATTTTAGGCCAGCTAGATTAGGATTATAGAATTTCTAAGTTACCAGATCAAATCTGTTTTACTCTCTGGACGAATCTGAGAAAATGATCTGTTTAGTTATTTCACTTGGGAATCACTTGTTAACTATAATAGGAAAGTTGTAGTAAACTTCTATATCTAGTTTGTCCCAAAATTTCATGATTTTAGGCCTGTTTATACTAAGAGTTTAATGGATTTATAAGATTCCAGTTCGAGTCTGTCCTTAACCCTCTGAACATATCGGAGAAACTGAAGTTGTTGGGGCTATCTTAACTAGGAAATCACCTCTTGACCATAAAGAGAAAGTTGTAGTAGACTTCTTAAGATTTCTAACTTGTTAAGGATCATGTCTTTTAATGACTTAGAACACCAGTTATAGCTGTTTGAAATTGGACGATCAAATCTGTCAGAATCTGGACTGGGATGTTTGCCCAAGTTGTTTGACCTAAATTTCTGTAGAATCAACTCAAGTTCATAATAACAAAAGTATAGGTAATTAGATAAGGTTTCCGAAAAGTCTAGGTTCATAGTTTGAAATATTTGGAAACTCCAGATATGGTTGTCCTTTGTGCAGTGTTGGAATCTGTCTAAATTCTGGATAGAACTTCTCTCTTTGCACTGTTCTGACTGTCAAGTTATAGAACAACCTTTGTGTGGTGTTAGAATCAGTTTGTGTTACATTTATATAAGCTTTCCAAATTGTCCTCAACCACTATTTTTGGAGATCTGGAACTCTAGTTATGGATAAATCAAGTTGATTGTACAAATCTGTCCAAAATCTGGACGGCAGTGTTTGATTGTATTATTTGACTTAGTTAACTGTAGAATCACTTAAAGATGATAAAAATGAAGTGATAGCTAACTTAATGAACTTTTAGAAAAGTTAGTATAACCTATCATTGCTTAAGTGAACTAGAGTAGTCTGCTCCAACAACTGTAAAAAGGTTAATAAATAATTAAGTTTTGCTTTGCACCGTGTATGGTTAAAGTCTTGATTGAAGACCATGGGACATCCCCACTCTGAGGTCCCATGGCAGTGGATGATGCATGTGATACACTCTTAAACACTTTATTAATCCATCTAATGATATTTTATGAAAATAACACACTACCCTAGAACACTAGTTAGTAGGTTACAAGTTGGTTGGTTGGTTTGCTGCACTTTCCGTGGTGAAAGTTGTCCTCGACCTTTATGATCTTGTTTAACTTTTGTTATGCATTTGTTTGTCCTGCACCTTAGCATGCATTGCATCATACTAAAGCATACATCATTGTATACGTGTAGTTCATACGAGAGAGTCGCTGGTCGTGTTGAGCAAGCTTCGGAAGGTTGCGTTGAGCAAGCTTCAGATCGAGGTGGTCCAGTTGATCAAGCCTTAGGAGGAGAACTTCGTCGGACAAGCTTCTTCGGGAGGATTCGACTTCAAGTCTCTAAGGAACTAACTTCTGTGGGTCTTTCGGAGATCCAGTCTTCTCTGCAACACAGGCAAGTCCCGGTGCATACACCCACTCTCTGTTTTACAAATACTTTATTACACTGTAGGTCTTGTGGAATGTGCATTAAGTAAGTAGGAGTTGAACGAAACCGTTGCTGCATGAATACATTGATTTCCAGATAATTCCCTTATGATATCCTATCAGTAGTGATAAGACGATCTCAAATGCTTAGTAATGCTTAGACTTCGTAGAAGTCGATCGATGGTTTCATCGTTCGCGAGATATAGGTTTTACCTTTTCTCTCTTCGACTCTGTCTATGGGTCGTGAGAACCCTAATATGATGATAACTATTAAACTGAGACCGGACGGGTAACTTGCACAGGAATGGAGTCCAGGTGTAGTGTTTCCGCCTGTGTCGCCTAGGGCCCGTCCGCTGTTGGCCCGTTGGATCGAGAACTATTTGTTAGTACTGGTCACATGCTACGGTAAGCCCTACTGTGGCTATGCTCTTACTGGAACGGCGCACCCGCGCACTGGGAGTGGAGAGATGGCGGGAGTAGCGTGTACCCACCCTGCTCGGTCTCCTGTTGGACGGACTCAGCAAGGCCGTTGTAGGACGGTGGTGTACTGTACTCCCGGGTGGCGCGGCTCCGGTCCGGTTTGAGCGGATCCACGGGAAGGTTGATATATGCAAGTTCGGTCTTGCATATGTCGTGTGATAAGGAAGCCCCAGCTGGGTAGATCAAGCGGTTCGAATCGTCGTTTGCTCCACGAGAAAGGAGACTCGTCCTCGCACCTTCAGTAGTTTAATCAAGTGAAGATGATGGCAAAAAAAGTTTATCTTTAGATGTGATGCTTAAACAAGTGTTTGATGTAGATAGGTGCAAAGTGATACTGCTTAATAACTTAATGCACCGCTAAAACTTGAAAATAGGATGAACAAGTAGAAAGCTTTTTCTTCAAAGCTCTTTCTTTTGCTAGCCCCACTACATCCCTTAAGCCAGCATGCCCTTGGAGTCTTTTTCTTAGTCGGGTAAGTCTTGTTGAGTACCTTCATGTACTCAGGGTTTGTTAATCCCCTGTTGCAGGTTTTAGCTTGTGGTGTCAATCTGGATCATGTCTGTGGGCTCGATATGATTCGGTGGTTCTCTTCGACTTGGGTGCTCTACCTATGTCAGGCTCTGTAGTGCTGCTCTTCTCCCGCAGTCCAAGTAAAGTTTATTTGAAATGTAACTTATTCATGTTTTGTAAAAGTTTATCTTACCTTGTTTCCGCACTCCGATATTATTTTTGTATCAACTGTTGTAATGTTGTAGTTATTTCACCCAAGGTGAGGATGATCCTGTAACTCGTGGATTATTCGGGGTTCTCTCGGGGACTCCCGACGGATCTTTCCAGTAATGTGGTACACATGCACAGTCATCAGAGCTCTGGGAGATGATGACGTGTGCAGGTGGGCCACATTGCCGGGAGGTTCTGCCACATCGTCGAGCCGAGTCTATCGAGCCTAGCCTCACCGCCGGCGACCTCACCGTCGACGAGCTTTCGCCGGTCAACACCTTTCCCTGCTTCGCCCTCTCTGACGGGTGGGTCCCATTGACCAGCGGACCCCGCGCGTCAGTCACACGCGGTCCATGGACCGAGTTCACGCAGTTTGAGCCGGGATGATTTCAAATGTTTTCCTTTTTGTTTTATTTTCTAAAAATACTTGTTATTTTTGTGTAGCTCGTTTTAAAAGTCCAAATAAAGTACTTTCAGTTTTGTTAGCTTGTTTATGAGTAGATCTATCATGGAAAAATATGAAAGTATTTTTGGTGAAAGTTTTTATTACTGTTTTTATTTAATTCAGTTTGTGAGCTTTTGTTTAGATAAATGAAAATAGGTGTTTTCTGGTTGAGATAATTCATGAGAAAATTTGTGTAGGTTTCTTATCATGATTTGCACCTCTGAAAAATATATACTGCACTGTTTATGTGGAAAAAGTTTCTGTTATGATTAAAAGTCCTTTTTGGCTGTTTTCTTAGAATAAATGTTAAGGTGTTTTATATGTCGAAATAAAATGTGGAAAAAATTGTGTAGTCTCTGTATGACATGTTCAGGCTAAGAAAAATGTTAAGCATGAGCTGTTGTATGGAAGAATCTAAAGTTGCTTTACAACTGTACTTTTCTATGTCTTCTTTTGGAAATTCATGTAAGAAATAATATAATGTTTTTGTTCATGACACTTCCTTGATAAATATGAAATGTGAAGTAGAATCTGGGAAAAATATGAAAATGAGTTTAGCCCCTTTTTCAGTAGGGTTGTAGTTCAAATGGTTTAATTTGGAATAAATTTGTTTATTTTGTGTAGGCTTGTATATTTATGTTCTGATAGTAAATTTTCTACAGTAGAATGTTTATGAGTAGTTGAAGCTAGGAAAATTATGAAATCTGTTGTTGAACACTTTTTGTGTAAAAAGTTAGTTCAAAGCACCTTTTGAGCAGTTTATTTGTTATTTTTATATCTGCAGTTCTCTATTTTATTTCTTGCTGAAAATTGTTCAGTGAAGTCCAGCAGATGCCATTTGCCTTCTGGAATTTTTGTGGATTTTTCTGAGTCCAGAAAAATGCACTTGCAGTTCAAACTTAAATTTCTTTTGAATTATTAATAAGAAATAGGTGGATTAATGAAATTGTTTTATGAGATAATTAAGTGTTTACCTCAATGTCAAAAATGGTTCAACAAGTTGGTTTTGTTGGTTTGCAAGAAATATTTACACTCATACCACCCCATCTCACACTACGCATTATTTATTTATTATTTTTCAACCGCATTGCAATAGGATCGATAGTTCAGGAGCAAGACCTGGAGCAGGAGACAAGCGCCGAGCAGGAGATCCCGGAACTGCATCAAGCCGAGGAAGTCGACCCCGCGGCCGACACTAACCTGCCTGAGTGCCCCTCCCACGAGGCCTCAGTCTTCTCTCAAGGCAAGCCCCAGAGCATATTAAGCCTACTACCCTTTGCAATTAAAATTACTTGAGTCCTTTTATATTGTGATGCATTAGGTTTAGGAGTTGGAATGAAACCTACTTGCTGCATTACCATTCCTTGGTTATTGATTAATATCTACCTTGTTATCCTGTTATTTATTTACAATGTAGAATTGCTTAGTGTGGCAGAACCTCCTGAATTAAATGGCCCACCTGCACCCATCATTGTCTTAAAGACTTCTGATCGGCGTGCACGAGTTCCAAATGATCCAAGAGATCTGTCGGGTGTCCTCGGGAGACCCGAATCATCCATGTTTATGTTTTCCAGGATAATTCCCCATCAAGCATCACAGTATTACAACAGTTTTATAGATAAGATAAATCAGAGTAAAGCGGAAAGATTATAATAAATAGATTAAAAACTTATGTTTAAAAGTTTACATCACCATAGTACTTATTACATGATTGTTTCGGAACTTATATCACATATTTCCACACAAAAGTTTTCACTTGCCCAAGGTCACTCATTAGAGTCATCATCACTTTCTTCTACAAGGGTAAAGTAACATTGTCCATCTAAAGTTGGATCCATGTATTCACCTGCAACAAGGGTTAACAAACCCTGAGTACAAAAGTACTCAACAAGACTTAACCGTCTAGAGAAAAGAAGAAGACTCAGGGATGAAGGCTGTAAGGATTCAAGGTAAGGCTTTAGCAAAGTCAAAGTATTTTCTTTTGCATAAAGCTTACTAAAAGTAAAACCTATTTTCAAGTTTTAACTCAAGTGTGAACTAACCAAAGATTCTCAAACCTTCACATTCTAGAATTCTCATTTCATGACCATCCCATTCTTTACTACGGTGCGGGTCGGGGGATTGAGGCTCCATATCCGAGGAAACACGGTGATTCGAATCGATTAACCCAGCTGGGGATTCAGTACCACACGACATATGTAGAACTTAATCTTGCATATATCAACCATATCTATAGATCCTCCCATACAAGAAAGGGTCCGCGCTACCCGAGAGTACAGTACACCTCCAATCCGGGACTTTAACCCACGAGGGTACACGCTACTCCCGCCGTCTTTCCACTCCCAGTGCGCGGTTAGCCATTCTCAGGTATCGGAATAGCTATAGATTAGGCTTACCACCGCATGTGGGCTGTACTCAAAGGTCTCAATCACAGCAGGCCAACAACGATCAGGTCCTATGTTGAGTAACCTTACAACAAGACTCCATTATTGATGTAAGTTACTATCAATATCATGTTGTCTCAAGATTCATTATCCCCATAACATAGGAACCATTTTTAAAAGCACCTACTGTAATAAAGTAGTAAAGCATGGCTAAGCATACTAAGCATTTTGATAAAACAGGTATCAAGGTTAAGTATTGGAATCATCAAGGTTGGTAATGCATCAAATAGGATTCACTCAACTCCTATTCACCTAATACATCATATTATTGAAAGTAAATGTAATTGTAAATCCAAGGAAATGGTTAAATGCACCGGGGCTTGCCTTGGGAAACAGCGAAGTCTGGAGTCTCAGAAAAAGAAGAAGAGTCCACACCCTCAGGAGATATCCACTGCGGATCGGATTCTTTCGAAACGGAAGCTACACGTAAAAGTGCATATGCATGAATAATGAGATGCTTATGCTATAATCATGGTAAAGATGGAAATTTTCTTAACTATAACCTTTACAGAGTACAACTTTCCATCGCGATAAAGTTGCAAACCAACAAACCCACTTTATCTATTATAAACACTAAACAAGTTTTATTATTTTCTGATAACGCAAATTACAAGCAACAAAAAGGTATTTGCATAAAGGAAACCCATAACCAGGGAGCAAATTTTGCTAGTTTCCCATTGGTTGTCAAACAATTCCAAAAGTCACACAAATCTACAGGGATCAACTATTTCTATTTATTTTATTAATCATTTTAATTAGCCTTTTATTTATACACCAAGCATACTTTGTCAATCAGAGATGAAATTAAACCTGTAGGTGTATATCAGTGATATAAACTCCCATGTCAAATTTCATGATTTTTGGAGAAACACAGAAAATTACATAAATCACCAAAGTTGCATTTATTAATTAAAGCACAGATTTTATTGGCATAATAAAAATGCTCCAAACACAAGTTTCATAATTTTTATATTAGCACAGACATGCTATCATCTATCATGTCAAAATTCATAATTAACAGAGCTATAGATTAATTATAGCAAAAATAACAAAACTGATTACTGTGCATAAAGCCAGAAAAAGAAAAACTTGAAACGAGCCCAAACTGGGCTTTCGGCCCAAGCCAACTCGGCCCAGCGTGGCGCGAGCGCATGGCGGTGGGTGCGGGTGCGTTCGCTTGAGGCCCGGCTCCAGCGAGACAGTGCCCGAGGGTCCGCTCGAGGCCTAGCTCGACCGAGACGATAAACGTCTGTCCGAGGCTTGACTCAGGGCTCGGCGAGACGGAAAACAATTGTCCGTCCAAGGCCTGGTTCGAGGCTCGGGTGAGACGGAAAAACGCTCGTCCGTCCGAGGCCTAGCTCGGGCGGGACAGTGAACGCGTTCGCCCGAGGCTTGGCTCGAGCGAAGCGGAGGGTGCGCCTGCTCGAGGCATAGCTCGAGATGGAGGGCACGTGTCCAAATGCCCGCTCGAGACCTGGCTCGAGCGAGACGGTGTGTCCTGACAGCTTTGCAGAAAAGCCCTTCGGCTTCTACGAAACTAACCCGCAGTCCACAGCACTATTCACCTGAGTCTTGGACTTTGCAATCAACACCCTGGAACTTCTCATCTTTACAACGAGGAGATCCTCGACCATGGCTGGCGCGCATGGCGATGAACCGAGCGGCGGCGTGACTTACGCCGGCCAACTCCGGCCACTAAAGACCCAACGGACGCAAGCATCAGCACCGGCAAGCCAACTGCAACCGATTGAGCCCCTAACCCTAAACTCTACTGCTCCGGCGAGGTCTGGCCACGCACGGCGGCGGATTGGATCTCGGCACGACCGTTCTGGCGAACCTAGGCCGGTCGCAAGCGAACGGAGAAGCTAGGGAGGTGTAGAAGCTCACCCTGGTGCTGATGGTGAAGTCGGTTTGAGCGGAGGTTGCTCGGAGAGTAGGCGTCCACGGAGCAGTGGCCCTCGGCGGCAAACTCCGGCGAAGCGGCGGTGGTTCCGGCGAGACCTGGGCACCAAACATGAAACCAGCGAGCCGATGAGGTTCCTGGGATCAAGATGCAACATAAACGCGAGATAAAGAGGGTAGAGGAGTGCCCAGTGGATCGGACCACGGCAAGATTGAGCTCGGTGGAGCTTTTTCAATGGCGGAAGGAAGAACAGCGATTGCTTGCTCTCTGAGTGAGTAGAGTTTGAGCGAAAGGGTTCTGGAGATGCGCAAGGTCGTGGGGTATTTATACCCGCGGTCAATCGGGATGAGATCAAGCAGGGACGGTGAAACTGCAGCTCGAGCCAGGAAGGTGCTCGTCGGGGCTGCGTGTCAAGATGTCGACGGCGAGCGCGGAAGAAGGTGCCACGACGCGAGGGTAAGTGCCAGCGGCTGGGTAACTTTGCCACGAACTCGGTCGCACGTTGGTTCGGGAGAGAACTGCGGCCATCGCGCTGGCGTCGTCGGCAAAAGATCGCGGCGGCCACCGCCGTGAACAGGGAGGTGAGCTTATCCCCCCTATTTCCCCACCTCCTTTTCTACCCTTTCTGAAAATCTAAAATTACATTTGATTTTTGAATAAAAGTTGAAAATATGCCAAAATATCAAATGCTCAGAATTCAATACTGAACATCTTTCATTTTTGCAAGATACCCAAAATATGCTCCGATTTTGAATTAGGATTTGAAATACAAAAGAGGACAAAAAGGGCAAAAGGGGACTTTTACAATTACTTTTGATTTCACATGAACACTTGAAAAACTTTAAATACCAAAGTTGTTCCTTATCAGAAATAGAGCAACTTTGCTTTTTAAAGCATACCCAAATTCTTTCAAAATTTTGATTTATAGAAAAGGGGATAAAATAGGGTGTTTGAATTATTTAAACTATTTATTTGAATTCTAACCAAAGTCTAATTTATACCTCAATGATGACTTGAATCATGACTCAAATACACCTTTGAGACATAAAACCAGAATTTGGTCCAAAACTTCACTACTATAAAAGAAATTACCATAATACCCCATATACACAAAAAAGCACTAATTACCAATTAAGAAAGCATAAACTAAGGTTTAACTTAAACACTCTTTTATCAACTAAGCACAAGCATAAAATAATAAACTTGTTTTAGTAAATGAATATCCAGATTATCACTCAAATGAAATGCCAGTGCATATGATGACATGCCAGGTTTTAGTTTGCTTAACACCAGAGTGTTACACTTAGCTTGCTTAATAAAAGTAGTAGTTAAGAATGTTCCCGTAATACCCTGATGGTTAGTTACCGGATCACGGTTGGCTATATTTGCTATCGTGGAAAAGAACCTGAGTAGTAATGAAATACGGTCAGCTGGAAGGCAAGGCACCAAGTTGGAACTTGGGGGCAGTCCGTCCGTTGGATCGTGTAGGTTTGTATCGATGTTGGCCCTCGTTCATTTTTGAACGCGCCCTTTTACTTAGGGATACGTCAGTGCCGTAATCATCGACCCCAAAGCCGGTTAGAAGCTGTTCGGGCCGGTTTCGACCCGTGTCGCGCCCTCTAGTATGGAAATTGCGATCTGCCGCGTGAGGCCATCGTCAGGTTCTAATTGGGCGGTCCGTGCTTGAACCGCGACGATTACCACCACGAACAAGCATCGAGCGGTTGCCCAATGCATGGACCCGACGGGGAAAGTGTGGGCTGGTATTAAAGGTCTTTCACCAGCTGGTTTGGAATTCGATTCGAGTTGCCGTCTCCCCCGGTTAGTGGGAAACTATGGCGAGCTTCACCACGATACAACTCCATGTGATGTTTTAAAGGTTCAACTAAAAAATGTGGATAAGTCAACTGGATATGGTTATATTATTGTTTGTTAGACTCAATTGTGTGCAATAGTTCAGGTGCAAACCTAGAGTAAAGAAATAGGTCTAAAAATGACAGCTCAGCAATATCATTGCGTGCGAGATTGAGTTGGGGGAGAAGTGCTGCAATTCCACCTCGAAGTGGTGAGCCAGCCCCCGCATAAAGCGGCTTGGCGGAACGCCAAGCCCCATGCGGTGGTAGCGCGTGAAGCTCACCACGTACCCCTCCGGCGGGTGCGGCTCCTGGTGGTCCGCCGACGGGAGAATCCACCACGCGGGCCCCTCCCACGGGTTGGGGCGGAGAAGCCCCTAGTCCACCAGCGACTCTAGCTCAGGCCGCGACGTCTTCGTCGGGCGCCAGTCTTCGGGCGGCAGCACCTGGGTCTGGGCGGCCATGGCGGCGACGGCGCGGATCTGAGCGGCGGACGGACGGCCGGGAAGATTACCAATCGCTAGCTTGGGGAGAAAGCGTGCGGGAGCTGCAGCGGCTGTGAAGGCAAAGGCAAAGTAAAGAGTCCCTCACCCCTCACTCGATATTTATAAAAGAAAACCCCGATGGACGGGGTCTCCCACGGCAGAGGAAAGGTAACCACACACATTTAATGCGCCCACCTAACCACGTCTCGAGCCGGTTGACAGGTACACGCGGCAACTTCCCATTCGTTCCACTACGAGGGCCCACCACGACCGCCGCTCCGACTTCATGTCCGTCGCCCTGGTGCCACGATCTCCACTCCCTGACAGTTTCCTCCTAAAAAGGCGCGCCCAACGGGCAGAAGAATTCCAAACGACGGAGGCTTCTTCAAGAAGGTAAAAACGGGCCCCGACCCTTCCAAGTCTCGAGGCAGCGAAGGCTGGCCCTCGAAGAGGGTTCGACAACCGGCTTCGAGCACCCGAGTCAGGGACACCAAGGGGCGCCACTCGCAGCATCGCTCGAGGGCCAAGCCCTCGAGGCCCCTCACGTGTATCCAAGGCAGGGCCCACGACATGCAGTGAGATCCCCTTGGAGGGAGGCATCGAGCCACCAGGTCCTATCGAATGGACCCGGCATTCCTGCAGACCGAGCGCCCATGCTTTATGAGATCGCCTCCGGGCTTCAGACGACCCTATCGAACGGGGCACGAGGTCTCACTTGGATTCCCCCGTTACCAGCTCACCGGGAACCTCGATACTCGCCCGCTCGCGGTAGTACGAGGCATCCCCCCTCGCATCCGATCGAAAGGACTCGCGGGATGACAAGCCAGGGCAACTGGCGTGCCGGACAGCTCGAAGAGCCGGCCGGTCGGTTCAGCCTGGCACCCCTCGACGAAAGAGGGTCAAAGAACTCGGGGGCTCGACACTCCCGAACCTAAAAAACGTAACTAACACTCACACTCGTGAAAAAGCCCACGAGGGAGTCCTAACCACTCCCCCGTAGCCTCGGGGGCTACACCCGCGGGTGTCGCTCGCGCGACACCCACGGAATCAAAACAACCAAACCCTCGAGAACCAATTAGCTAACCCTCGAGATCCCGGTAGGGAGACCCTGCCCGAGTGCTAGCACTCGAACAAGGGCTCGGGGGCTACTGTCGGGGGACCACAAAAAGGGTAACCCCAATCAACGCAAAACAAATAAGTTAAACCTAGAGCACCAATTAATAAGAGACCTAACTAGTCTAACCCCCTAAAAAACCAACCCCTCGAGGCCTACAACGCCGGCCCACCTCCGGGAAGCCCGGGCCCGCCAAAGCCTTACCGACCGCCTCATGGTAGCCTACCTCCCGAGCCCCGGCACATAGGCCTCGAGCCCACTACAGCCGTACACCGTTCCTCAAAACCCCACGAGAGGACCTCGAGCCTCTCTAACACGGTAACCTATCCCTCGAGACACATCATACCTCCCTCGAGCAGCGCCAGACATCGGATACCAGCCCCATACTGCGCATTTAATGCGTCCACCTACTCCGGTCACATCCTCTGGCACACGACGTAAGCCACAGTGAACCGGGGCCAGAGTCAAACCTCGTTTTCACCACAAGCATGAGCAAATAGGCACAAGTACAGCACTGTTAGGCCATGCCCTGCACTGTAGCACACTCGAGCCACATCTCAAGACCTGGATTCCCGTTGTACGGCCGGGTTTTCCGGGACTTGCCCATACCTGCGGGGGCTCGAGCCCCTCCGTAGGCGCCACCTCGAGGCCGGCCCTGCGCCCCTCGAGCCCTGACTGCTTTCATGCTATTGGAGGACAGGTACCTCAAGACCCGGAGGGACCCTGCAACGTCTTGTACGTACCGGAATGGGCGCTGCACGGTCTCCACGTCGCCACGCCTCCACGTCCGCGCCCGGGATGGAAGCCACGCTTCAAGGACGCCTCAACAGCAACCCCCACGCCGGCTCCAGTGACCCCGACAAGACAGAATACCAACCCTTCGCCATATTGGGCGTTGCACATGTTACTCCTGTGTAGCCCTGGCCTCCTCTTGTTCTATAAAAGAGGACACCAGGGCCCTTCACGCGGACAAGGAGACACGACAGACACACGAGTCCAGACTCTCGTCCACGCTCATTGAGCTTGTATTGCTCATGTACAAGCACTTAGGTGCAAGTAATACAAGAACCTCCTCCCCCCGCTGGACGTAGGGCCTTCTTTGCCCGAACCAGGATAAACTCTTGTGTCATCTTGCATCACCATCCAGGAAGAGAGCACGCGATCATATTACTAGTTGGTGTTATACCCCGGGGACGAAACACCGACAGTACTCAAGGCTGGAAAGAGAAGTTGCTCTCAAAATCGAGAAAAGAAGTCTTTGATTAAGTGTGTTGCAGAAGCCATACTTGTTTATGTTATGTCTTGCTTCCACCTCACCAAATCCCTGTGTGAGGACATAACAACAATGGTTTTGTGATATTTGGCGGACGCAACAAAATAAGGACAAAAAATTATTGGTGGGGAAAGGAGAAACTGATGAAGCAAAAGTCAAACGTGGACTGGGATTTGATGGTATACTTCATCTATATAGGAAATAAATATCGTTTTAGACAAGATTTAAGTCAACAATTGAGAATATAAATCATGAATAACTTTTAAATTGTTGAGTTTAGAGATGTAAAAATCATATAAGTAAATTTGTCTTGAAAAGTATTTTTATAAAATATACATATACCACTTTACAACAAATATTTTTTAAAAAATAAGTGGTCAAAATTATGCTTTAAAGACCATGTCGCTATCCTAAACGACATCTATTTCCTATATGGATGAAGTACATGCTTTCTACATTGCTATGGTAGCAAGACAAAGGTGGAGAGTAAGATGGAGTACATGCTTTCAACATTGCTATGGTAGCAAGACAAAGGTGGAGAGTAAGTCTGTATCATTTCTCTTTGTGTACTCAGGTTTTAAAAGCAAGATATTTTCCAAGACTCGACGTTCCTCGTGCTCACCGAAGGGACTAAATATCAAATGCATGGAGAACCATCTTAAAAGGGTATTCAACTCATGAAGAAAGGCATAATTTTCATATGCATGCAGGAGAATCATCTTAAAGGGTATTCAACTCATGAAGAAACACTTTGGATTGAGGAGGGTTTTTTGGAAATGAATATATAGATGGTTCCGCTAGAGATTGCAACGGGCATCCGCCATCCGAGAATGATGGCAGTAGGCAAATTGCAAAACATTCCATGCCGAGACCAAGGGCATCACAAAATGATATGGGAAAATTATCGTAGAGACAGTTTGTATAAACTATAGGTCTTATTTGGCTGTACACGGATACACCTTAATCCACATAGATTGAAGTTGATTAGAGTATAACTTAAACTAAATTACAACTAATTCACGTATTTGTGTGCAGCCAAACAAGACCTTAGGAGCTCTTTAATACAAGAGGAATTGGCCAATGGCATGAACGCGGTAGTTATTAAAAAAACAAAATGCTGCTTTTTCATACGGAGTATGTACTATCATGCAACATAACATATTGTCCAAGAGAATGTAACCGTTTCCCTAAAAGAGACATGTACACTGTACGGGACTCCAAAATTTCATAAAACTACAGCACCCGGCACTCGTGAACGGGAGAGCATGAGCAAAATTCAGAGCATCCCACCATCGGAAAGAACCTGTTCCGGTTCCACCTGGGAGATAACGACCCCATGCTGAAGCACATTCACTGGTGTCTGGTTTTACGCGTTGCAGTGACGATGACGACACTCGTTACACCTCAAAGCAAAGCAAAGCAAGGCTAGCATTGACCAGCCCCAGGTCACACATGTGGGCCGATGCTTCGTGGCAGCTTCCCCATCCGGAATCCAGGTCACACATTGGCTCACGTGGTGGCCGCCCCAAGAGCTATGAGAGAGGTAGACTGCACTATGCACAGGCATGTCCTCCAAAGTCCAAACTGCAAGGGGAAATTCGAGAAGAAATACAGTTAGATCCGTACAGTAGTTGAACAAGTCCAGATTTCAACAGGAATAACAAACATCTGAATGGGCATCTCATGGTTGGTTAGAACGATTCAGAGAGGCCAAAGATTAATATATGGTCACCAGCACAGGGCCATTACTCATTAGCAATTAAATACTCACTTATGCTTTTGCGTACAAACATAAGTGAGGGATCGTCAGATTGTAGAACACAACTTCAACGGCTGAAATCCCACTTATTTTGAGCTTCTGACATAGGAGCTGCCGTAAGCGCTGACGTAACCAGAGGCTGATACATTAATTTTTGGTAGTAAGGTTTAAGGAGAGGCAACAACCAAGCAAAAGGGCATCCAGACTCGGCAAACCACCAGACTCAGCTAACAAAATGACACCGTGTCATAAACACATGAGGGCCCTCCATGACAAGTGACAACACCGTCACTTTTTTAAGAACAAAGAACAACAATCATGCAACTTATCAATTCAGAAGTTAATATATAAATCAATGCTCCTACTGCACCATCCAAGAAGCTGAATTTTTTGGCTCCAGTATGTAGTAAAAGGAATGTGCAATAGTCAAAGCTTTCAACGTGTGGAAGGTAAAACTCAGCCTTGCATTCCAAATGACACGCAGAGACCAGAGCATGGTGACAAGTTGACCTCAAGCAGATACAAAAAAAAAGGAGGGTAAAGAGACTGGGGTCAACTTGACATACAAGAGGATGATATACATGGGACATGGCTAGCGGTTTCTTCTGGATGGCTTCCTTCCCTGTGGATATGCACAGAAAAAATGGCATCAAATTAATAAAAAATGAAGAGCAATCAACAAAATAAGATGGCATACAACAGCTCCGATTCTACAAAATTCAAAGTTAACTCACGATAGAAGGTACGCGATTGATGCTAGAAGCTGCTGTTCCACCTATATGAATATAAAGGCACAGCGTTAGGTAATTCTCACAAATATAAGGTAAACCAAGATTATAATTATTTGAAAAACAATAGCCAAATTAACCATGACAATCAGGCAGGAAGTAAACTAAATCCTGTAAGCACGGAAACTAACAATCAGGCACAACTATCAATGATTACCACAAGTGCAAGCAGCAAGATAAAATGAAGTGTCGATGCATTCTCCTTTAACCATTTTCACTGCAAGCGACTCAGATATGTTCCAAACAGCATACAGGTCTGATCGAATTCAAATAATGACAATATTTACAAACTCTGCTGGTCCAAAGTGCCTATTGAAGTTCAAGTAAATGAATGGTAATGTCTAATTCAAGAGGCCAAATAGTTTCTGATTCTATCCAGTTGCGTATAGCATGTGACGTATACCTCCAGATGGTACTGGGAAAAGTGAAGTAACCGAAGATGGGATACCAGTCCTGAACAAAGATGTTGCCGGCATGGATCCTAGTGCAAGTGTGGAGAGTGAATCAAATGGCATGGATTGCAACACGGGCCCGGATGAACTGAAAGGGTTGGTTGATGGAGCATGACTTGTTTGTGTGCTGGATGGAGGTAAAACAGTAGGCAGTGGAACTGTTGGATAAGAGATTGGGGAAGCTGCTACAGTAGGGAATGAAGTTTGCTGTAGCTGGCTTGCTTTCATTGGCGCAGCGATCGGCGTTGTTGGCTGGCCTGGAGGTGTTAGATGCAACATTGGGTAGATTATTCTGTCAGTTGCTTCTTGTTTAGCTGCTTCTCTTATATTTGCCTTGAGAAAAGGATTACTCAAATCACCCCTGCGCCGTCGATCATTCAGATACTGAGTTTCCAATGTTTCAACATACTGATGACAATGTTCCACCTGGACAGACAGGAATATAAGTTCAGCATAAATGAACACATGCCAAGATAAGTAGTTCCTTTTCGAGATCGGGATATAGCCCGTTTTTCATTAAGCAGAAGAGAATGGTCAATAGACCTATACATAGTTGATACAAGAGATTCGCTAGTAATCCCAAGATTACCGACGAAATCCCGACACAGACAGACAGCAAGAAAACATGATAGGGGGAGGTCACCACCTCCGACACCAACCAACCAACCAACTAAACTATGTCTGCAACAAGAGATACATTCGAGCAAAGGTCGCCAATCGAGGGGGTCAAGCCGCGGTGGCAAAGCATCCACCATAGCCTCAAACGACCAGGTAGTCGTGAGGTGAAACCGCCAGTGCCCAGGTAGACACTGTGAAGGAGACGTCGTACCCGAACCTCCAGCGACCAGGTAGTCGCGAGGTAAACCTCCAGCGACCAGGTAGCCGCGAGGTAACTGCCAATGACCAGGAAGCCACTGCAAAGGGGACGTCAAACCGCCAGTGGCCAGGTAGCCACTACGAAGATGCGGCGACACCAACACCCAAACTGGTCAACCCAAAGCCACGAAGAGATGAAGCACAGGCAGACATATCACCGGCGAAGGTGGCAAGTGGCAGGCTGCAGTAGCGCTCCAACGTAGCCTTCAAGAAGGGTCATGACATCCACAGACGCCAACAACGTTGGTACGCACCGAGTCATCAGCCTACCCGGATGGACACGAGCTTCGACGACGCCTCCAAAAAAGAATATGACGCACACTGCGCCACCGCCGCCTGCCCGGGCGAGCCGGGCTAGGTTTTCACCCAGCTTTATCATGTCCTCCGGAGAACGACAACGGACCGCAACACCCACCACACCACCAATGCAGGCAAGAACCGAGCACGGAGCAGCAAGCAGTTCCTAAACAAGACCTTCCTTGTTTACAGTATATTAGAGGTGAGAAAACACAATGCACAGAAGGGATTTAACTTCCTGTTTGCAATTCTGGTACAAAGTAATATCAGGTCACATTTTTATCAGAATTGCAAACAGGCAGTTAAAAAGACGGACAAGAGCTAGCAACTCTAGGAAAGAAGGCTCGAAATGGAAAGTAACATAAACAACTGTGAGTAAGACTTTGGATTCCCTACAGGAACAAGTTTATTATAAATTCGTAGTGATTGAGGAAGTTGATTTGTGAACTTTGTTAGCATGAAAGAAAAAAATCATGTTGTGTTAAGTTCTGAAGTATCTGTGGTGGCTAGCTTTTTGTGTAAGACTTACCTTAGACGCCACATGGATTAGATAGTCATGGACATTAGACATAACATTTGACAGAGATTCCAAAGATTCTGCAAAGGTCTTGCCATCCTTCATTTGGACAAGTTGTTCTAGTTCTAGAATCCATTTGCAGCAGTCACCAAGATCATCCTCAAACCTGGCAACTGTTTGATGCAAAAAAGAAGGTCGCCTGGTAGCACTACTACAACAATGAAACCTCGGTACCATGGTTAAGAGCTGATGGAAATCAGTCTGAGCAACAGAAGATCCAGAGTGTTTTGAAAACCCAGGGTTTGCACTTTCAGCACTTAGATACACAAACCTTGGCCTCAACTTTACATATGAACGTATAGCAAATTCTGTGTTCCACATAATTTCTTTGATAACAGTCATTAAGCTCTCAATGGAATTATTCTCTCTATTCATGATGGTAGAGATAGATACAGCCTCCTGTTACATGAAGAAAACAAATCTTGCTATGACAAACAGTCTCTCAAAATTATAAGTGCTACATTACCTACCTGGGTTAACACATTGTGTGAAACAACCTATTCATTAAAAGCAAGTTATAGGGGAACGGAACTATCCAAAAAGGAGCCAGAACTCTGTCGAACATTCCAATCATTCAGACAATGTTACACCAATTACTTCACATTATATGTTTCTAAGTGTCCTAGTCAAACTTAAAAAATGTCTACGTTGAAGAAAACATTCAGGCAATGGTAGTGTCAACTCTAAAATTAGGTAAAGACAACCCAATCAGTGAAATTCAGATTATAAAATATACAAACAAGTAGTAAACTAAGTTATGAAGGCAGAAATATAACTGAGGTGATTGTCAAACATGCAATTGCAAATATCCATGGATATGCTGACAACATTTGATACCACACAACCACAGATAATACACTGATCTGTGAAGGCTGCAGCATAGGAGTATACTGAAGTTACTACTCAACAAAACATCCATTGCAGATTGAACAGGTATATATTAAACAAAATGAAAAAACCGACCTTAGTAATCTGACTAGCATCGAGTTCAAAACTCATGTTGCACAGTGATAGGTCGTCAAAGCATCTGCATTGATCCAACTGCTCACTATTATTCCTATGCTCCCTAATTCTGTCCCTGAAATCATACAAGAACCGGGTGGGGATCATAGGGCTGTCAGCAAGATCACATAGAAAGACGTGCCGTTAAAGTTTGATCGAAGAAAATTGAATGAGATCTATCCCAAGATCTTTGAATTCACCACCACGCCCTGGTGGAAACCCCCAGGTCAAAACTCACAACAGTAGCCAACAAACACACGAGACAAATTCAGCAGGAAGTTTCTTAGGGTCCATTTGGATGCTTGGAATTGAATTCATTTTAAGAATCATAATTTAGACACATATTAATTAAGCTAATATGATTATATATGGATTATATTTGTATATTATTGTTACTTATTATAAGAGAGATACGCATGTGTTGCATTTCTATCGTAGATGAGTGAGTTGAAGAAAGTGTTATAAGTAGCAAAGTGGAAATATAACATGGCGATCTGTAGAATCCATTTCCCTCTCTCACCCTATGAATTTGAGATAAACTTATATGTGAACCTTGTAAAGTGGTAGAATGTCAAATTCCAAGGCAAATAGTCTAGTTTATTGAGTGAATTCCAATTTTTTCAAAATGAAGGGATCCAAACGGGCCCTTAAACAAAAGTGCAAGGAATGCGCATGGTATGACCAAAGAACAACCGCAATTCTGATCTAGACCTCACTATGCGCCCTGTATTCATTGTACTAGATAAAAGAGATAAAGAACATAATGCAGCCCAACTACCCAAGGAACCACAATTCTGATCTAAAAAATCACAATGTGCCCTACATTCACCATACTAAAGGAATCACGAGCACAAATGCGCAATGTGGCCCAAGAAGCCCACAGTTCTGATAGCAACAACAACAACACAGCGCGCCCCCTATTACTATTTGCCAAACAAGCAAATAATGAAATGCCTCCCTCACCAATCTCTCAAGTCTCAAGCTGCAGAAGTAGAACAACAGTCAAGAATGAGAGGTAGCCATACTCGATTTGAAGCAGCAGCCCCTGGGAGACCGGGTGCAGCTCGTCCCACTTGGTCTCGTAGCTGGCAGCACGCCCGTCCACCGTGTACAGCATCAGCTGCTGCAACTGCTGTTGCGCCCCTAATACTTGCTGCAACCCGGCCTCCGCGGCCAATGCCTGCTGGCGTTGCTGCTGATACACCCCAAACGACGCCCGCTCTTCCTCATGCCGCCGCTGCTCTAACATCCTCGCCGCCGCCGCCTCCTGCGCTTGCTGAGATTGCAACTGCGCGGGAGGAGCGAGGGCAAGCGAAGTCGCGATGGGCGCACTGACCGTCGGCACCAGCGTCTCTACCGGCGCCGGCCGCTGATACTCCGCAAACGCCGCGCGCTCTTCCTCATGGCGCCGCTGCTCCAACATCCTCGCCGCCGCCGCCTGCGCTTGCTGAGATTGAGAGTGCGCTGGAGGAGCGAGGGCAAGCCAAGTCGCCACGGGCGCACCGCCCGTCGGCGTCAGCGTCTCTCCCGGCACCGGCCGCTGATACTCCGCAAACGACACGCGGTTACGCGGCTTAACCCGCTGTTCCAACACCCTCGTCGCCGTCGCCGCTGCTCCAACATCCTGCGCTTGCTGAGATTGCGACTGCGTGGGAGGAGCGAGGGAAAGCGAAGTCGCTACGGGCGCACCGACCGTCGGCGTCGGCGTCTCTCCCGGCGACGAGTATAGCCGCGCCCCGGTCGTCCGCGGAGCTGTCGTGGGCGCCGGTTCCTCCTCGGGGCTCTCGTCGATCGTCGGAAGAGGCGGGCTCCTCGGCGACGAGGGGGAGCAGGCGCCACGGTAGCTGAGGCGCCTGCACGCGGACTGGAGCTCGGGGTACAGGTTGAGGTCCAAGCCGAGGCCAGGCATGGCGGTTCGTTCCCGAATGGGGGGAAACCGAGAAGGCGCGCGGCCGGGTGGGCGGAGGGGAGTAGACGGAACTGCCCTTCTAGAGCCGCGCGAGAGTTTCTTGTGGAGTTGTGGCTCAGTGGCTGTGGCGCTGTGCCGCTGTGGATGGATACTGGATAGCCGGGCCGGATCGGGATGGGGTTTCGCGGAAGGGTAGGGGTATTTGTTTGTTGCCCTGGAATGGAGTTGCGATTCGCACTTGGGAATTGGGATGCCGTAACCTGGCGTCCTGGCCGCCACAGCCTGGCCGGCAAACGCCGATGGCGGATGGTCTGGTGCGGCGAGGTGGTGGTGTGCCCACGGCCAGGGCGTGGCCAACTGGCCACCGGCGACGTACAGGGAGTAGGGGAGGGCAGCCCTTAGCACGGATGAGGCAATCGGCGGAGACGAGCAGGAAGACGAACACGGAGATTTTAACATTTTCCGACTGGTAATAGTTCCCCGTTTCCGGCCGGTAATAGTTTCATCGTTGCTCTCGACTGTTTCAGGTTGATGCAAAAATAGAAAACGCGGTTAGAGCATCTCTAAGAGTTTCTCATCTTACTTCTCCATACTTCTTTTTTGAGAAAAAAGAGAAAAAATCATGTCCAACGGTTTTCCATCTCCCTTCCCCATCTTTAGGAACTTCGCAAAAATTATTCCATCGTGCGTATATTTCCGCGCATTCTATGCTCGCGCATCCGGCTTCCGATCCTCGCGGCATCTGACTTCCTCGCGGTGGCAGCTGGCTTTCACGACGACAACTTGCTTGTGGAGTTTGTCTGTATCCGTTTTCTACCAAACTTTCTAGTCAAGTGCGGCGCCGCAGATTCAGAGCGGATGAGATGCGATTGTTGTAGTCATATTGCACACTGATGTACAGGCTAACTAGCTCTGAGGCTGAGAAGAAGCTGCAGTGCCATCGAATGATGACAGTAACTGATGAACATCACATGCAACGTTGTTGTAGTAGCTAGTTTGTAGCGTACATGGTTTCTATTATTGAAAGACGCGGCGGCGGCGTACAGGTGCACCAAGAGAACATGGAAAAAATGTCGAGGAAAATAACAACCCTTCTGAGATCAAATTATGATTTTTTTAGAAGTAAAGTATAGGGTACTCTTGGAGTTAACCTCTTTTTTTCTCCTCATAATTATTTTGGGAGTTGGCAAATATCATGGTTTGGGGAAGAAAATTTGAGAAACTCTTGGAGATGCTCTTAAGAGATGTAAGCAGAATTGCCCATCAGAACATCAGCCACAACAAGCCCATAAACTGATTCTTCACGTGTTATGTCAGTTTTTTCCAAGAAAAAACTATAATACTAACCAAAAACTCTAATAAAAACCAGTGATTTTATTCGATGGTACATACAAAGATGCATCAGTATACAGAACATCCAATAAAGGATATTTTGAACGTTCTAGCTATTTACAGCATAAAGCACACACAGGTTTTCATTAGCAAGTAGAAGAACAGACTAATCTGCATACGTGCAGCGCTAATCTGAGCACAGGCCATAAAATGGCTTCAGATTATCATGCTCCAAAACTTCCAAAAGGGACACCTGGATGGTGGGGATGACTTGATTCAGTCAGTCTCATGATCAGGGCGTGGGGTGTACCAATCAGGGTATCTACCCATCCTTCTCAGCAACCTTGTGTATGAAGAATCTGGCATCAACGCCTCCTCTTCTTCAGCGAGCTCTTCCTGCGTTTTCGGTATCCCATCAGGCACGGGGAATGGCCTTGCCTTTGCAGTTTGCCCCTGGGAGCTTGATGGTACTGAGTTACGTGATTTCTCTGCCATCTTTTTCCGTAAATTGGAGCGGTGATGGATGCTCTCAATCAGGTACCTCACGTCACCCTCTGAGTCCTTAACCATCCTTGAGATTTCGTCTTTGCTCAGCTCTTGCTGTGAAGAGTTGGATGAGTCCCAAGTGACACACGTGATGATTTCAAATATCTGTTGACTGATAGATAGTTAGCACGTACCTCAAGTTTATTCAGTTCAAAGTAAGCATCCCAACAGCTGCAACATTCATCACCTTCAGTGGTCGTGCAATAATCTGATCCCAAACAAGAAGCAGCATTGTTAAGTAGTTGCAAACGACTCAAACTTACTTGACTGAGATCCTATTCCTAGCTGATCCACACAAATCAGGAAAAAAAAAGGCTAACTGAAAATGTTTGTCAGTTCAGTCAAATTTTGTCTAACTTTCTCCACTGGCACTACATATGTGGTCTGTCTAATTTGACATACCTCAAATTTCATAGTTCGACATCATGATAGAGGCTATGACTCTCATGAAAACAATTCCGCTTTTATAATCGAAAGTGCGGCGAATAGTGAAGACTCAAGAGTATGCCTATTTAGACTTTACAGACTCCTTGTTTTTGCTCGTAGCTTTATAACGCGGCCATATGGATGTGAAAAGCATATCCCACTAAGCAATTTGCAATTCAGTATTACTACATGCTAGTTATATGGCCCTCCGATTTTTTTTAAAGAAAAACAGAAAAAGATTTTTTATAAACTATAGTACAACAGAAGGCAGATCACGAATCTACCTAATCATATGCCAAATTGCCAAAATAACATGTGCTAAAAAACAGACGACAGGGCTATGAAGACAACAGGACTATAAACAAACGAAATCTAAATCTAAACTAAAAAAACAGCAGCAGGACACCGCATGACGCGCACAAAAACAAATCAGACTAACAGATCAGGGAACAACGAGGCGGGGGCAGTGCGGCCGCCGAGCTCGGCGTACCTGTGATCTGGTCCTTGGTGCGCTGGACGAGGGGCTTTTCCTGCCGGAGGAACTCGTCGAGGATGCTGCGGCTGGAGCTGAAGGGCTCCCGCTTGGGGATGGAGTCGTAGTTCCGCACCGCGCGCACCACCGCCGTCGGCGCACGCCGCCCCACCGCAGGCGGAGAACAGACGGTGAGGTGCGCTGGCGACGGCGACGCCGCCGCCGGAACCAGCGGCCGGAGTGTGGTGGGAGACAGCATTTGCTTTCAATTCTCTTTTTCAGCGAGATCGGTGGATTTTTCCAGCAGCGGAACTGCGAGCGGATTAGCTTCGGGAGAGATATATAAAGCAGCGGGGTCGGCAAGCGCCAGAGTAGAACGGATAAGGATCCGACTACATGTTCCTACTTTTTTCAGGTTGGTCCTTTATTATTAAATATTTCCGCAAACAACCTTGTTTTTGTATCTTGCATTGCATTCAGACTTCAGTCTTACAAGTCTGTCAGCAAAGAGTACAAAAAACTTGTAAATGTGTGGGCAAAGAGTACAAAAAACTTGTAAATTTGTGGGGACTAGAATGCTTAGTATGAATTCTGAAGAGTCCCACCAGTCGGCGATACAAAACGACGGTCTAGAAAGGGTAAAGAAATATCTTCAGAATTCAGATACTTCAGTTGTCAGTTTCAGCTGCATGCGTGCACGGTGCACCGTGCACCCCGGTATTGGACTTTCCTGGGGCTTTGTTTGGCGCATGTGAGCCGCCGGTTTAGAGGGCGTACATTCATCCTAACTAGTCGGTACCCCGTGCTTAGCACGGGGCAGGAAGTCGTAGTACAACGGATCATATGAGTATACATGAAAATATAAGATTAATAAAAATAGTTACAGATGGGTCCCTGCTTGATCTTTTCGTAGAAGGGATGAATAAGTTTGGCAAAGTACGTACAGCTCATGGTATAAAGTAATTCAAATGTTGGGTGAAGTTGTCTACTTGGGGAGCAAGGCTTGTCATGGCAGTGTTCTCCGGCACACTAAGTATGATCATGATAGTTAGAGGAGGAAGAAAACATTGAGGACCTGGAAGTTTGGAACTGTCTAGGCAGACAGATTACAGTTTACATGTATCGTAAACTTGGTATGGATTCATCTAAAAATATCTTGATATGAGTACCCTTTAAATTTATAGATGTAGTGGTACTTCTCTGACAAGCAAAATTTTGAACATCTAAACAAACTTGGTCTTCTTCTGGAACCAATATAGCATCATAGCATCTACAGAGTCATTGAACTGCATATAAAGGTAGAGAAATAATTAATGGATAATCTTAGGAGAAGAATGACATCTGTATCCTGAGAATTCTAATGCCAAATTTCGACGAAGCAAGAGCAATCTTTGAATGTCCGATTAGAGGAATTTGTTCTTACAAAATTCTTTAAGGTTCAGGGAGTGCAATATCTATCATCTCTAGCTTTCTTAATAGAACTACAGAAATATAACACTAACAAATGAGGTAAGCAATTTCGTGGTTTCTAAAATTAGCAGGTGAATAGGATGGAAACATAACACACATTAGGTAAACATAAGCAACATAGAGTAAGAAGTAATGGATAAATTGCTGAAATGTTTTGAGATTTGTTTCATGAGATCAGTCTATAAAAGCGGCGTCATGTTCTTTCATGAGATCAATGTAGACTTGTATAATATTTTTATTTAAAAATAGTGGCGTATGCAGGACAGGTTTGACGTAAATCTATAAGGTAAAAAGAACTATAGGTGAATTATAGCAGTAAGCAGAGTGACCATGTTGACTAATTGGAAATAGAAGAATCACGACCAGAAGAACCATCATAAATCCTTCCAATGCATCATAATATTCGTAGTTATTATTGTGGTGAGAATTGTCTAGGGAAAAAAAGGACACCTCTTTTAGTTGATCTCAGTCAATCAACAATTCTCAGCATGGACATGATCATGGGGAAAGTTATCAATGTAAATGGATAATGACCCACAAAAGATAATAATAAATGCATTCAATGTGTATCGTGTCGAATCGAATCTACGGAGGGAACATCTAGTTTTGTAGCACAAACTACTGTTTACTATTAGGCACCAGAACACTGTTAGTATCAGGAAAATGTGAACATGGTTTTCATCAACATAAACAGAGCAGCAAATGATGGCAAAAGTAGTTCGTTTGGATAGTTTATAAAAGTAATAGGGTCAGGTACAATTAACCTGTTATGAATGACATAAAAGACTCAAGTGATAGGGCGAGTCATTTTTTTGTGAAGCATTCATATAGCAGCGTCACACAATGTGTAAATGACAGGGTTCCTCTTCATAATTGTTGATGTCTGAATCAAACATAAGAAAGAATGGATGGCCGCAACAGATTAGTGTAATGGACATTGTAGATGTTGTGACATACCATATTCCTGCAATCTGATTTTGTCAGACAAACCCAACAAACTTGCTAAGCTAACTGCACGATGATTCTGCAGAAGAAACTAACTAATTGAAGTTTGATATTATGCAACGCACCCAAAAAAAATTTACAGAGAGTTACGATTGGTTGAGCGGCTTAAGCATAGAGGGAATAGAGGGAATACCACAGTATAAGGTTGACATGTGCAGGTGGACTCTTGTTTTCTTTAGTATTTGTATTTTCTAGATTCACTATACAACTGCATTTATTAAAATATGAAATTTTAATTAGGCAGTATTTTTATTATTAACAATATATTCATTTTTTGGATTATTGATTACGACCTTTCTTTTTTATTTCTTTTATCAGTTGTAATTCAGTTTATTTCCTTGTACAGAATACTTTTGAAATATATGGAATCAGGTTAAAAATGATCAGATAAATAGCACTAATATTGGCCAGGAAATTTGAACATGTCGTTGTTAGTTGTATCATCACACAAGATTGGAAGTCTCTATGTTGTTTGAGTAATTTTTTTTAAAAGTACCCTAGCGCTTGCATCGTTTGTATGTTGTGATAGCACAGAATTTAGATGCGGAGGCTGTGAAGCTAATATCTGTTTCATGTAACTAAGGTAGATGGAGAATACACATTGTAACAGCTGGGATATGTTATATATCTAAATTATTCAAAAGTAGGTCTGTAACTAACATCGGAGGTGTTTTGGTTTTTGGTATTGATAATTGAACTCAATTTCGATCTTCATGTTTCTGCACATATGAAATAAAGAGGGAAAAAAGTGAGTGCATATTCATTTTTTGTTGATCATATACATATTAAGTAATATTAAAAAAACAGGAATAGTTCTTACGGACTAAAAAATGGTTGAAAAGCAAATGCAATATGATGGAGAGAGATCATGAGATTATTGGGGTTGTGTAGTGTAGTATTAAGTTTGTGGTGTACCTTGAACTTGTTTCTTCGAAGATACTACTGATGTGGTAACTCATTGAAGATTTCTTTATAAACAACGTTTTGAGTGCTGTTCGGTTGCTCAGGAGGTCTATTCTCGATTAAAATACGCAGACCGCTCGGTGATGTTACTCTTGATAAGGCTACATATAGTTGACCATGTGAAAACACTGGGTTTGGTAGATAGATGCCAACCTTACTGAGAGTTTGTCCCTGACTTTTATTGATTGTCATTGCATATGAGACTCGAACAGGGAATTGACGTCGCTTCATCTTGAAAGGCCATTTTTTTCAACTGAAGTGGCTACTATTCTTGGTATGTACTCTTTACAGCCTTTAGCTTTTCCTGTAATTATGACACCTTCAATGACACGACGAGTTAGTTGAGTAACTATGAGCCTAGTTCCATTGCAAAGGCCTTTTGATGGATTGAGGTTGCGAAGCAACATGATTGGAACTCTAATTTTTAGTCTAAGACAGTGATCTGGCAAGCCACTTAGCTGCAATGTGTTAAGAAATTCAGTAGGATAAAGGGCTTCGAGAGTGGTGTGATTGCCTGTGTCATCATTGTAACACCTCTGGTGTTTAATCTGTAATTAACCTGACATGTCATCATCATTAGTCATAATCATTCTTGTCATGCATTAATGTTTGTCTAGTGGTTGCTTGCCTTTACCTTTTCCTAAAAGGTATTTTGTGTGTAGTGATCCCTTTTTCTAAAAACCCTAAAAGCCCAAATCTTCCTATAAGGGCAAAATGGTAATTTCAACTTTGTGCCTAGTCTTGTGTATTTCTTGTTCAGTTTAGTGTCTTGAAGCTTTGTTGTGTTGTTCAAAAATCAAAATCAAAAATCAGATTTCAAAGTCCTTTTGAAAAACCCTAATTTCCAAACCCTGGCTTTTACCCCTCTTTTAATAATTTAAAAACTATTCAAAATTTGGACTTGGTCCAAAAAGCAAAGTTGTAGATCTTGTCAAGAGGAACAACTTTGGTGTTTACAAATTTTCAAGTTTCTATATAAAATCAAAAGTAATTTTGAAATTATTCAAATCTTAAAAGTGTCCTCTTTTCTGATTTCGAAAATAATTCAAGAACTGTTTGAAATTTGAAAATATTCTTTTTGACAAAGTTGTAGATCTCCTTTTTCTGCACAACTTTGGTATTTTGAGTTTTTGCTGCTCAGTTTAATTTTTGGGAGAAATTTGCAAAATACAGAAAGTCAAACCCTACACCCTAGCCCTGTTCATCTTCTACCTAGGGCCAGGGGGGCCGGTCATGGCAGCTCGCCGGCGCCGCGTGCGCCACGCGCCTGGCAGCTACTCGCCTACCTCCAACCTGCCGCCGCTGTCCGCGCCATCATGCCGCATCCGCACGCGCAAGCGCTGACCTCCGCCCCCGTCCCCCACTGCTCCCCGACGTCGCCGCCGCGTGGCCGTCGCCGGCAAGCACGACGCCCGGGTCCCAAACTGATTTCCGTCCTTTCTTCATCATGAGATCGATAGCACGCGCCACGGGCATTCTTATCCACCCCCGCGCGCTCTCTATCTGCCCCTGGCCGCGCCTATAAAAGGCCCGCCGGCCGGCCGGAGCTCCGCACTCACCCCACCACCGTGGCCAGCACACTCCAGAGTCTCCGCCGATCAACCAACTAACCCAACAGCTCCGCCTCGAGCCCGTGAAGTTTTCCCACCCCTCAATTTCACCGCTACCGACTCCCACCGCCGAGTGCAAGCCCGTCTTCCTCAGCGCCGGTGAGAAGCCGACCGACTCGGGTCGACGGAATTCGTCGCCGTCGCTCCACCTCTCCTCCCTCTGACCTCTGATCTTCTTTCATTGCCTTCTTGCGCTCCTAACCGGCTACTGGTGGCCGTGCCTGGTGTACAGGGTCGCCGGATCGCCGGAGTTCCGCCGCGGTCGTCTCCTTCCTCGAGCCGCACCCTCGACCGTATCGAGCCCCAAGCCTCGGGCGAATCGCACTACCCTCGAGCACGTTCCCGAGCCACACCCTCGAGCACATCCTCGAACCCCGCCCCTCGAAGCAGCCGAGACTAGCCTCAGCCTCGGGCGAATCGCAGCTACCACCGAGCCTCAAGCCTCGAGTGAGCCGAGGCCAGCCTCGAGAAATCTGCCGCAAGAGAACCCCGCCGAGGCCTCGCCGTCGAGCCCTCTTTTCCATCCGCCTCGTCGAGCCTTGCCTCTGACTCTCGGTGAGCCCAGCCTCTGTTTTCTCAGCCGAGCCTCGAGCCTCGACGTCGAGCCCGCTCCGACTCGAGCTCAGTGCTCTTTTCCTTTTCAAAAATATGAATAGTCTTGTTATTTCATCTTTTTGTATGATTTTCTGTATTGCTCTAAAAATTCTGAAAATTTTACAGTTGAGTCTTTATACTATGTAGTATTTTATAAAAATATGAAACTTGACTTTTCTGAAAGAATTTGAAAATGTAAAATCCCTCTTTTAATTAATAAATGGATGGTTTTGGATTCTTTTAGAAAATCTTTTATAACTCCAAAAATCATGAGATAAATTTTTGTGAGCTTCCTATGCCATGTTTAGTCTCTGGTGAAATTTTGAAGTCTTTTGGAACAAGTTGATTTTTGAGCATTTATCTTTAATTGTTAAATAGTGCCTTTTGTTAATTAATGTCTGATTTTATTTGAGCACCTTAATGACCTCCAAAAATTATGAAATTTGTTTTGCCATCTATCTACACCATAATGAACTTATGTGATTAATTTGGTAATTTTTGGAGCAACTGCATAAAATGACCTTTTTAAATAATTAAGAAAAACAGAAAAGGTGATTAAGGTTCATGTTGTATGCCCTGTGTTGCATTGTTCATGCTAGCATACTCATGAGCATGCATCATTGCATTCGTATAGTCACCGAAGAAGGCGTCAAGATCGAGGCAGCCGCTGACGAACCTGTCCCTGAGGCTACCCCGAGCTCCGACAACTGCCCTACCGCCCTCGAGCCTGCCCTCTTTGCTCTTCAAGGCAAGCCCCGGTGCATTTAAACCCCTTTCCTTGGATTTATAAAATATTTTCCTTAAATGCTTTTGAGTTAAATTATTGCATTAGGTTTATAGGAGTTGTGTGCTATCCTAATTGATGCACTATCCACCTTGACCACTGATACACCCGATACCTGCTTTTCAAAAGTATTTGAAAAATGCTTAGCAATACTTATTGAATTAGACTTTGCAATAAAAATGCCAATTTCAAAAGTATGATCACTGAAAGAATCTTGATGGGAATTTGGCTTTACTTCTCGTTCGATGACTGCTTGCCTAGCTAGCATGTGGTCATTGTCGAGAAGAGGTTGTCCGCGCGTACGGTGCCGTCATGTTGTAGTCCGGGACTCAACAGTTGACACCGACCGGGACAGGGTTGAAAAACCGACAGGACCTGTACTCTTGGGTTAGAGTCCCGAGGTGCTTGTTGCTGACGGAAAAACTTTAGGGACCATCCGTATGGGGGCCTGCTGGTCAAGACTTGTAACTATTCACATACTTCGGAAAGCTCTGGCTCCGAGGAATCCTTTATTGGACCGACAACCGCGCACTGGGAGTGGAGAGATGGCGGAAGTAGCATGTACCCACGTGGTCGTCGTACCTGGATAGGAGTGGTGTACTGTACTTCCGGGTGGCGTAGGACCGGGCCCAATCTTGGAGGAATCGTGGTAGACGAATTGGCATATGCAAGCTTGGGTGCTACATATGCAGTGTGGATAGGGATCCTCAGCTGAGTATTATTTATCCGGATTAACGTTGCTCCTCGGTTATGGAGACTTGGTCCACTGACTGTCAACGGAGAGTGGTTCTCAACTAGGTATGTTTTGAAATATAAAATGAATCATGAACGATGAAGAATTGAGGAATACTGAATCTTTCCAAAATAAAATAAGGTTTACAAAATGCTTTTCTGCAAAATACCTGATCTTGCTTAAGCCTTACCTTGACTACTCTAAGCCTCTCATTCCTGAGTCTTCTCCCTTTTCTTTAGTCGGGTAAGTCTTGTTGAGTACCCCAGTACTCAGGGTTTGTTACCCATGCTGCAGGTATGACAGAGTCCCCGATGTGTCTTGCACCCTGCTGCGTGACCATCGTCCAGGAAGAGGCCGATGAGGCCGAAGAATAGTTGTACACCCTCGGGCTGGGTGATTATCAGTATCTTTATTTTGTTGTACTCCGCTACGTTGCCTTTGTCTATTTCTATTATCAGACCTTGGTTTGTAATAACTGCACCTTAATTTCTATTCGGAACCCTGCTTTGTAAAACTAATGTTATTTAAGTCTTCCGCTCTTTATTCTGATGTTATTTGTAAAAGTATGCAATGTTATAACCGAATTGTGAGATGATCCTGCGGACATTGGGCACTGATGTAGCCCGGTGGCGAACAGGTCTTAATCACATGGAACATGGGTTCGGCTGTCAGAGGTTGACAGGGACACGTGGGCCATGAGATTAGGGCCGTTCCGTCACAATCATCAATTGTATCTGAGCTATAGTATGACACCTCTTGTGTAGTTAGGTTTGCAACCATTTCAGAATTTATTGCAGCAGCTATTTCATTGGTTGGTGCTAGAATCGCTCGTTCGCAAAGGTAGGCAGCTGGGTCCAAATTGTCTGAGTTATCGTAGACAAATGAAATGAAACTTTGAAGGTTTCTTGATTCTGGTGGCAGTAGCAAGTATTCAGGAATTTGGATCCAAGATGCATCGCTTCGGTTACTATGAGGAGAGCCAGGTACTGTTCCTTCACCCACTTGCAGTAACCATTCAGCAAATTCTTGGAGTTTTTGGCGCTCAGTAGTAGACAGGGATGCACACTGCAGTCTCATATTTTGTGTAAGGTACATAACTTTGCAAGCACGCCATAAATATGAACGTGTAATGGATGCAGATAAGATTTGTTGCTTTGTTTCATTTGGCAACACTGGGAGTGTCTGACGAAAATCTCCCCCAAGCACAATTGTGATGCCCCCAAATTGTTGGTTGGAAAGTGAAGAATCTTTAGATGCCATGAGGTCTTTGAATGTTCGATCCAGGGCCTCGAAACAGTATCTATGACTGACTGGAGCTTCATCCCATATTACCAAAGATGTTTGTTGCACTAATTCAGCGAGATGAGTGTTTTTTTAATGGAACAAACAGATAGTTCATGTATATCTCGTGGAACTTTGAAGCGTGAATGGGGTGTACGACCGCCTGGAAGTAAAAGAGATGCTATTCCAGAAGAGGCAACAGCCAAAGCAATTTTCCCTTTGGATCTGATATTATTTAACACGGTGTTCCAAAGGAATGTTTTTCCAGTGCCACCAAAACCATAGACAAAGAATGTGCACCCAATATTGTTTTGCACAGAATACAGAATAGCATCATATATTTGTTTCTGATTTAGATTTAATTTGGTAAGCTGCTCAGATGCTTCCACTGATAGGATGTCTATATCATATGCCTGCTCATCCATTAGAAGCCTGTTATGTACCATCGAGATGGCTGCTATATTTGGCTGAGGTAGATGGAAATGATCTAAACTGTGACCGTAGTTTTTAAGCAATCTATCTATTTCATGAAGAGCATAGGATCTAACTTGGTCCATTGATGAAACCATGGAGAAATTAATCTCTGTTTTACTATGATTTGTATTGCAAAAAATATCTTCTCCCATGACATGCACATGTTCTTCAAATAAATTAAGTGGGTCCGTAACCTGGCAGAAAATAAGAATTGTGACAAACAACTCACGAAGCTGATGAGGAAGGGCCCAATGAGCTGCATCAGTAATTGCATATGACCATTCACGATCATCACCAAGAAGACCCAAGGCTTGGCATGCAGCTTGAAATGATTGATATTTATGTCCTTGAATGGTTTGAAGATTAGCATAAGACTTGGCTCCTTTAATGATATGCAATAACATCCGCAGGTAATATACATCTCCTTGGTTAGGGCCAATATTTGGTAGCCTGCCAATTTTTTTCCGATTATTCTGTCGGGTATCCCAATACTTTTCATTTGCATGCCAAGTAAAATGTTCAGGAAATTGAACATATGTATATTGAGTAGCCTGAGTAAATGTTTTGTTTGCATCAAACCAAGCTGTAAGCTTTGTAACCTTATTTGTTGGATTCTGTAAGATCTGTTCTAGATAGTCATCTTCTGTGAATAAAATGCAATTTTCGAATGGCAGGTGGACTTGAAGTCTCTCAACCGCGGGGTTAGTACAGTGAATATCAAACTAAAGTAGACGCCACGCTGCCTCATTTGGAGCTATGCACCTACATTCTAGGTAGGAACGTATCTCATCAAATTCTTTTACTGAAGTTTCTGTAGATGAGCGCGTACGCTGGAATCCCACTCTTGCACAATCAAAGCCTTTAGCAAGGTACTTGAATAGGTATTTTTGCATTCCATCACGATTAACTCTTTCAACATTTATGTGAGCTTCATACTTTACCAATAAGTCAACATTGTGAGGAACAACAAATCTATTGTCAAGCTCTATTCCATTGTTTTGGCAGTGCTTCCGTTATTTGGTCGAGCGTACCGAATATGGCCATTCTGCAAGGTTATTGTCTTGTCACAGTATTCTTTAGGATAGTGCTTGGAGCATTGGCCATCAACCATACATGGGCAATTGGGGTTAGCAGAACCACAAGGACCATGGATCATAAATGTTCTGACAGCTTCATACCCGATTGGATCAAATGAGCGATCTGGTAATTGTGCAGATATAATTTTGTCAACATCAGAAGCTGTTAATGGATCACTTTTATGTAGCCATACTATAATATGAACATGTGGAAGGCCTCTTTTCTGAAATTCGATTGTGTATACAGCTACAAGAGGGCATCAGTATAAGAATCGTAGCATATATAAGCAGAATAAAACAATGCATGGCAGTGCTAAATAGTGCATACCGTACCTGCGAGGACAGGGCCAAAGAACTCTTTTTTCATGATGTCATCGATTAAGAGCTGTAGCTTAATATGGAAGACACGGTCAACAATGTCAGGCCTATCATTTGAGTGTTGACCTGGGATTAAGGCTAATGCTTCTATTACCTCTGACCACAGGGGATTGGATGTGAAAGTGATAAATAGGTCCGGGCAACCATAAGTTCGACAAAGTGCAACAGAGTCAAGATAATTTTGGTACAAATATCTTGGACCTCCTACATGGGAAGAAGGTAACACAGTTTTTTGTCCAACTTGTAATCCTTCTGTGATGCCCTTAGTAACACTATTACAAATTTCTTTGAATGAGGCAGATCTATAGTTTTGCTGAAATGATTTAGTCCTGAAGTGGCTTAGACGATATTCTTCAACACAGCAGTAGGCATCAACCAAATAAGCCTGTGTGCATCTCTTACAGCGCAATGGAGTGTTGAAGTCATTAGGCCTATCATGCAGCCTATATGCAAAGTATTCAAGCATAGTAGCATTCTTTCGCTTGATGACCTCTGATCGATGGCATCTTTGATAGCTAATTTTCTCATGGTAGCCATCTTCTCCATATGGAAACAAAATAGGATATTGCATTGCCATGAACTTGCAATGTTTCTCTTCAACTCTTTGCAGCCGACCAGATTTATCTTGTACTACTAAATCACGAGCACCATCACTTTCACCTAGATCTCCTGCTACCAAGCCAACAACCTCGGAGGCTACAGGCGCACTAAATATGTCACCATGCCTATCAGAGTCACCAAATAATCTTATGACATATCTGTTAGCAGGAGCATCAAATATTCTATCGCGAGCTGTTCTGAACAGTTGGACAATTGGATTATGAGCGTTGAACATATCTACCAAAGCAACAACAATATCTTTTTTAGCATAAAAACCTCTTCTTTTGTAATCTGTAGTATTGATCCTATTCTGAACCTCATTATCAGTGTCAAATATGTATAACTGAGCATATTCTGGACGTTGCCCCTCTGTTGGCAAGAGTGATCCAATGCGGTGGCAAAGTTGGCCGCTTATCTTGAAGACATAAGGTCCATGACCATCATTGATAGAATCAATCATATGAACACCCATGGATGTAATGGCAAACATAGAGTTGTAGTACCTAATGTTTTGAAAGAAATGAGTCAATAATGATGTATGAAACTTTTTGAGAATGTACTAATTATAGGGTCTCAGCACCTGATGTTTTCGAAGAAATGAGTTGATAATGATGTATCCACTCTTGTGAGAAGGCCATGTAAAGGTTCTGGAGGTGTTCTATATGGGGGCAACATGATACTTCCTTTTTTGCAGCACTTAGTGTAGACAGGCAATGATGTGTCCCGGTCCCGCCGGACACGCTCTTCGTACCAAAACAGCGCTCCACAATAACAACATGTATGAGATAATGGACTGAGTCTCAAAGGTGAGAAGACTTTGCCTATTATTGAAAACAAAAGGAAGGGAATAAATTTGAGCGTAAGGATGTAGATTAAAGATAAATATAGATAATATGTTCAATAAGTTTTTTTGTTTAAAATATCTTTGCATAGTGTTAGCATTGGGTATAAGTATTGATAACAGGGCACTGTAAAGGATCATTGGGAACATGAACTGTAAATGAGCATTTGGGATAAAGATGAGAATAGACATTGAAAATCTTTTCTTTTTTCTTTTTGCATTCCTACCTTTGTAATTGTGGAGTAGGTATGGGCATAGATTGCCCGAACTGCTAAAACATCATGGTAAATAGAAATGGAAGATAAAGGAAATGGAAGATAACACGAATGAACATAAAAAAGGAAAGAATGTTTTGATAATGAACTTACGTCTATGGGTATTAGTTGGAGGCTCAGTGAGTTCAGAGATTGATGGTGAACCTATATATTTATTTTTAAAGAGGTATTAGTAATCAATGAGTATGCAGATAATATAATTCTTTTGAGTATTGAACACCTTGACCAAATATTATAAGTAGTTGCACATGTATATGGATACAATAAACCCTGAATGTAAGGAATTTCATTTTGACAAATTATAAATAAATAATGGGGAGTAACTCTAAATCTATGATAGGAAGCAGGTCTTCTAAACATAAAAAGAGGAAACTGGAACAAATAATCTAAATAGTGCAGTGAGAATACCATTTTTTCAGAGGTTAAATGACAACGCACATAGCGTCTGGAAGGAAGATGAAAACTTGTAGGGAAGTTCTCAAACTTATTTGCACCAACTCCATCAGGCGACAGTTGAACTTTATCAGCAACTTTATTTTTTGCAGGCACTGGCAAACATGAAATCTTAATTTAAGAAACTTCTTACATCAACCTTAAAGATTACATTGATAAAATCACATATTCTGGTAGTTAGCATCTATTAACCTTAAGCTGACGAGGACGTGCAAGTTTTCCCACGCGTGCTCCTTGTATTCGAATTTGCTATCTGTACAGAATGAACTGAGACAGTTCCATCCTTAAATGCTGCAGCAACATGCATTTTACATATTGTATCATTCTCTGATCAAGAAGTGAGGCATACATTATTCACAAAAAAAATAGAGCCAACATGATGATATATGTTTTCATAAGCAAGGGGCACGTGGTATAATATCTAAAATAGAAGTTGGCACAACAGTAATCCAATAATATGATTAGGTATAATACCAGGAGGTTGAGCAGATAGACGCCGACGTACAGAGCGCTGTGTTTGCACATGGAAGGTTGCAGGGAATTCATCAGGATCTATGTCAGTTTCATAAAAAGTGATGTTAATAAAATAGTTAAAAAAAGTTGTAAAGAAATACAAATTGTGCTAACCAGCAACTGATGAAGCCTCTGCCTGTGTACGCCTACGCTTTGTATTGGTTGCTGATGTGTTAGCAGTTCTTGGCATCATGCACATATATAACGCTTTGCTGATGTATTAACATGCACATATATAACGCTGCAGGAGGGCCAATAATCCAATCAGATTCAATCTGAACAACATATATTGATTTTTGATGTGTTATCAGTTTTTGGCATCATGTAATTTTGAGAACTTAAGGAGAGCCAACAATAAAATATAAATAAATCTTATATTCACATAATAAACTACCGAAACTAAATTCATTAATTTTGACTCAAATTTTTTTAAAAAAAATCTGCGCCTGCATCGGGTATGGACAGGAAGGGCTTGTATCGTAAGCATGTGATCTTATAGGACGGGTAGGAGTGGAACGAAAAGGGAACCATCGTGTGATACGTAGCCAAAATTAAATTGTCTACTGTTACTAATAAAAAAAAATCCGGATAGAAGCCTATGAGTTATACTGCACTCTAATGGAGAGAAAATCGAGAGTTGGAGGCATGACCAAAATGGCTGAAGACAAAATGGAGCCATGACTTTTTAGGGTGCAGGATGTATGTATTATCGGGGAAAAAATGGTAAGAACCAATGACCTCTGAGATTATCAGCAGGGCAAGGCAGGGAAGGTATTGACAAACGATCGAAATCTTTTACCTTAATCAATAAACCTGGGAGGAGCACTCCGGCGGAGAACCAGCCTGATCACACAGATGACGAAGCAAAACAGATGCAGAAATGAAGCCTGACGAAAGGAGGAAGGAGGCGAGCAAACCGACGACCCGCGTCTGCGGCCATGTCCGGAGCAAGCGACCGCGTTGTTCGGCGAGCAGCCGCACCTGTCGTCGTTGAGTACGGCAAGGCCCAGGAGCCGTCGCGAGGAGAAAAATCGTGGTGGGAGAGTACGCGGAGGCGACAATCTGGCGGAGGCGCGAGCAAATGCGGCGATTCAGCGGTCGATGGACCGTCTGACCAGATGAGGATGAAAGGATAAGTTCGAGTAGAATACCATTCCAGAGGCTTCCTTTATTAAATTGCATCTGGCCAGAGGCTCCCCTTATTAAATTCCAGTTGACGGAACAGTAAAACAGTAACCTCTGAGGGCCTTCGGACGGGCACATCGGATGGTCAAATGTGTGTTACGTAACTGTAGAACTGTGCGGTCTCAAGTTCTGAGGCATCTGGCCAGAGGCTCCCCTTGTTAAATTCCAGTTGACGAACAGTAAAACAGTAACCTCTGAGGGCCTTCGGATGGGCACATCGGATGGTCAAATGTGTGTTACGTAACTGTAGAACTGTGCGGTCTCAAGTTCTGAGATCTCTTATATGATTCCTGAGATCCGTTGGCGCTAAGAAGGTTTTTTTTTGTGATTCTGGCTCTAAGAAGCTATAAACAGAGAAATATCGTTTTAACTTATCAACTGTCTTATCAATCGTATTATAATTTATTCTCTCTCATATAACATTATTGATAGAGCCGAAATATACTAAACCAAACAATATAAACAGAGATGTCAATACTAGCGGATCTAAATAGATCTTCTAATAAATATGCTAATTATGAGCTAGAGGGTTACTAACTATTAGTTCTATTAGTCAACCGGTTTAAAGTTGCTAATATGTGTCAATAGTTCATATGCACCTTCAATTCAATATCCAACCACCAATATTAGTAGATGGATACTAATAGATCAAAACATGTTCTTAACATGGCATGTCTCGCTCAGGCTTTATACAATTTCTGGCTCCGCCACTAGCCCAAAGATTTTCATGCATGTGCAGATTTCCGTAATCCACCCAAATAATTTTGTACATAGTGAGATTGAGGCACCAGATTGTAGCATAGCCGTTTTCTTCTTTTTCCCAATTTGATCTCGAACTCTCCCAAACAGAAATATAAACACAGGAAGCTTTGCTACCCAATCGCAGGCTTCCCAGCTGTAAAAAAATTTCAACAACAAAATATTCTGATTTCACGCGATCTGGAAATCTGACAACTCATCAAATCAACGAAGGCCTGCTTCCACGCCCAACCGGGCCGCCGGTACCTTACTGTGAGCCGTTCGGCCTACTTTCTTTGGACCACTCCTTTGTGCTAAATTAGCCCAATTACGGCCCATATGTGAGCCTGTCTTCTTCACTTTTTTTTTTTAAAAAAAAAAGCTTACGTGTGGTTCAGATTCAAGCATACGTCGAAATGGTTCTGATGCATCTCTATGAACCTGTTAATTCCAAACGGTGTGACCCTGCAAATCCTAAGCAGTGAGCTCCACTGCCGGAAGGATAGGTGAAGGTTAATATTGCTGCAGCTTTGTTTGCAGAATCAAAGAGGACAGGTATTGGTTTAGTGATTAGAGACCACAACGGTACCTTCCTGACTGCTTGCAGGCAGAGCCGCAATTGGGTCACTAAACCAGAACTCGCAGAGGCAATCGCTCTTAGACATATGCAGTCCATTTTGTCTCAAGTCTCCCATGCGAAAAGGTGTTGCTAGCATATGATTGCCTCTTCATGATGTAGAAGCTCCAATCAAATGGCACAGATCGCTCTCTAGTGGCATCAGTATTGTATTCAGAGGATGCTCTTGCAAAAGGGCAAATTGTATTCAGCTAGAGCGGGTACAAATGAATCTGCTTTGATGACAATGGGATCTGCCCTCAGCCTCTCATGCCGTCATGCAGGAACTCAATGGCCACAAATTTAGTATCTGAAGTTCTGAACTCTAATATGGTATTGTTGTTGTAAAGGATTTGACATGCATCACATCTTAACTGTTTGCATATGTTATTCAGACTCAGATTCTGCAGTTAGCAGTAGCCCGGCATGATTCACAAATATGACAGATCAAATTAAAAGACTGAATTTTGTACATATTGTAATATGACCGGACAAATGCATGACTGGGAAAATTCGTTCGTCCCAGAACTTAATCAATTTCCAAACAAATGAGAAAAATGCCAAATTGTATCAGCAGCAGTTGGGGTGTTAGTATTCTTTTTATTATTTTGTTCGCTTGAGCTACAGGCGCTTCTGCTGATATGTACGACTTATTTTTTTTGTGAGAGGAAAGGAAAAAATATTGTTCCACGACTGGTTTGTATGGATTAAGACGAGCTCGCTTGAGCTACTCTATTGGCTTTAATCTGTACAAACAAGTCATGAACAATATTTTTCTCTTACAAAAAAATGAGCCGCATACATAGCCAATTGTTATTTATTTGCTTTGGAATTTGGATGCAGTTTCAATTGATTCTTTGCTAATTTTCTGTTTGGCCAATTGTCAAATGCAGCACATAATCTGAATGGGGCTTATATTCCTGGGAGGATCACAAGGGTTTACAATGTGAACAAGTACAATAACTCAAATTTTCATGCCTGTAAGCATAGGCATTTTCAAGTCTACAGACATGGGCTGTTGAGAAACACAAGTTTCAAGAGAATTTCTGGAAACTGATGTCTGGAAGTAAGAATTATTGATCATCAGAACTAATGTTAGATTGCATTTAATTATGATTGGAAGTTGGACCAATACTGCAAAGATGTTATTACAATATGTCTCTTATTTCAACTTTTGAAGGACAAAATTTCTGTTTATTTAGTGCAGAAACATCCATCGTGTGAGCTGATGTGAACCCAGAATGGATGGTATATGACATATATGAAGGAGAACCTTATAAATAGTATCATGCCTGCTATGTATCAACCACATGCTATAAAAGTAGAAATGTTTCGAGAGGAACTCCTTAAAATAACAAAACTAAAAAAATTGTAACAAACAATTATGAGACTTAGATTTAAGAATAATTGGCTAACTATATATTATAAAAGGTATATATTCTCTCTATGCTAAATTAGTATACGAAGTCCAGCGTCTCCCTTACAACTTGCCATTTATTTTCAGCCATTAGCATCTCACTCCCTTACAAGCCAAACAGACAACCATCATGTGCACATGGGCAGAACGTCCATGGCACCCAAAACATTTCTCATTCGTTGGTCCTTACAACACGGGCTTTAGAAAATTGTTCCAGAGTTTCTTCTCAGTAGCACTTTATACTACCTGGAACCTACTAGTTCAGCCTCAGTCATGTACTAAGTATCACTAGAACAAACAAAAAAAAAAGGGATAATTCATTCAGCTAGTGAGAGCTAGGTAAAACAGCAAGTTGGAATAAAACATGATAATAAAAAATGGTTAGATACCAGGAAAAGCAGCTTACTGTCAGATTCCAAATAGCGTATAAGTTGCCTAATACAGATTTATCCACAGAAGGAACAGTAAGATAATCTTCAGCAATGAACTAGGCAGAACAAGAAACTATCAAACATGCAAATTTAGCCTCTAGGACAAGTCAAATCCAGTTCCTCCATAAATAACCATAAGTCCATAACTTAAACTTGGTCTACGACAAGTCAAAGATCACTGGTGATTCACTGCAGAAATAAGAATTGAGGGTCTAAGAGCAGTCAGAGATCACTAGTGATTCTATTGCAGAAACCAGAAATGAGAAGGCCTGCATAGTGGGCATCTGCCAATTAGCATGAATTGCAGTTCCCCCATCTGGCTAAAACACAAATGGAGTCACTAAAACTAGACTCTGGAGGCCACAACAATACCAGCACAAGCTGTAGCATAAGCATCGGCAAGGCCAGGAACAGAGTCCTTGTGGCAATAGATGAACCTCGATTTGAAAGCATCCTCTCCTAATTTAGCAAATGTGTAAAAACTCGTTCTGCTATTCAGCAATCCCTTTTCCCGTAGGAGCTTCATGACATAATGCCGCGGCGCTAGCCTCTTCTCTAGGCTCAACGTGAATAGGACAGGCCTTTGAACTATGTATTGTGGCTCCATTGCAACCTCATTGACTAGGAACTCAATTTTGCGGAGAAGAATCTCATCAGAGAACCCTAATATAGCTGGCATCTTGGACACTGCATAAGAAAACTCAGACTCAGAACAACCGAGGGCCCTCTTAAAGAACTCAATCTTGGCAGCAACCTTCTCATCAGAACTACTGGCGACGGCCGCCACGGCGTGCCTAAACATCCGCGAAGTTGGTGGCACCCCAAGCTGTTCCGCCCGCAGCAAAAACTCCTTGACGCGTTCCAGGTTGAAGCCAAGCAACCATGCGTTGTTTGAACACAGCTGGACAATATCTCGAACACCCCACTGACGCAGCAAAGCAATGTTAGGCTTGATTGACCCCTCAAGGCTTGCCCGAAGGAGGGAACTGTTCCTCTTTGCGACCACCAGGACCTGCTCAAGTGAGCCGTAGAAGGAGATGAAGAACTCGAGCCTGGGAACGACGTTCCTCTGGCGGAGAGCGCGTGAGCCGACCAGGAGAAAGCTAGAGATCTGGGGAGTGGAGAGACCGACGCGGTCGCGGAGAGCAAGAAGGCGGGGGGCGATGTTCTTCGCCGAAGCGCGGAGGAACAGCGGGTCCGCGGAGACGACGGCGGCGATGTCAGCGCGGGAGAGGCCGGCGTCGGAGAGCAAGGCGAGGATAGCATCAGGGTTTGAGGCGGAGTTGAGACGGGAGTAGGATGAGAGTTCATCCAATGGTCTACCGGATCCATGGGATAACTCGCGGGACGCCTTCTCGGACACCTCGCGAGCTTGGGCTAGGGTGAGGCCGCAGGCAGTGACAAGGTAGTCCTCGAGGGAGAAGGCTGCGGGCAAGGTGGTGGAGGTGGAGAGGGGGCGGCACGCGCGGGATTGGATTAATGGGGAGGAGGGTAGCGTGGAGGCGGCACGGAGCAGAGGGAGGAGGCGATTTCGGAGTTGCAGCATGGCGGCGGCGGTGGGGAGGCGGCGATGCAACGGGACGCTGGCCCAGTTGGCCGCGCATGCGCATCCGCGGTGGCCGACCCGGAAAGCTCAGGTTCCTCAGTCGTCACTCCTTCGGATGGAGGGGGAAGGAGATGATGGATTTCATCATACCATTGTATGGGCCCGTCCATGGGCCAAGTGCCGCGAGTAAGCCATTGGGCCCATTTTCCCATGAATCTGATCAGGAAAAAGGAAACTCCTTTTTTCATCCTTAATTTTTTCACGGTCGTCCCATTTGTCTTCCTCGTCTGTAAGAGCATCTCCAACAGTTTAGTAAATGCACTTGCCATCCTTAATTTTTTTGGCAAAACATGAAAAATTGAGCTCCAACAATTTGCTAATGGGGTTGCCAAATCATAGCAACTTGCTATTCTCAGCCTCCTCGCGCGCATATTTGCGCGCGGCCTGGGAGTTGCTATCGGCGATTCTCCCCGCACGCGGCGCCTCCGCCTCCCCTCCCCGCCTCCCCCGCACGCCGCCTCCGCCTCCCCCGCGCGCCGCCTCCACCTCCCCGCGTGCGCCGCCTCCGCCTCCCCCGCGCGTCCGCCTCTGCCTCCCCCCGCGCGCGCCGCCTCCGCCTCCCCCTGCGCGTCCTCCGCCTCCCTGCGCGCGCCGGGCTCGCGCGGTGCATGCTGCTCCGCCTGCGTGTTCAACCACGGCTAGGGGATAGTGGTGCCGCTGTGGGTGCTGCCGTGGGCATCCATGATGTTGGATAGGCAGCCCAAATAACGAACTATTGGACAAACAAATTTTTTTCACTTGTTATATGCTTTAGTCACTTGTCAAATCATAATATTTGGCAACTGTTTTTTACCAAACTATTGGAGATGCTCTAACACATCCACGGCTTCATAGCAATTCCAGCAGTAGCTCTGAAAACAGGATCTCTACTTTTTATTTGAATGCTTCTCCTATTTTTAAGGATCCTGTTTTTTGAGCTGCACTCCAGCAATGACCCTCAAAATAGAGCACTCAAAATTATTTAGACTGTCAATGACATGTGGGGTTTGGTTGTCATAGACTAACTCGGTGATGGGAGGTTAAGTCGGGGCTTTTCTCATAAACTCGGCCGGTTGCAGGAGGTGAGGAAGGGGTGAGAGCGCAAAATCACGGATGAGAGTCGAGCTATTGGCCAAACAGGAATAAGGACTGAGGAAAGAATCTGAGAGCCCACTCAAATTTCAGGATCCTAGTAGGGGCTCTGCTAGAGCTCGTTTTTTTACGAGAGCTCTCATATTTAGCTATGAGGGACAAATTAGGGGGCGAGTTGCTCTCAGCAATAGCAAGAAACGACGCCTTGCACAGTCGCCCCATCCGCGGAGCCCCGACCCAACCCTGTGTCGCCTCATCCCGGGGAGGAGTGTGGTGACAACCTAGCGCGTGGTCGTTGCGCTCGATGGGGAGGACCCGCAGGGAGCTGCGTGGGAAGATCCGGTCCCATCGTAGTCTCATCCCCCCTCCCCCGCTACAGAAGCTGGGTACGGCGATGCTCTTGTGCCCGTCTCTCCGCCTCCTTTTCCTCCTGTGGCGGCAACAGTTGTGGCCTCGCTCCTCTTGGCAGCAGGTGGCGGAGGCGGCGAACACGCCAGGGTGCTGCAGGACAAGGATGGAGTTCGTGCTGCTCATCAACGTCATCTTTGTTTTGTTGCCGCTTGTGCTCCACCACTGTGTCGGTAAGTTCACATTTCAGCTGCGCCGTGCATTGGTTGATTTATTTTTTAAATTTCAGATCAGAGTAACAGTTTCGTCAAGATTATTCACCCAGAAAATCAGTTGCGCTGTGCATTGGTTGAAATTACTCTCAAAGAAAATCATTTCAGTTGAGGTTGTGTGTCAGCCAGATTAGCGAACCACCCAATCTAATTGAAATAACCTTTATGATAAAATGGTACTATAACTCCAATGTGACCCCCAACTTAAAAAAAATCTCAACTAGAGTCTAGAGATATGTGATATCACACCTTGCTCCTGTGATATCACTTCTGCCCAAGCCAATTTCAGTGTATTTTCTAATATTTTTATTCAATTTGCATGAATCTGGACCAAACCAACAAGCAACAAGGTTAGCAGTTTTCTTAGGGCTCTTCGATAACAAACTTGCACCATTGCCGACAACATAAGAGACTTGTGTGATAGAAAAGATATTTGCCAGACCATAAAGCCAACCTATGAACAGCACGAGTGAAGAACAGAAGCTCATGTGTTCAGTGAGGTTATTCTTTTCCTAACAATGTAGATGCAGTCTCTAACAAGTTGCAGACCAGCAAGCAACAAGGCTAGCAGTTTTCTTAGGGCTCTTCGATAACACACTTGCACCATTGCTGACAACATAAGAGACTTGTGTGATAGAAAAGATATTTGCTAGCCAATAAAGCCAACCTATGAACAACACGATTGAAGAACAGAAGCTCATGTGTTCAGTGAGGTTATCCTTTTCCTAACAATGTAGATGCAGTCTCTAACAAGTTGCAAAAGAGGTGGTAAAAATGAACAATGCTCTCCTGATTAACCAATAAATTGATTGTACAGTGATAACTTACTGTAACATAAGTGCCTTTCATATGGCTGCAGTTAAATATAGATAACTCATGATATGATGAATTATCTTGTATGTATCTGAGTTCTGCCCATCCTACTTGCTTCATTGCAGTGCAAAGTTTGGAGAGCTTCATAGTCGGTTCTCATGGTTGATTATTCCAGATATAGTCTATGATTATTATTTTTATCCAACAAGTATCACTTGGTAATGTGTGACCTTTTGTACTCTTCTAGACCCCTCCAATATGTGATTGAAAGGCTCAACAATAAGGCAATTTTGGCTGATTTTGGGTCCAACGAGTATCACTTGGTCATTTTTACGGCTGATTTGGTTATTTCAATAGTGTTCTATGAGAGAGAACAAGACGAAGTACGGCTGATAAGCTGGCTGATAGGGGCAAAAGAACATGGCGAACATGTTCATGGGAGTTTCCAATGCTGCACCGGTGATACTAAATTACCTGCAGACTTCAAAAATACAGTAGATAAAATACTCTAGGTAAAGAAACATCCAGAGATCATGAAAGTTATATTATAGTTTTTAGACCTCATGACATGCCAGTGCATATTAAGCCATCGATGTTTGTGCCCTGATGCATTTGTTTCCTCACTTCTTAATTCCTCCCTCCATTGTGCTATTCTTCCACTGCATAAAAGTTTTAATAGGTTGCATCTCGGGTTGTGCTGGACTCCTCTAACTGGGGCATATCTCAATATGGACACCTGACAGGTAAGGAAAATAAATACCCTTTTTTCACAATGATCATCAGGTATTCGATTCAAGTGCCCCAATTTGTATTTGGAAGACCATAACTAGGCAACCCATGTCATTTTCTCACATAGTTGAATGGTGTCATTTTCTTTCACAACCAATAACTCATGTTCTATAGTCCTAATGTAGTGGTAGTGGTGGTGAAACAATCTCATGACTCTTGTTATTTTTCAGGCAAGTAAGAATAGAAAAACATAAATGTGGAGTATTTCATGTTAGAATTATATGGGCTTGGCCCATTAACAAATTCTGAAATTCATAATAAATCTCAAAGGCCCATTCATGTGTGAGCAAAGAGAGGAAGTGGAACTCTTTAGTCCCACCTTGCTAGTGGAAGGGGAGGAGGACTTGCTTAAATATGGAAGTCCTCTCCACTTCCTCAAGTCTAGTGTGAGAAGGAGAAAGAGAAACCCACACGCGCACGCTCGCCTCGCCTCGCCTCGCCGGGCGTGGCGTGGCGACTTGCGCGGGTGCGCGGCACCTGCGTGAATGGTCCGCCGAAATCCGGCTCCTCGCCTTGCGGGAGCGCGGTCTCCTTTTGCAGTTTTAGTTTTTGGTTTCTTGGCCTTCAAGTTGCAGAGTCGACTCAAGATCGTGATCGCGACACGAGGTCGGTTCAACAGGGCTATATAAGCAACCTATCGGCCACGCCAAAACGTATCTCAACACCTCTCGAGCTAGGGTTTGCCTCATATCGCTTTTGCGCTGCCGTCTAGTCGTCTCCAGTCCGTTCGCTTGCGTGCACCAGCGACCGGGCGAGCAGGTCTCCGGAACCCTCGCCTTTGCGATCCTGCACCGGGAAAAGGCGAATAAGGTTTTTGGGAAGCGCTCGTCGCGCGACTGCTCTCGTCTTCAACAACGGGTCGTCTACCGTCCAAGTCAGGCGGCGCTGCGTCAAGACGTACTCGTCGTCAACTGCTCCGAGCTCTTCCTCCAGCGCTCATCGAGGATCGTCCAGCGCCGACTCCGCCACCGTCTTCTCCAGCATCAGAAAGGTACGCCGTTCGTGGTCTAATTTCTATGCTTATATCAGGTCTTATGTCTTTGTTCTTGCTTTTTAATCTATCTGGTGTACGAGCTATGTTTACACCGGTTGTCATGTATGAGATCATGTTATGCATGTTTTGCTATGCTAGTAAACAATACAATCTGAGATATCTAGATCATCATTTTATCATGATTTATATTCTGGTTTTAATCTGGAAATTGCCTATTCTTTTAACATTTCACGTAAGTAAGCATAGAAATGTGTAGTAAAACATATGGGAATTGCATGCTACCTAGAAATGTTTTGACAAAATGTGCAGAAAAACAGTCCCAATTTTTACTCGGACGTCATGCTTTGATTTTGATGCATTGTCTACTAACTTGTCAGCTTCTTATAGTTTGCAGAGTAGTGTTTCGAGTTCCAGGGGTCGGCAGAGGCAACTTTCTTAGCAAAACAAATAAACAGGGTAATAATAGTTGGTGGTCACCGAAAGTTTATTGCCATGTTTAGCCTTGTAAGCTTACTACATTTGTTTTTTTTTCTTTTTTTGGCCTTGGACAATTTACTGCTGCAAAAAGATGTTGTTTGTTTAGCTCATACTGGGAGACGCCCTCAAAAGAATTTCATAGTATTTATTTAAAAGAGTAAAGTCCATCACCGGTCCCTAAACTTATGTCGTTGTGTCATCCCGGTCCCTAAACTCACAAATCGATCGTTTAGGTCCTCAAACTTGTTCGTTTGTGTCATCCCAGTCCCTAAACTTGTTTGGTTGTGTCATCCTGGTCTATAAACTTATAAATCACTCGTTTAGGTCCTCAAACTTAGTCAGTTATGTCATCCTGGTCCCTAAACTTTGTTTTGAGTCTCATCTAGATCTAAACATGGTAATTTTAAAACTTTATATCAACAAATAATTTATAACTTTTTCATATAAACTCAAATGAAGATAAACTTTATATCAAAATTATAGCTCTCGATGTGATCTACAACTTTGTAGTTGAAAAGTTTTTGATTTAAAACTGTTTAGAGTCCCAAAATATTGTTGTATGTTTATAGATTTTGAAATTTAAATTTTAAAATTATTTTTTTGGATAATAAATGAATTTAAATAAAAAAAATTATCTACAATGTTTTAGATTGCATTGAGAACTATAACTTTTATATAGATCATGTAAATATTCAAGATTGTTTGATAATTTTAAATTTTAAAATCTATAAACATACAACAAAATTTGGGACCCTAAACAGTTTTAAATCAAAAACTTTTCAACTACAAAGTTGTAGATCACATCGAGGGCTACAATTTTGATATAAAGTTTGTCTTCATTCGAGTTTATATGAAAAAGTTATGAATTTTTATTGATATAAAGTTTTCAAATTATCATGTTTAGATTTAGACGAGACTCAAAACAAAGTTTAGGGGCCAGGATGACACAACTGACTAAGTTTGAGGATCTAAACGAATGATTTGCAAGTTTAGGGACTGCGATGACATAACCGAACAAGTTTGAGGACCTAAACGGTCGATTTACGAGTTTAGGGACCGGGATGACACAACGACACAAGTTTAAGGACCGGTGATGGACTTTACTCTTTTAAATTGCATTGAGAACTATAACTTTTATATAGATCATGTAAATATTCAAGATTGTTTGATAATTTTAAATTTTAAAATCTATAAACATACAACAAAATTTGGGACCCTAAACAGTTTTAAATCAAAAACTTTTCAACTACAAAGTTGTAGATCACATCGAGGGCTACAATTTTGATATAAAGTTTGTCTTCATTCGAGTTTATATGAAAAAGTTATGAATTTTTATTGATATAAAGTTTTCAAATTATCATGTTTAGATTTAGACGAGACTCAAAACAAAGTTTAGGGGCCAGGATGACACAACTGACTAAGTTTGAGGACCTAAACGAATGATTTGCAAGTTTAGGGACCGCGATGACATAACCGAACAAGTTTGAGGACCTAAACGGTCGATTTACGAGTTTAGGAACAGGGATGACACAACGACACAAGTTTAAGGACCGGTGATGGACTTTACTCTATTTAAAAAAAACAATCTTTTTTGCTGTGCCATGATATGTTCCACTTCTCCATCCAGGTCAAATAGAGGGTTCTTGGATCATATTCTAGGGGAAGTCATAAAAGCTGGAGGTACGACTCAATATCCCAGACACTGTTGGATACAATCTCTCTTATGAATTTGGGAAATAAATTGTTGATATAAAGACAAACACTCCTGGAATTGAAAATGCTATCATTTCCACTCATTGCTAGAATGACCTTGGTCTTGCGACTGCCAACACATTAGCGGTACTAGCTTTTCCTTATTATTTATTTATTTATATTTTTCGTATAATTTATTATCATTGGCCGCTGATCTTAGTGGGGCTACTACTTTGACTTAACTTTAGGGTGCTTGTGCAGGAGCATGGCAGTTATTGGTTACTATCAATGGACAATGGTATTGGTAAAAGAGCCAGAAATGCTTGTTCGGAAGAGGTGAGCTGATGCCTTAGTTATATTGATCTGCTGACAGTAGCTTACAAAGTAGACTGATGGATTTTGGAGAGGAATCTGAATTGGTCTGATTGGGTGTTTTTACATGCCTAATATTTTCTGATCTCATGACAATTAAATACCGCAGAGAATTGTTAGATGGTCTCTACAATGGATTTGATTCCCGACATATCACATTGATGACCAAAATGGTACAATAATCGTTTCTTGTCATGTTTGTTTTCCTTTTGGTCTCATGCATTTTTCAGATGACTAAATTTCTAGCACAAATTCTCAAACTATTCTAGGTACAAGAGCATAGTGGCGCAAATTTTTACTCTTCCAGGCAGCAAAGCACAAGCAAAGACACTATGAGTACGAGCATCATAATTGAATAAATCGTGTTATTCTATGAAATGGATTGTTTTTTTTTGGTTAAGTTAATTCTTTACATTGGTCATGCATATATGATATTGTCATGTTGCAACAAACACAATAACGAACTTTGTCTTTTGGATTAAATGTCACTTTAATATCGGTATTTAATTTTACAGTATTATCTTATCGTGTGATTCATGTGTTTTTAATATAAAAGTATAGTTGTCCCGTAGCAACGCACAGGTACACTACCTAGTCACAATGAAAAGACTAAAGGGTAAAATAGGGTCACTTTAAGAACAAATATATGTATTTAGATGAGAAAAGAGATTAAAAGAATTAAAATCATATGTATTACGAAGTCTACATGATTGGAGTCATATTTTAGCGAAGCCAACGTTAGAAGTCATATAATAGCGAAACCACACGATTCGAGTCATATAATAGCAATTTTCTCGATGATCAGGATAACTCATGGAACGCCTTCTTTGACACCTCGCGGGCTTGGGCTGGGGCGAGGCCGCAGGCGGTGACTAGTTAGTCCTCGAGCGAGAACGCCGCAGTGGCCGTGGAAGTGGAGGTGGATGTAACGAGAACACTTCGGTACGGTAGCTACGACGGAGAAATTGGGTACGGTAGCTACGACGGAGAAATTGGATAGAGTATCGAGCACGCTAGCAATCGCCGCGCCTCGCCGCCGCAGCCGAACGGCTTGGTTCACGTTACAGTAGCCAAATCCCAATCAACTCTCTCTGTCTTTCCCCTTTTACAAGGCAGTCGATGCCTCGCCCGTTACATGGGCCGTTTCCAGTCTAAACCCACTTCGGTCCGGAAACACGCAAGTTGGGCCTCCTATCTCGTGCTCCTGCCTTTACTGGACCTGGGTCGACATCGGGGGCTTCTGCATCCTCAGTCAGCGCAGTCCTTGTGGTGACATTCTCCCCTCCTTGAGAAACGGCTTGTCCTCAAGCCGGTGCCCGTGGAAATTCTTGGCGAAGAGAAGCTTTGTCTTCCTAGGTGGAGAGATGTTGGGGAAGATCAGACCATTGGACCAGCACCTGGGAATTGGTGGCGGCACGATCTTGCTGCAGACGCCTGTTGAGGATACAGATAGGGACCTGAAACTGATTGTTAGGGTCAGGAAGTTCAGTGCTCACCTCCAGAGCAGAAGGAACTGCTCGCTTGAGTTGGGAGACATGAAAAACATTGTGAATGGAGCATGATGGGGAAGTGCGAGTCTGTAAGCAGTTGGTCCAATCCGAGCTGTGACAGCAAATGGGCCAAAATATCTGAATGACAATTTGTTTGACGACCGAGCACTCAATGATGTTTGAACATAGGGTTGAATCTTCAGATAGACAGAATCTCCCACTGAAAACTGACGAAATGTTCTTTTCTTGTCAGCTTGGTGTTTTCATTTTGCTTTGAGCACGTAGGAGATGTTGGTGAGCTAACTGTTGCATCAATTCTTTCTCCTGGAGCCAAGTTGTCAAGTCCAGATTCTGACAAGTTTCACTGATATCAATACCCATGTGGTTGGGGTCATGGCCGTAGAGAACCTTGAATGGAGTTGCACCCAAAGATGAGTGGTATGTTGAATTATACCAGAATTCAGCAAAGGCTAACCAAGATGACCACTTATTGGGGCAGGCATGAACAAAGCACCTGAGATAGGTTTCTAGGCATTGATTGACCCTTTCTGTTTGGCCGTCAGTTTGAGGGTGATAGGCACTACTCATCAGAAGATTCACTTTCAGGAGTTTAAACATTTCCTTCCAGACAGTGCTAGTAAATATTTTGTCTCGATCTGAGATTAAAGCCTTAGGGAGACCGTGCAGTTTGTAGACATGTTGCAAATAAGTGACAGCTACTTGAAAAGTAGTAAATGGGTGATATAAGGGTATGAAGTGGGCATACTTGGAGAATTTATCCACGACCACCAAGATACAATTGTAGGATTTGGACTTGAGCAGTCCTTCAATGAAATCCAGGGATACAGTTTGCCAGGCTCCATCAGGCACTGGTAGTGGTTCTAGAAGGCCGGGATAAGCAACTCTTTGTGTTTTGGCTTGTTGACAAATAGAGCACTGAGATACAAAAGTCTGGACTGAGCTTTTAAGGTGTGGCCAATAAAATAGTTTTTTTGACTCAAATGTAAGTGGCTTCAATCCCAGAGTGACCCCTAGCAGGACTAGAATGGAAGGCCTACAATATTTTTGTGTGGAGCTTGATGTTGGTGCCCACCCAGATTCTAGATTTATAGTAAATAATACCCTCTCGAAGAGTGTAGTGACCAGATGATGACTGAATGGCCAATTCGTGTAAGAGTGTAGAGGACTTGGTATCTTCAAGATATGATGCTTGGATGTCTAGTAACCAGGTCGGTTGAGCCATATAAATTGCATTCAGCTTATGAATATCAGCATGGGTTGTTCTGGACAAGGCATCCGCTACTTTGTTATCCTTGCCATGTTTATACAATAATTTGAAGTTGAGGCCCAATAACTTGGTAAGAGCTTTGTGCTGCCAAGGAGTTGACAATCTCTGATCATCGAGGTGAATCAAGCTCTTCTGATCAGTTTTGATAACAAACTCAGTCTGTTGGAGATAAGACCTCCACTGATCAACTGCAAGAAGGATGACCATGTACTTTTTTTCATAGGTTGACAACCCTTGAGCTTTAGATCTGATACCAAACTGTAACGAGAACACTTCGGTATGGTAGCTACGACGGAGGAATTGGATAGAGTAACGAGCACGCTGGCAATCGCCGCGCCTCGCCACCGCAGCCGAACGGCTCGGTTCACGTTACAGTAGCCAAATCCCAATCAACTCTCTCTGTCTTTCCCCTTTTACAAGGCAGTCGATGCCTCGCCCGTTACATGGGAGTCTAAACCCACTCCAGTCCGAAAACATGCAAGTTGGGCCTCCTATCTCGTGCTCCTGCCTTTACTGGACCTGGGTCGACTTCGGGGGCTTCTGCATCCTCAGTCGGCGCAGTCCTTGTGGTGAAAGTGGAGAGGAGTCGGCACACGCGGGGGTGGATGTGGATGGGGGAGGGAAGCGACGAGGCTGCACGGAGCAGAGGCAGGACGCGGTTTCGGAGGCGCAACATGGCAGATGGAAGAGGCGGAGGCGGAGGCGGCTGCGGCGAACGAGGTCGATCTATTTGACATGAGCGGACATTTCATGGTACGGTTGGTACTCCTGTGATGACTATAATGGCAATCGTATGGCTATTGCGTACGACGGGGAGTGGCGAAGTGAGAACAAATTAAGGATATACAAAGCTTGTGGATGTATAAACATATTCTAATCTAATCTCTACCCGCGGGAGGATTGGCGCCCTCCCGCGGGTTAGGTTACTGTAGTTTTTTCTTTCTTTTTTTCTTTAATTTTTTCTACTTTTTTTTCTTTTTAAGATTTTTGTAGGCATTTTGAATCGACGCCCTTCCAACACTTACGTGCATTTTACGCTCATACAGCCAATGCCTCTGACGCGACATGTAAATATTTTTTTGAGCAGGTTGCATGCCGGTATAACGACTGATATATTTAGAGATTGTTTAGTTCCAAGTTAAAAAGTTTTGGAACGTCATATCAGGTGTTTAACACTAATTTAAAGTATTACATACTATTAACAAAACTAATTGCATAAGTGAAGAATAATTCGTGAGATGAATTTATTAGTCTAATTATTAATAATTATCAAATGTTTATTGTAACACCATATTATCAAAACATGAATTTATTAGGCTTAAAAAATTAATCGTCTCATAAATTATTTTGAATTTATGTAATTAGTTATTTTTTAGTCTATATTTAATACTCTATGTGAGGTCCAAACATCCGATGTGATAAGAGAAAAATTTGTAGGGTAAAAACTAAACACATTTGTACTGTTTAGTCCGATCAAGTTTTTCGTACGTACATACACAGCGGAGTAGAGACACTTATGAGACTTTGACAATCGTACTAATAGCAGGCGCGGCGAAGCGCTAAGCAGCCTTATCTTTTATGGAAGGTGCGTATATAGTAAAATTTTAGACATAATCACTGTTTTGATAAATTTTAGGGGTGCATGGACACCTCCTAATCCACGTATAGCTTCGCCCCTGACAACGGATACGAGTGCAGTTCAGGCATATCGCTTCATCCGTTGGTATTTAAAATATAAAAGTCTATCATTTTATTTTTTAATGACCAATCTAAGTTTTTGGATGTGAGTACATATACAAAATATTACCACGGGGCTCCGAGTGTGCAATGCAATGGAAGCCTGCAGCTACAGTCTCGGACTCCATATGTGTGCTTGCTGAAAGAAGTGTCAGCTTTTAATTATTTTGCCTCAAAGGGTAAAGGAGGACAGGAACAGGGAAGCTTTGCCTAAAGACAAGCTAGCCTGAGCTGCCACTCCAATTGGTGGAAGCGCCGAAGCAGAGAAGAAAGGACCAAGCTACCACCATATAGTGGATAGGTAAATCATGCAAGTGCAAATATTCCTGCGACTATTTTAGCAAAGGTCTGCAATTGCAGCTGTACCAGCATGTATGGATACTGCATGTACAGTCTTATCTCCAAATGGAGATGGTCCTGGCTGTGTATAAAAAAAAGGCTTCAAAAGCTACATACGGTTAGGTGTACATGCTTTGGACGGTTTGGCCTTTGGCCAAAAGCCTTTTCTTAGCTGTGACAAAGGGGCTTCAAGAGGAAAACAGCATCATCATGGCATGGGCCAGTTGTGAGATAGATTTGGCTTTTGGCCCTTCCTTTTTTTTTCCCAAACGCTTTGCTGCCCAGTGGAGAGAGAGCGAGAGATGGAAAACCAGATAGTTCCTCCTAATATTGTCATCACCTATTCACTTTCAGAGAGAGAGAGAGAGAGAGAGAGAGAGAGAGAGAGAGAGAGAGAGAGAATATTTTCATCAACTGTCAAAGGTTCCCTGCAGATAAGTCTCGGGCTTGAATTCTGATGGTAGACTGAACATCATTTTATAATTGAGTTTGAGTTGTGAGCTTGTGTGGTATCCAAAAGAACCAGTCTAAACACATTCTTCCAGAAAAGAAAGCTATGTGCTGCGTACTATGGTCATGCCAGGCTTTAAACTAATACCATGGACGCTCCACATGGAGAAGAAAAAAAAAAGGGAAAGATCACCATCCATGGGCATTGACCTAAATTAGTTCGATTGGTCCTGTGCCTTTGTTTATCTTACTAGTCGATCTAATCTTTGGTTTTTTAAGGATTTGGTCACATTGGTGGCTTTGTCCATCCAATAATGTTGCTATCTTTGAGCATCGACCGAGTCATGACACCATGATTGGGTTTAATAAAGTCAGACCACTCATGCATATCTTGTGGTACGCATAAATTACTGTTCAGGCAGTCAATTTCGACACATCAGCAGCTGTATGAGGAAAAGAAGTTTTTACAAGTATTCTGGCTGTTTGGAATAAAAAATATAATGAAAATAAAAAAATAAAAGCACTAAAATTGTCTCTATGTTTTCTAGGTACATATTTTTTTTCTCTATGGCTCTAGATATACACTGTCTCAACAAATACATAACTTTTTTTATGCGCATATAAAAACCATAACGACTTACATTTTAGAACTGAGAGAGTACTATATTTCAAAAATCTTGAGATAACAATGTTTCTTACAAAACCTCCCCAAATAATCATTTCTTGAAGCAATATCCAAATCAAAGGACAAACAAAAAGAAGTAGAAATAATTCCTCAACAAATATTTTATTATTACATGTCGAAGGGTTCATTATTATTTTTTTTTAAAAAAACGGAAAGGTAGCTGATGACGTAATCAAAAGGGGGCTCAACTATTTATACACGATCCAATCACAGCGCGCTGAGTTGCCTCGTCGTCCCTCAACCCCAAGGACCAACACACAGCAAGCCCCAAGCAACAAGCTGTGCAGTAAGTCCGTCATGAACATGGCCACAGAGGAAACCAAGGGCCGGCCACACAGTTTCTATCTATGAAATGAGAAAAGTATCTATCTATCTCCAGCAAGACACAGCAGAAGCCTCTGACGTGCTCTAGTTTAATTATTCACTCACAGCTGAGCCTGAGCTGATGGCGGCACGGCGTTCGCTTACAACCGGGTTTTCAGGTTGACATTGGACCCGCACCATTTGAGATTATTATCTGCGAAATATAATTAAATTAAACACCACACTACATCGCGCTTACGCAACGCAGCCTGCGGTCTGGTCCATGGGCCATGGATGGCCAACGGTGGAGTGCTAGGGCCGGCGCCGGCGGCCGCTACAGATGTCTCGCTGGCCGCTGCCTGCCGATCCATCCGGCCTTATGGCTCCTGCGCATGAACGTACGCGGATCGGTGAAAAACTAGCCGATTTTGCATGGCCGCCGCACGGCACAGCACAGCGACTGATGGCAACCGCTGGCTGCTACAGACAAAACCCCCGAACAAATATTCCCATACCCTGACGCGGAAGTAGCAGCAGCTATTTTGTTTGGAGCTCGATCTATACGAAAGCTACGTTTTTTTTTCTTTTCAGGATAAATAAATACAGAAACGGCCGAAAGCTACGAATTTCAAATTTGAAGTCGGCCTAATTAATTTTCCGAAAGAAACAAAGAGACAAGTAGCTTACATGATCACATCCATCCACCCAGTCCCGGGCCGAGAGCAGGCGCGAGTGTGTTCTTCTCATCAGCGCTACAAGTGGGTACGCATGCTTGCATGCGCGGGTGGGTGTTGACTGTTGAAACTCGAAATTTGTACTACGCGTCTACTTTTTCTCAGCGACATTTGAGCATTTTGGACCGGAAAACGACCAGGAAACCCGATCGTGTCGTGTGGCCGTTTCTGCCGCGATCGGCGTACGTCCAACACGATCGCAAAAGCGTTGCGTTCTGGGCTCGGGTCTTGGATACGTGGGGTCTTGATTAACGCTGCGTGTTATTACATTAGAAAGCTCTCAAGTTCAAGTCTCACGTACCAGTTGTCTCTGTGTCCGAACTGACATGCTCGACGCATGAACACGTCAGCCTTGACGACTCCTTGAGCCTATATGCGTTGTTGCGGGTTCAGTTACCAAAACCAAGGTCATCGCTACCAACATTCTTACGGTTTTTTCGTTCCACGCCTCATTAGAATAGTATTACCTCCTTCCAAAAATATACAACTACAAATAACGTACTCCCTCCGTATCGTAAATAGAAGTCGTTTTGGAAAAGGTTTCGGTCAAACATTGACAATATAAATCATGAATAACTTTCAAATTATTGAGTTTAGAAATATAAAAATCATATAAATAGATTTATCTTGAAAAAGTACTTTCATAAAAGTATATATATACCACTTTACAACAAATATTTTTAAAGAAATAAGTGGTCAAAATTATGCTTTGGAGACCGTGTCGCTGTCCTAAACGACTTCTATTTGTGATACGGAGTAGTATCAAGTAAAGTGATATATGCTTAACGAAGTTTTTAATAAACAATATTTATATTTATGGATTCAAATAAATTTATTATAAAAATATATTTCATAACTAATATAATGATATTTATTTGGTATCATAAATATCTTACTTTTAAATCTATAATTAGTCAAAGTTAAGATATTAAAATATGTTACTGTGCTAGAATTATATTCTTTATCGAATAAAGGGAGTAAGATAATAATTTCATAAAAATAAGTATACTTTTACAAACGAACAATTAAAGTTGTCGACCTCATTAGGGTCGATTGACCTGGGAACGTATCTTATGCAAACTAGACTTCTGTGCAAACTATGCAAACTCTAATTAAGACCACAAGAATCTAATCTGATGGTTGATAATTTTAGCACTTAAACCCCTCCACTCATGGGGGTGTTTTGCAACAGTCGGATAGGATGAGTGGGGGGTTTGAGTGCTAAAATTACCAGTCATCGGATTAGATTCTTGTGGTCTTGATTAGAGTTTGTATAGTTTGCACAAGAGTCTAGTTTGCATAGGATACGTTGCCGATTGACCTCGATGGCTTATTATAGATCCATCTGTGTAGCAGCCCAAAATCCTGACCCTGAGACCCACGCCGGTATCGAGGTGCTACATGCTTCCCCGGTCCTTTACTCTAGCCTTTGTTTCTAGGGAAACAAACTTGCACGTGGGTCGCTGGATTTAAATCCGATGGCTATGGCTAATGGTGGAGATTAGCAATTAACCCCTCTCATTTATCTCTCCCTAATATATATAGCCAACACAGGTACAACACAGGTGCACAACACCATTAGTTATAGCCATCGGATTTAGATCCAGCAATCCACGTGCGAGTTTCCATAGTTTCCACGGGAACCTGGTTTCTAACCCTAACTATAATAGATAACACCTAACGCATCTTGTCATTGCACACTGCAATTTCTAGATCGCTAAGCCACCCTAACTACATAGGTAGCACCTAACGCATCTTGTCATTGCACACTACAATCTCTAGATCACTAAGCCTAGTCGAATGACCAACCCTAGTTGCCTGCTAGCATCCCAAGTTTCATTGATTGAAAATCACGATTTTGTTAACTGAGCCACAATTATAGTTGCTTCATCTAAAAATCTTCCGTGTCCTAGCATTTCAAACACCTATGATGGCTTCTCTAAGGGATTATTTGGAAATATGAAAACAACATGAATTAGACTTAATTTGTAGAGGTGGCCTATTTGGCTTGTTAGAATCTGATACCTCTAGTTATGCGTAGCAGCCCTCGGATCTTTGAAAGGATGTTGCGGATATGACACAAGCTAGCACCGTATCAAGAACGATGTAGTCGAATCGCGTAGAAAACCCTAGATGATGATGAAGCAACCACAACAAGAGATTAGAATTTGGCGAAGCCAACCGCAAATTCTATTAGCACAACTCCAAAAGAGTACAAGAGATTGTCGCTCTCTCTCAACCCTACTTGACCCTCCAGGACCCACTGATTCTTGCCCTATACAAGAATCTAGTGCAATAGAACTGTCTAGTCTAATCCTCTTGAGCGCTCCTAATTGCTCCATACAAGCCTTGGATGAGACCCCTTGTGTTGGCTTGGTTATCTTCCTTGATCTTGTTGTGATGCCTATGACCTCTACCCCTTGATTTATATAGTCCCCTCCAAGGCCCTCATACATACAAATAAGAGTCCTACTCCTAGTAGGATTCTACACTCAAGACCTAGTATAACTAGAAGTCCTAATAGCACACCTTTTTGAGTCCTATTCTAAGTAGGATTTGAGTCACCATACAACAAACTCCACCTTGACTCTAATCCTTTAAAGTCATCGTGCTCCTCCAAGAATTTGCTCCAAATCGGCTTCTTTTTTTTATTTATACTCCCACCTCGAGAGTGCCTCCACCACAGAGGCTCATGCACATCACCACAATGTGCTTGTCAGTTCCAGGCTGGAGTGCCTGAACCTTCCATCTGAGAGCTCTATCGTTGTGTAGTTTGGTTAACCACACCACCTTCTCCTTTAGCCCTCCATGCCATAGGTTTGTACCGCCTGCGAGCTCCACCTACTCGTTGGTACTGCGTGGTTGGTCCGACCACGTCTTCCTTCCTCCAACAACTCATAGCTTCGCCTCTACGATTGTTAGATTTTGCAACCGTCTTTGTAGCCTTGCACTTGACCACAATTGAGATTTGAGCACCTGTCGTTGATGAGACGACTTCCTTCTCCTGATCAGGATTTTTACCAAATCTCCCCATGGTTGCACCACCCATAAGATTTCCTATCACTCGGTATCCTCCATTAATCCAGATACTTTTCATAATTACCTGCCCTTTGCAAGTAACTCGCATGACTCCACCTTGAAGTGATAATTCACAACCTTGGAGTTCTAGCGACCTCACAGATATTAGATTCTTTTTTAATCCCGGGATATACCGAACTCCCGTCAGTGTGCAAAGTGTTCCATTATGCATCTCCAATGTAATTGTTCCCACCTCAGTGACTGCATACTCTTGGCAATCCGCTAAGTGAACAATTCCATTCGCTGGGTGTAGAGATCCTTCGTCAAACATCTCCCTCACCGAACATATATGGAAACAACTTCCTGAATCTAATATCCAATCATGAATAGTACCTGGTTGACTGACGATAAGTACGTCACCTTCATCCTCACTTGCCACTGAGCATGTTCCTCTCATAGTCTTCAAACTTGGACAGTCCTTTATCATATGACCCTCCTTGTCACATAGATAGCATGTACGTTGTCCCTTGCTCTTGCCTTTCTTCTTCCCATGATTCTTGACTTTTCCCGCTCCACTTGAAACAGTCAAAGCTTGATCACCCGAGAATGAAGAATCCTGCGGCTTCTTCAAGGACTCTGCCTCCAGTAGATATGCAATTGTCTCGTTGAAGTTGAGAGTAGTCTTCCCGACGAGAATATTCATCACTAGCTGCTTCCACGATGGTGGTAAGGATGAAGCCAATATGACGACTTTATCGTTTTTCTCAATTTTCTCATCCACACTAATCAGCTGCGTGACAAGCTTGTTGAAGACATTTAGATGGTCGACGAATCGTGTACCTTCCTCCATGCGTAACCTAAACAGTTGACGCTTCAGTACCCACCGATTTGTTAGCGACTTTGTCATATACAACTCTTCTAGGCTCTTCCATAATTTCGTCGGTGAATTTTCCTTGATTACCCAGTACTTTACCTCATCAGAGAGACATAGTCGAATTGTACTGACAGCCTTTCGCTCCATCACCTTCCATTCTTCATCAGTTATCTTGTCCGGCTTGGTGCCCTCGAGAGCATCAATCAATCCTTGTTGGACAAGCACATCTTGTACCACGCATTGCCACACGCTGAAATTCCCTTTGCCATTAAATTTCTCTACTTGATTCCACATCCCTGACATCGTCTTAATTTTGTGCTTCCTAGCCCTGTCAACCTTCTCACAAAATCAAATCAATCCGACCTTGGCTTTGATACCACTTGTTAGAATCTGATACCCCTAGTTATGCGTAGCAGCCCTCAGATCTTTGAAAGGATGTTGCGGATATGACACAAGCTAGCACCGTATCAAGAACGATGTAGTCGAATCACGTAGAAAACCCTAGATGATGATGAAGCAACCACGACAAGAGATTAGAATTTGGCGAAGCCAACCGCAAATTCTATTAGCACAACTCCAAAAGAGTACAAGAGATTGTCGCTCTCTCTCAACCCTACTTGACCCTCCAGGACCCACTGATTCTTGCCCTATACAAGAATCTAGTGCAATAGAACTGTCTAGTCTAATCCTCTTGAGCGCTCCTAATTGCTCCGTACAAGCCTTGGATGAGACCCCTTGTGTTGGCTTGGTTATCTTCCTTGATCTTGTTGTGATGCCTATGACCTCTACCCCTTGATTTATATAGTCCCCTCCAAGGCCCTCATACATACAAATAGGAGTCCTACGCCTAGTAGGATTCTACACTCAAGACCTAGTATAACTAGAAGTCCTAATAGCACACCTTTTTGAGTCCTATTCTAAGTAGGATTTGAGTCACCATAGAACAGGCTGGCGATAGAATCATAAAGTGAGATTCTGATCGTTTCTCCATCCTGAATCGCACGCCTGGCACAGATTGTTGGTCGTTGACTCGCTTCTCCCAACTCGCTTATCTCCCTTCGCTTGGAAGTGGAGGTGACGAAGTTGTGAGTGCTGGCTAGCGAGATCTCCACGACGATGACGAGACCAAACCCCCAGGCCACGCCAACGACGAGCTAGTCCACCATGAGTGTACCCGTTGGCGGCGGCGGTGATGGCGGAGCCAACCAGAAATGCAAAAGAGCACGATGGTCCGACGTCGCTTCATGCGGTCGCATGCCCACCCCGCCGTCGGCGAGCCAACAAAGAGAGTAGATGCCGGTGGCGCCGATGAGCACCCTCCAGTTGCTCGTCCGTGACGCCAATGGACTGGACAATCTATAAGGTGAATGTGCAGGAAATCAAGGAAAGAATCGCGACGAGAACCAAGTGGGTGATCCAAGATCACGGTTGAAAGTGAACTCAGAGACCATATATAGCCAAAAAGGAAAATTGAATTGAGACATATTCAAGGCAGTCCATTTCTTGTGGAATCCAACTGCTATAGTTTGATTTCTGCAATGAGATTCAATTCTATAGATCCAAACAGGGCCTAATTAAAATTAGGTGTGCTTCATTCCTCCATAGCAGTTCATGTTTTTTCTTTAGAAACCGGAGGGACCAAGGCCCCTACGGATAGGAAATAAATTAAAAAAAATGGTTGAAAGATTACAAGGACAGCTTATAGCGTTTCATGGTTACGCTACCAAGTTTATCGGTAACTGTGGCCAAATCCCCAAATGATGCCCCATGTATAAGCTGACATTCGGCAAGTTTAGCTCAAACTACTTTAATTATACCTGCAGTACTAGTAGCATATCAATAATTTTTACACTTGGCTATGCATCCCCAAAAGTGTAGTTTGGATGCTTGTACATAAAGCTGACGGCCATGCATGTCCCTTGCAGCGGAAACAATTCGGGAGGTGCTCTGTTCAGCTGTTTATTTGTTGCCATTGCAAGAAACACAGCCATGGCGTTATAAAAAAAAAAACTACACTCTCCTCCCACCTCCCCGAAGCTACTCCACTTGGGATTGGCCGGATTGCTATGCTAATATGCTATGCTATGACCTATGCTACCCTAGCTTCAGCTCTTGCTTGCGTGCTTGCTGCCATGTACGTGTGCTACAGGACATGTCTGCTAACCTGTTTGTTTGTATCACTGGCGTGAATCACAATGCTCGCCGTCGGTTAAAAGCATTCATCCTGGTACGCCGGCCAACTGTCAAGAGAGTGACTTCAGATTCAGAGACATGCTCGCTTCATCGTTTAGGCAAACGTGTCTCCAGGTCCGGTGAAAGCTGGAAGCAGAGCTTGCGATTCTTGGTGCTGAAACCGAGAGATCAACCAACGTCTCGATGGGAAACCATCGGGCCAGTTGGTGAGTTGGCCATGGCGAATTGGCGATGGCGATCATGTGTTAATTTGTGGGTTGCATGCAGTGCCCTCTCTGCATTATTGATAGGTTTCGTTGGCATAATGGCATCCCAAGACAATTCTGCTAGCTGCGTGGAAATGTTTTGCCTCCGTTCGCTCGCTGGTGCTGGTTCTTGTATTTGGAAATTGCAGGAACAAACCGTGGAAAAAAAAACATGCCACTTGCAAATATCATTAGGTTTGTACGGTACCGTGGGACAGTGGCCGGGTATCATTAGGTTTGAAAATAAAACATGTAGGATTAGGACTTGGAGTTCATAAATTACCATAACAATCAGGTCGGGTCCCATTTAGATGCACCGTTGAAGAAGCTTTTGCTGAGGTGGACTTTTCTGAACCATGGCCAATTGATCATAGTATTGAATGAAAAAATCAGTAATTCCAGAGGGTGTTGTGTGAAATACAGGCCCCAAGGAGAAGAATATCTTAACATCTTTAGGACAAAGTCAATGAACATGAGCCATCCGATTTCCCAAAGACCAAAACCAAACGTTTCAGCGTAACAGAGTATTTCAACCCCAAAAGAGTAAACACCTATAGTGAGAAAATGGAAAATCAAATGCATTTGACTCTTTGTTTTCTGCTTGAAAAATAGTACAAAATGTCATGTAAAACAAAGACAGTTACTTTCCGTCATAAAAATAACTAAATCTTAAATTAGAATACACTCCCTCCGTCCCTAAATAACTGTATTTAAAAATTCGTGTTTCTCTCACAGACACGCTTTCCGGACGACGATTAAAAAGTGACGGAGAGAGTATATATATAAACTAATGAATTTTATAAAAAAATATCTACATATTTATTATAAGAATCTACCTATAATTAACCTAATAATATGTATTCGGTACAATAAATATAATATTTATTTTTATAGATTTAGTTAAATATAAAAATTCGAGAAACGGAAAGATCACTGGGACCAGGCGACCAGCGGGGTGCCTGCAGACTGTAGTGCAAGCAGTAATCAATGAGTACACCAGCACTGCAAATCTGCCACAACTGTGTAGGATGCTGCTGCATGCAGCCTCATTTATCTTTAAAGATTGCTTGGATTCATCAGTACAGATTTCATTTCCAGCGAAAGGCAAATCTGGGATATCTGTACAATAATTTTTTTTCATAAATGAAGATCGAAATCTACCGATGCGCAAAATACACAGCAAAAATATGTGGAGTCGCCATTAAATGCTTGGATGGGACCCCCCCCCCCTGCTTTTAATTCCGTGCAGGCGAGTTGGTGTGCTCCAATTAACTCCCTTCCGCTTCCTCCTCCTCCGTCTCCGTCTCCGTCTCCTCTCCTCGTCTGTCCTCTCCCCTTCGGCCCTTCCTTCCTCTTTCACTCCTCCACCTGTCCCCTCTGCTCTCTGCTCCGTTCCTTGATCCAGATTCCGCAGCGTTGAGGGCACCAAGCCCGATCGTCCGTCTCCGTCGATCCCCCCAAGCCCTAGGAGGAGCCCTGGTCCGCGTCGAATTCGATCGCGGGCTGATTTGATCCCGAGAATTCGCGGGGGGCACGCCGGCGGCGGGGAATCGGATGGTGTAGGAGGGAGAGGAGAAGGAGGAAAGGTCCCAGATTTCTGGGCGCGCGGGCGGGCGGCCATGCATCTGTCGCTGTGGAAGCCGCTCTCCCACTGCGCCGCGCTGCTCCTGGACAAGAAGAACCGCCCGCCGCGGCCGCCGCCGGCGGGGGCGGGCGCGGGGTCCGGCGGCGGTCGGCGGCTGCAGGAGAGCAAGCTGCGGGAGGCGCTGGAGGAGGCATCCGAGGACGGGTCCCTCGCCAAGTCCCGCGACGCGGCTCTCCTCGATGGAGGGGACGGTGCGGAGGAGGGGTCGGTGGGGCGGTCCCGGTCGCTGGCGCGGCTCCACGCGCAGAGGGACTTCCTGCGCGCGACGGCTATGGCCGCAGAGCGCGCGTTCCAGTCGCCGGACGCGCTCCCGATGCTGGAGGAGGCGCTCGCCAAGTTCCTCTCCATGTACCCCAACTACGCGTCCGCCTCGGACGTGGACGGCCTCCGCGCCGACGAGTACCCGCACCTGGACAAGGTATGCCTCGACTACTGCGGCTTCGGCCTCTTCTCCTACCTCCAAAGCTGCAACCCTGCCGACTCGTCGGCCGCGTTCACGCTCTCGGAGATCACCGCCAACCTCAGCAACCATGCGCTCTACGGCGCCGCCGAGAAGGGCACCGCGGAGCACGACATCAAGAACCGCATCATGGAGTACCTCAACATCCCCGAGTCCGAGTACTGCCTCGTCTTCACGGTCAGCCGTGGTTCGGCCTTCCGGCTGCTCGCTGAGTGCTACCCCTTCGGCACCAACAAGCGGCTGCTCACCATGTTCGACCACGAGTCCCAGTCCGTGAATTGGATGACGCAGGCCGCGCGTGACAAGGGAGCCAAGGCGTACTCCGCCTGGTTTAAGTGGCCCACTCTCAAGATCTGCACCACCGAGCTCCGGAAGCTGATCTCCACCAAGAAGCGGCGGCGCAAGGACTCCGCCACTGGTCTGTTCGTGTTCCCTGTGCAGTCGAGGGTGACGGGGGCCAAGTACTCCTACCAATGGATGGCATTGGCTCAGCAAAATCACTGGCATGTCCTGCTCGATGCTGGGGCTCTGGGGCCTAAGGACATGGACTCGCTGGGGCTGTCTCTGTTCCGGCCAGACTTCATCATCACTTCATTTTACAGGGTGTTTGGGGCTGACCCAACGGGTTTTGGATGCTTGCTGATCAAGAAGTCGGTAATGGCGTGCTTGCAGAGCCCGAGCGGCGGGACGGGGGCAGGGATGGTGCGGATTGTGCCGGTATTCCCACAGTATCTCAGTGATTCAGTTGATGGGTTTGATGGTGTCCTGGATGGGCTGGAGGATGATAATATCATTCCAGTTGAGGAGGGGTCAGTGTCGAACAGTCACCATGCATCCCAATTGCCTGCATTCTCAGGCGCATATTCATCAGCGCAGGTGAGGGAGGTTATTGAGAGTGAAATGGACCAGGACAGTTCAGATAGAGATGGTGCCAGCACAATATATGAAGAGAGTGAGAGTGTTTCTGTTGGAGAGGTGATGAAGAGCCCTGTCTTCAGTGAGGATGAGTCATCCGAGAACTCCTTCTGGGTTGATTTGGGACAGAGTCCACTTGGTTCAGATCAATCAGAGCAATCAAGCAAGGGGAAATTGGGATCTCCGTTGCCAGCGTCCTGGTTTTCTGGTACGAAGAATGCTAAGAAGGCGTCGCCAAAGGTGCCATCCAAACTGTCAAGAAGCCCTATTCATGACAACCATGTTATGTCATTTGATGCAGCCGTGAGGTCGGTATCACAAGAGCCAGGGCCTGTGAAAGTGGTTCCAGATGAAGATCACTCACATAATGACATCAAGAATATCCCTATTAGTGAGATTGAAGAAGATAATAAAGATGTTAAAGTAAATAAGAGGTTTGTAAAATTTTCTTGTGCCAATGGCCCTGCTGAAGGCAATGCAACCTCTGTTTTTGGGAGCTGCACCACCCGTGAGAATGGCTCGGCATCTGAGATTTGCTTAGAAAGTCAAGCGGAAAACAAAGAGAGTGCTATCAGAAGGGAAAATGAAGGTGACTTCCGTCTACTGGGAAGGAGGGAAGCATACAACGGCAGATTCAATGGTGGAAGGTTATTTGGAGTAGAAGAATCAGAACAAGTGTCAAGTATGGGGCGCAAGGTCTCATTCACCATGGATGATAGCAGACTCTATCGTAATTCAGATGCTGGGGAAACATCTGGGTATGCAATGGCAGATGACGACGATGACGATGCATATAGTGACTATGATGAGGCTCAGGATGGCAGGAAAGAGCCCGAAATTATCTGCAAACATCTTAATCATGTGAATATGCTTGGACTAAGCAAGACAACACTTAGATTGCGATACCTTATCAATTGGTTGGTGACCTCATTACTGCAGCTCCGGTTGCCTGATTCAGGGGATGGCGAGGGGGTACCCCTTGTTTATATATATGGTCCAAAGATCAAATATGATCGTGGAGCAGCAGTTGCATTCAATATAAAGGATTGCAACACTGGAACCTCCCTGATCAATCCTGAAACTGTACAGAAACTGGCAGAAAAAGAAGGCCTCTCCTTGGGTGTTGGGTTTCTAAGTCATATTCGCCTCACAGACAACCAGAAACATGGTGCTGTTGATGTGGGGCTAAGTTCTTCCTCTCCAGCAGCAAATGGCCGTCGTGAGAAGAAAAATAGCAAAAATGCTATTATTGGGACTGAAGTAGTCACTGCTTCTCTTGGGTTTCTTACAAATTTTGAGGATGTTTACAGGTTGTGGGCATTTGTTGCAAAATTTCTTGATTCATCATTTCTTGAGCAAGAGAGGTTATCATCTATTCCTGAGGATGCAGAAAGATAGTATTAGATGGTTCCAGTTTATGGCTATCGCAGCTACTTCATAATAGAGGAGGGTGGCACCTGTGTAATTGGAAGGAGGATAGAAGAAGAGATGTGAAGGTGCTTCCGGGTAATTGTTTTTTTGTATCCAAATGTCATAAGGGGCAATACTTGGCGGTGCGGCTGTTATATTTCTTCATTCTTGTTTCCCTTCTTTTCTAGGAATGCCGACTTTTTTTTTTGTAGATTTTGTTGGAGATCTATATGTTACCACCTAATTATTTTGAGGAGCATCCTTTCCATGTACTTGCTTGTAAATTGGCTCCATTGGCCATGAAATAGACTCGCTCGCTTGTATGATTCTTGCAACATGAATAGCATGGTGATAGGTGATTCTACCGTTTTCAGTTTTGTTTGTTGAATCCTCAGCTGTCCCCAGATGTTAAGTGTATGCTGTAGTGCTGTTATGAATTTATCAACTTAAGTACATGCTAATTCCCATCAGGTCGGTTTCAGATGACACTGATAATAATGGTCTACTAGCTACAGTTTTTCTTTTAGCTATGATTACAGTGATACTTCTCTCTCTCTCTCTTGCCTCTTTTAGCTTTACTGGTAGAACCAAACCGCAATAAAGCAGTCCAGTTAATTAATCATGTGATAATAATTGGCTAGAATTGTGGATCCTGGTGGGACTGAAGTGGCCTGCTTCCTAACATATGCTGACCTTTTTCTGGGACGCTGTTGCCAGTTGCAAATTTTGTATTATATGGTGATCGCTTGTAAAGGTCATCGACAGGGTTGTTGAGCGGTTAGTTTCTTTTGGTGCATTTGGCGGCGCTGTATCTGGAAAAGGCAATTGTTCTATTTGCTGGCTTTTGTCTGTTTGCTTAATCTCGAAGCTCTGCTGTTGTCTTGCGAGCGAGTTGGATTTGTTACGGGGCAGCTGGTGGCGTGGGTGTGGCGCTCGTATGACTACGTTCTGAATATGAATATTCAGAACTGCTTCGCCTGCATGGGAACGAACCATAAGAAAATCGACTCTTAATAGAGACAGAGTACATGTCATAGTGCACATTCCAAAATGCACCAAAACTGTTTGTTCCATCCTACTACGACGTTCAGCCGTTCATTGCACCATTCTAGGTAGGTAGCTCGTCCCGTGTTCTTCAGAACCTACAGACTACAGTTGTTTCCTCATGCGGAAACGAAGCCAGGGGGTTTTAGCGTGACACGGTGGAGTTGCGCAGTAGCTGAGGGCGATTGGCGCCGCCCAGCTCGACCACCAAACGCAAACCGGCGTCTCCGGCTCGTGCCGCACTGCCGCGGCACAGCCCAAAACCGCCCGGCCGGGCCGCCTTTCCCGCGCGCACTGATTCCGTTCGGCGACTCCGACGCCCACCCGTCAACCGGTGGCCGCCGTGCCGGACGGACGGTTGGTGCCTGCCAACTCGCTGCCCCCGGTGGAAATCGCGCGCACCCGGCTTTTGGTTTTGGGGGCGCCTTTGCTTTCCCCTCATCAATCAGGGGCGCGGACCGTGGTGCCGTCGCCGTCGCCGTCGCCGTCGCCGTGGTGGTGGGGCGGCGGCTCGCGACTTGGCGAGAGCGACGGCACGCGCTGGCAGCCGGGCGGCAGCAGCAGCAGCAGCATCCTCTGCTGATCCCCTTGCTGCCAGCACGATCCAGAAGCTGTAGCACGCTGCACGCACAGACGATACGCTCTGCTCCACTCCAACTCCAACCGACGCGAGCTCCGGCTGTCCGGCAAGAGGATGACGTGGGGAGGTTGTTGACCGCGCACCGACCGAGTCCACGTGGCCATGTCAGTATTAGCAGTACCAGACACATGGAGCGAGTTTCGTGGCACGAGCGCTTATACTTTTCTATAGTCAGCCATGTTGGAGTTTGACAATACCATTACCGGCTGATCGAGTAGACGACTACGAGGTGAACAAACATTTCTATCGAAGGGATCGCCAGATGGATGCTACCGTAGTCGTCGTGTACGTACTGCAATTAGTTTGACAATTGTCTCTACTACAGCTGACATATGTATGGTGTGACTCTGGCATTGACTACTACTACGACTAGAGCCTCGCTCATCTCTGGCTGTCCAGACTTTGGACTTGGCCGGTTTTCAGTTTTTCACAACTAACAAAATTGTTCTGTTTCGTAAAAGTCAAATCCTACGTGACGCAACGAAAACAACACCACCGTTGGACTGTCTGTCATGGATCCTGCAATCACACTCGGACGGACGACTAATTGCTCAAGCGTACGGGGCCCCAGATCGCGGCACCTGGATGGAAACACAGACAGGCACGTCGTGTCAGGAAAATGAAACAACTTGCTCGCCAACAAGACCATCGGATTAGCAGTAGTACAGTGTTACTGTACCAGTAAGCATACAGATGGAAAGCTACAAATTTTTAGTGGAAGACCATGCTGCTGCTGGCCGTCGGATCGGACGTAACCGTCGCCATGCCGAGTCTCGATCCGCCGCTGTGCCGCACCAGTCACAATACACAAGCCCCCACCCCACCCCACTCCGGCATGGATTCCATGTCGCTCGCTCCTCCTTTCCGTTGTTGTCGCCGAGCTCTGCCTACCCATAAACCCATCACATACGTGCGGGGCGGGGTACGCCGATCCAAATATCCCGGTGATCCCCAGCCAATACGTACTCATGGCGTCGCCGGGGTCCAGCTCGTCCGTTCCGCGACGTGCTGCCGCCGCTCATAAATACGCTGTCAGGAACCGCCGGGCCCCTCCGCCGCGGCGAGGAACCGATTGGATCCGGTCCGGCAAAAACACCGGAGATCTTTTGGGAGAGTTTGTGGGAGAGGGGCCGAGGGGTGGTCCTTTGCTAATCGCTCCAGCGTACTGTATTTCTTCATCTACGTAGGTACTCCCTCCGTCCAACAAAACATGCAATTCTCACATATCGAGGAGTCAAACATTTTAAACTTTGACCGAAGTTATATAAAAAGTACTAATATTCTTAATACAAAAAATATACCATTAGATTGGTAATAGAATATATTTTCATAATAATTTTATTTAACGACATAAATACCAATATTTTTTATTATAATCTTTGTAACAACCCAAAAATTCGGACTTTTTAAATTTTTTTTTGATTGTGTGGAGCATGTAGTTGTTAGTCGAACCTGGAACAATTTATAAATAAATTATTGCATTCATTTAGTATTCAATGTAGGAGTTTGTCAGGATTCTTTGACAACTTAAGTCGTATATTGGAGAGCACAAATCCATAGCAACCTCCTTGTAAATTTTCTTAGGATTATCTCGAGTCTCTCTCCGATCCTCGACCTTCTATTATTATGACCACCCTTCAGGATTCGTATTAAACCTCCTTCGAAGTCTTCCCAAATCCCTTCTCTCAAATTCCCTTCCGAATCCTTTCTAAACCTACTTTCAAATTCCATTTGAATTCTTGTCAAACCCCTTTCTGAATCCTATTTAGATTCCCTCAAATTCCCTAATTCGAAAATAGGCAAAACCCTCTTCTATTCTCTTGGGCTCAAACCCCTCCTCTCCTTCCCCTCACCACACTGCGCCAGCCCAGCTCGCCTTCTCCCCACCTCCTGCGCAGGCCCAACTCGCCTCTCTCCTCCTTGGCTGCTTGCACGCGCGGCCCAGGGCCCAAGAGCCGCGCCCCCTCCCTGAACCCTAGCAGGCACAGGGCGCACTCGCGCTTCCAGGCCGCCGCCGCCAGCGACTCGCCCGCTGAGACGCGCACGTCGCGCCAGCGACCTCCGCCCACGCCACCTACCACGCGCGCACGTTTCCCCAAATCGCGCCCCTCTCCACCTGCAAGTTGCCGCTCCTCCTCATCCTCCATAGAGCCGCCAGCACCTTCCGTCCTCTCCTTTTTCCTCAAGCAGCGCCGCCACCATCTTCTCCCTCTCCGCCGTGCACCGTAGCGGCCACGCCGTCGACCTTCGTTCCCTGCTTCCCTGCCGAGCCGCCGGGTCAAGCCGGCCGTGTCCGCCAGCGCCGGTCACGCCCACTGCATCCGTCACGCCCCCTGTCAAGCCTCCAGCGACCCCCACTGCAACCACGACGACTGGATTCGCCGAAGCACCACCACCGACGCTTCGTCTTGACGGCCGCGACATCGACGTTGTGCCTTGCCTACGACACCAACCCGTGCCACGTCGAGCCTCGGTGGGCTCGCGACCTCTATCGGCGCCCCGTCAGTGCCTCCTCGCCAAGCCGCCGAACCGCCTCCGACCGCGTCGACCACGTCGTCGACCACTGCGCGACTCCCACCGCCTCAGGCCACGACAAGTCCGCGGCCTCCACCCCATCTCGTCCGCGTTCCCCACATCGACGGACCCGGCAAGCACCAACACTCCACTCGCCCTCGACATCGATCTGCACGCGCCAAACACCACGACGCGACGTCGCCACGATGACGAGCTGCAGCGCCCGCGACCGCCTTCACCAACGCACGACGCCGAACGCCGACGACCGAAGCCCTGCAGCCTCACCACGGCTTCGGCGACCTCCTGCTCTCTCTCCACCCCGACGTGCTGCTGCTTCACCACCGTCGCGGCGCCGAACCAGCCAAGGAACGTCGCGCACGGCCACAACACCCCTGCGAGTCTGCGACGCCCAGCCGTTTCCCCACTTCACGATGACCCCTATGCCACCGGTGAGCTCTATGGCCACACCAGGCGTGTTCCCTGTTCTTACAACACTGTGAACCTGTCAACTGAAACCGGCCTTCGTGTCGTGTTCTACACCCCTGCAGGAAAGGCAACCATGTCGCGAAACCCCTGCCGAGTTGCTGTTCGGCCGAGGCGGCGCTGTCGTTCGGCCAACGACGATCTGCTGATTCGGCCGCGTGCGCGCTCCTGATTCGGCTGCGAACGCGCAGCTGTTCGGCCGCGTGCGCACTGTCGTTCGGCTGTGTGCGCCCTGCAGATTCGGCCGAAGCCACGCCCAGCAGTCCGGTCGACGACGCCACTTCGTTGAAGACCTTTTATATATCCTGCACATGATTATCCTTGTAATACCGATTCATATTAATCATCTCTGCCTGTCTGTGCCATCGTGTCGGCTAATTCATGTTCTCTCTATCGACAAACTTTATCTCGTATCATCTTCGATTGAACCTCTCCTCTCTAGGTGCACCACGTGCAAATGGCGAAAGACAAGTTAAAGTGGATGACACCATGATGTGAAGACAGATGCCAAACAACGACATCCATGATTACACGAAGAAACATGGTTAGCTAAACGATCCTCTCTTCCAACCCCTGACTCTGCTTGCCGAACGGAACGAGTAGACCGATGTCAATTCCGACCCCTGGACACTCATGCACGCACACACGACCGGCCCGAGCCAAATCGAACCTCCGGTGTTCCAAGAACACCGACGTGTTGTTGACTGCCCCGAACGCATGCCCGTGACGAAACCATGACCGCGACATATTTAGACCGAACGGAACGAACCCTAGTCGACATGCTGGACGAAAAGGTAATTCCCTTCTCCTCTCGACTGAAGGATGCCCCTGATGGAAACCGTAGAGTACGGCAGTTGAGGAGACCCCGTGACCCTATGTGCCGCCACCATGACCCTTTGGGATCCGTGTTATCTTATACTCGATCTACCGAGCCCCTTCTGGAAGTCTCTTATTTATCTGTCCGTACTCATGCTTTATCTCGCTTTTATGACCACCTGTATATGCGCTTGTGATACAGGATCCAACCAATCTCATGCTATGGGAATGTGCTACTCCACTTATTTAGTTCGATGTGTCCTGGTGTCGCTAAATGGTTCTTATCGTTGTATTGTTGGATGATTCGTGTGTTTGTTTGTGTGTGCCTAGCCTTTAAGCCGGCTAAGGGGATCGTACCTCGTTCAGATGTTACGATCGCGAGACCCGTCTCGCCATGACCGTGATGTCGAATGAAACACGACCCTTGTTAGTGTATCTTGTGGTCGCGAGTACACCTCGCCATGACCATGGAGCTACGCTCTTTTTCACTTATTTGAATATGCTCTATAAATGCTTCTTCGTGCACAAACTCTTGTATGTTTGTACCCGTTGACCATTGTATATCCTGATTCTCGCGGTGACAACCGCACCGCTACGAATCAAGAAATGACTTAGTGCCAGAGCACCCCGGTCGGGTACCCTACAAGTAGTTTGCGCACTTGCCTCTTATATTGTGCCACACCTTCCAACACCCCGTCTTCTACCATGATGTGTGTGTTGGAATGAACCTTTGACTTATATATTCGTACTCTTGCTAATCCTTTTGTTAGCATGGCTATGGTCTATGTTGTATCTCAGAACCCCGCGCGTCGACTCGATCGACCACCTAAACACATTTCCCTAGAAATGTGCTTGAGAACATGGCATAGATGAGCTGAGCTAACCCTGCTCTTAGTCCCCGACGTGTTGTGTCGTGTGGATCGAGAGGATGTTAGATCTTCAATCCTTTTGCGCTACCGCTTTTGCCATAGCGGGCAAGCCAAGGTACTTTGGAGACAAGTCACAATCGTGTTAATCGTTCTCATGATCAAATGACCTTTGGGATAAGGCTACAAGAGCCGAACCCCGTTGTTCTTATTCGATAGGCCCGTCCTCCGATTTCCGCCTATTTAAATGACGACCAAATCGAAGGATGTGAGCCGTGGTGTTTGCTAAGGATAGGCCTTGGTTTGAACCCTATGACATAAAGCTGTATTGGCTTGGCCAAGACTTAAACTTGCAAACCACCACCTTGTTCCTAGCCCGAGGAAATCGGACAACCGCCGAGAGGGCTAAGCCTTGTGTATTTTAGTGTATCGTTAGTGTTATTGGATCTCCCTGCGTCTTGTTGTCTTTTCAATTATGGAGTGAGTGTTCTCTTGCCTTGTGTATCTTTTCGTGGAGTAGCATACGTTTGGACCAAGAGAGCTTGGACAATAACAAGGAGGACAACATGGAGTCAACTCAGGAGGAGACGACTTCGCTGTTGGAACACCAACGAGGAATAATTAACCACGACTACGACTACTTCGCAGGTGTCATGGCAGCACTTTTTTTAGAGAATCCTATTAGACATTGCAAACATGTAGACTTGCTAGTGCTTTATATTTATTCCTTTGCTAGTAAAATGATGCATGATACTACCCAAGCCTTTATTACCTGATTGCAACCCGCTCTACCACAATACCCTGCTTTGCGCATTCGCTCACTTATTCATGCTTACTCGCCTGCTTGCTTGCATGTTTCACCATTATATCATTAACTCCACTTCGTATTATATCTGAGATGTAATGCGGGTGGTGAACCCTTGGGAATGGTTTGGCGGGTGATGCCAGACTTGGTGATGTGTGAGCGTGCTGCGTGTGTGACTTGGGTGTGTGGAGGGTGAGGGTTGTGTCGACCGAGCCGGAATATACGACGAGCCTGGTGCGAGTCTTGCCGTGGGACATATCTGGATGCCCCTGTGGTGTGAAACCTGTGGCGGGTTAAATGGTGACATGAGGTGGATCTGGGTGTGAGCCGCTGGTGGAGCCCAGATCAGGAGCGTGCTGTGGTGGCACATATAATGAAAACCTTTGAGAAGACATTCCGGCTTAGTCACCCTAGATTGGTGCGGGATCTGGACCACGGGGAAATACCTTTACAAGCCACTCGCTCCTTATGGACGGGGACGGTCGGACTACCTGGTAGGGTAATGCCACTACTGCTAGGCGAGAGAGTGCGAGGAAGGTACGGGTATCAGAGTCTCACACCCTTCCGAGACGATCACGGCCCCCACTTCGGGAGAGGGAACGTGACTTCATAGACTTAGCCATCCCAGACATACTTGGGGTGATTCCAGGGCTGAGTGGTAGGGTGGCATTATTCTAGGCTGGCAAGCGACCGGTATCCGCCTAGGCATTCTAGAGTGCCGAGGATGGCGATCTTGTGGACATTGTAGAACCTCTGCAGAGTGTATGGTTGATCGATCGATACGTGGCCAATTCGTTGGCCGCGGACCTTTTTCCCTGACCTGTTTCCGACTAGTGAGAGTTCTCTCTTCTCCCCCTGGTATATGAGTGCCGGTCGTGAACCTGGTGTGAGGTTGTGGGCCGTTGAGACAAGGCTGGGAGGGAGCTGGCCTCTGTCGACTGAGTGTGTGAGATGAGATGAGGTGGTGGTGTAGTGATGTTGGGACGGATATGGTGGGTGGATGTGGATGTGTGTGTATGGGAATGTGTTAAAACTTGATAAATATTACATATTACTACTGCTCTTGCGCTAGGATGCAAATCCACAGCCAAATATTAGGATCGCCAGATCCCTTGTTTTATCTTTTCCACTAAAGCTCATCGGTGCTGACCATGGCCTGCACACATCTGGCGGTGTGCAGATTTCCTGCTTCCGAGGTACTGACTCTAGAAGGATTAGGAGGTTTCGTGCCTACGCTCAAGTTTGGTTCGGAGGATCCGATCGAAGCTGCGCTACAACAACTCTGATGATGTCTGTGAAGGAGGAGCCTTCACTCAATAGTCTTCCGCTAAAAATTAGACTCTGTAATAGGTGTTACTCAATGATGTAATGCTTATCTTTGTAATCTTTACGATGTATGACTGTGATATCGACTGATATAAGATAATATGATAAGATCAATTCCTGGTTTTGTCATATTATAACTCGTTCTGTGGATTTTCCCTTCGCGGAAAATTGAGGACGTTTCAATCTTGGTCAAACTCGAATCAATTTGACCGGCACGGATCCCATAATTGCATGTTTTTATGGACGGAGGGAGTACCTAGTAGTAGGGGATAGCAACGCGGAACGTGGATCGGGAAATGAGAGTTTTTTTTTGAGAGGCTTTTTTACGGTACGGAATTGAATTGTTTTCCAGAACGAGAAACAGCGAGCGTGGTTGATGTCAAATTTGTCCTGGTCCCCCGCCAAAGCCGGAGGAGGCGGGGAACGCGCGAGCACATGCACAGCGACGCGCCTGACCCAACGGTGGGCGCCTGGGCGACGGCGCGGGTGAAGAAGGCAACGGTCGGAGGCGTCGCATATTCGCCAATGAGAATTATTTCCTTGACACTAACAAGAGTGCCTCTTAGTTTCATGACCCTCTTTTGGTTGAACTTAGTTATTTGACCCAAAACCGAGTTTTGGTTAGTTTTTTGTCCTTCCGTCAGTCTGCTGAAGTAACGGTGTTAAGTTTGTACATAAAATTACTATTATACCCCTGACGCCAGATAAAAAAAATCATCCTACTAATATACTGTATGGGTCATACAGCAGAAATCAACGTAACTAGCTGCAAGTCCTACTGATAAAAGAAATCAACCTCCTAATTACATAAAATAATGTACAATAATTTTTTGAAGCATGGAATCATTATTTTTTATATGCATTTAAACTTAACCAGCAGCACAGTAATATTTAAATTCACACATAACAGTATCAGTATATTTGTGTACATATATTTACACATAATAATATCACACTAAAATCCAAGTGCCTTAACCAGCAGCACATAATACCATCTCATAATCCAAGGACAAGCCACATCAAATACACATATCTAATTATAATTCAAGAGCACACAAACAGAATAATAAGTTCACAAATACATAAGATGTTCAAGTTTACATGACAGCATCATACATTAACGAGGAGTACATTAAATATGAGAACAACTGCAGGCGTACATCAAAGACTAAGCCTTCTTTTACTTCTTGTGCTCATTGCAGGGCTAGGTGGTTGTATTTTTTTTTTGCTCCTAGTGCCCATGGATGGGCTGTCAAGTGGCATATTTGTACTTCTAACATTCTTACTACCTAACTTTTGTTTCTTCTTTGTCGCTTGTCTCTTCTTGCGAACCTTGACCCTGGCATGTGGTTCTATGTGCGAGGGATGTTGGACAGAAAGTGTTTCCGGCTGATTTGAGCCACTTCTTAACCTACAAATATTTATTTTTAGCAGCAAATGATGTTAGTTTAATTCACAATAGAAAAATAAAAAACAGAATTAAATCAAATACCTTTTTGATAGTCCAGAGCTAGATTTAGTTAGTTTTCCCTTAGTTTTACTTGAAATCTCCAAGCTTTGGCTGTTATTATAGAGAGCATCTATTTAGTTTCATAACCAAATTGTCGTTAATAGTAACACAAAATTTCAGCAAGTATCAATTACCTTCTAGATGCTTCAGGAGTACGATCATCGCTATGTCTTTTGTTGCTAATTGTTGTTTCCAAGTTTTGACTAGAGGTCCAAAAGCAATATTTAGTATTTATGCCAAGTTTGAAATAACAAGAGATCTCAAATAACAACTAAATAGAGGAAATAGTAATTTGCGAACCTTGGTGGAAATGACATGGTTGTAGCCGGTGCATCGTCCTCCAAAGGAACAATAGAACTATGAGCAGATTTGGCCTTCTTCTTTGGTGGCCCCCTACAAAAACAATGCATGTCATCACTATGTTTTGTAGGAAGAAGATCTGAAACATAAATGGTAGTAAAACATAAAGAGATCTCAAACATAAATGGTAGTAAAAGTAGACACATCATTACTTGATTGCTTTCATAGCTTCAATGTCTTCTGGTTTGCCCTTCTTGCAATTATGCCAATGATGTCCATAGTCCTCACAAATAGGGCACTTGTGTTGTCCTTTCCTTTTTTTTCTTGTCACCATTGCCTTTATGCCTTTCAGTTTTAGGCCTACCCGCTACTGTTGTCAATAAGGGTGGATGCATGAAAAAGCCATGGGTTGATTTAGGCCATTGTGACTTGTCAGGCATGGCAGGAATAAGTTGATTATATGCAACTCTAAATTTCTCAACTGAGTAATAGAAGTCAACATATTTCTCAATTGGTTCATCACTAAGCGATGTGATGAACGTCAATGCATGTTTGCAAGGTATGCCTGAAACCTGCCATTTCCTACAGCTGCAAGTCCTCTCTTCTAGGTTGACCACAAATCGAAATCCGGTACATCCCATTGCGGTCACTTCAGCCACATTTTCTGAACATTCTTCGACCTCCAAGTTTAATTCTCTACTCTTCTCATTCAAATCCTTTATTATGTGGGGTAGAATCAAACCATTATTTTTTTGATATTTTCCTTCTTTGGTTCCACTTTCTCATGAGCATTTGCCTAATCTTGTCCATCAAATCATCAAAGTTCATTGACTTGTGATGCTTAATCCAATTGTTGAAGCATTCTGCAAGGTTGTTAGTCACGAAGTTTACCTTGCTTCTAGTAGAGAATTGGCTTCTAGTCCATAACTTTTTGTGCCAATTCCTTATGTAGTTAGTTGCTGCAGGCTTTTCCCTCTCCATGGCAAGACAATTTTTTTCAAACAAATATGAGTTCCATGAATAAGCAGCTGCCCACAGGTGGTCATCAAAAACCTTCCCATGGTACCTCTTCTTAAAGTTGGTCACCAAATGGTACATACATTCCCTATGTTCAGCCCTTGGAAATACTTGACCCACCCCTGCCATCACAGCCTGCCCTGCATCAGTGCATATGGCTAAGCCCGTAGGTGATCCAATAGCCTCTCTAAGTTGACTCATAAACCAAATCCAATTTTCATTTGTTTCTGAATCAAAGACTCTAAAGCAAACAGGATACAACCAATTATGACCATCAACTGCAGAAGCACTAGCTAATTGCCCCTTGAACTTTCCTGTCAAGAATGTGCTATCTATTGCAAGGTACGGTCTGCAACCATTAAGGAACCCATCTATACAAGGCTTCAATGCAAAGAAGAATCTTCTAAATCTAATCTTGTCATTAATGTTGTGATGGTCAATAATGACTAAGCTACCAGGGCAACAACTTTCAATTTGTGCTTTCAGCTTATAAAGGTTGTCAAAACTATTGTCCCAATCTCCATAAAGGTGTTTCAATGCTAGCTCCTTACCGTCATAAACTCTATGATATGGGATGTGTACCTTATGGTGCCCTTTTAGCTTCTTCTGTAGTTCCATTGCACCCAAAGTTGCATCAATTATGAGGAAGTCTTTCACCTTTTCACAAATCCAATGCTTGGTTGCATTCTTCACCTTCTTTTTCCTTCTTGAACTAGAACAAGTGTGATCAGGAGGTTTATTCCTAACCTACAAAAGTGGAACATGAAAGCAATTAGTGAACAAAAGACAACACAATATGGGATGTAAAAGAAGGTAAGGTTTAGAAATTACCGTGACAGTGGTACTACCCTTAGAGGTAGATGCATACAACCACCACGAACACTTGTCCAAGTCTCTTCTTGAACAATATGCCCTGAACCTTTGAGGTCCACTTTTAGCAATATTGAACTCAAACTGGTGTTTAATTGCATGCTGAGAAATAGCCAATCTAAAAATAGCCATGCTAGAATAAGTGGAGCCTACTACCATTGAAGGATCATCAGTGTCATACTCTGCACTTGGAGCATTATTTCCATCATTACATGGCAACTCATCTTCCTCTTGTACTTCATCATCATCTTCTTCTTCTTCCTCATCATCTTCCTCCTCTTCCTCATCCTCACTATCATGCTCAGACTCATCATCTCCCTTATCTTGTTCAATTGGATAATTCACAACCTGAAGTGCATTCTGTGGTACAATCTCTAAGTACATCGCCTCTTCATCTACACCTACATGTTCATTTTGTGGTGCAGAGTTTCTAAGGTAATCGTCCTCATCAAGCTCTATGTTATTTTCGGGTTGGTCATCACAATTAAAATCCCACTTCGTGACTGGCTCATATGGATCAGAAGGACCTCGATATACAATGAACATAATGATAACCTTGCTCTTCCAGTGCTTACTAAACATACACATCAAATCTTGGTCAGATTTTATTTCGGGGAAGCTTTTTAGAGATTCATCATAGTACTGAATATGAGCTACTTCCATATAGCCCGGAGGATATTTATCTACCACTCATTCTACTAATTCATTGAAATTTGTTCTATCTGAATCCACAATCATCTCAAAGCTAAAACATTTAGCATCCTTCCTACGAGTCTTGCTATTGCCCAACAATTTGACATCCAACTTAAAACTAGAATCAAACCTGTGAACAGAAGGAATACACCATATTTACAGCCATGCAAACATGTAGGTGATGGAAACAAACACGAAAACACTAGACTCACCCTCCGAGCAAGCAATTCTCCGAAGGCTGGACAACAACATGTTCAGAAGTTGGGGAAGCGCGGCCATCCTCATGTTCCTTCCTTGCATCGTCGTCGGTCGTGGTGCCCTGGCTGGAGGGGTCGGCTGCCAGGCCTGCGCTCAAGCTCGCAGCGGCCTGGGGATGTTGGCTGCCAGGGTCTCCTTGGCTGGCGATGCTGGCTGCAAGGGCCGTGGCGCCCTGGTTGGCACTGCTGGCGGCCAGGCCAATGGCGCCCTGGCTGGCACGACCTGCGGCCAGGCGCGCGGCGCCCTGGCTGGCATGGTCGGTCGCCAGGCCCGTGGAGCCCTGGCTGGCGCGGTCGGCCGCCAGGCCCGTGGCGCCCTGGCTGGCGCGGCTGCCACGGCCGGCCACCGGACCTGCGGCGCCCTGGCTGGCCCGACCGACCGCCGGACCCGTGGCGCCCTCGCTGGCGCGACCGGCCGCCGGACCCGCGGCGCCCTGGCTGGCGCGGACGGCCGGCAGGCGCGCGGCGCCCTGGCTGGCGCGGTCGGCCGCCAGGCCCGCGGTGCCCTGGCTGGCGCTGCCGCTGTCGGTCGGCTGGTCCACGGCGCCCTGGAAGGCGCGGCCGCCGCCTGCGGCGCCCTGCCTCGCGCGGCCAGCAGCCAGCGCCGTGACGAGCCGGATGGCCTGGTTCTGCTGTGGCCGCGGTGGATCTGGTGCCGGCGCAGGTGGATCCGCCGACGGGGCCTCGTCGGAGCCGGCTTCTTCCATCGCACGGTGGCTAGGGTTTCGTGGCAAAGCAGAGCTCGACTGAAGTTTCGCACGAGTACGGGAAAAGAGCAGTCACCGTCCTCTCCAATAGCAGAAGGGTATTTTTGTCTTTTCGCGTGTGCAGATGTGCTGGCTCACGGTAGGGATAGACGGAAGTTGACGGAAGGGCCAAGAAACTAACCAAAACTCATTTTTGGGTCAAATAACTAAGTTCGAATCGCACGCCGGCCTGGGCCTGGTCGCTCGCGCGCCGGTTTGGCGGTTGTTGCCTTGTTGGTGTGGGTTGCGGCCTTAGCGTGCGTAGATGGGCTGATTTCAGACTTCTAGATGGGCTGTTCGGGGCTTCTTGACACGTCAATCAGTTAGTTCCGTGGGCTGTTTAGAATGATTTGGCGCGAATTTTGTTGGGCCAGGCTTCTTCCTGCCATTTCCGATCGAGAGGTAGAAGAGAAACGGAGCATCTTGCTTGGGCTGCGCCTCCTCGATCGAGAGACCTGTAAATGGAATTCCTCCAACGTACAGTGATACAGAAAAAGGTGTAAAAAATCCGCTACATTAACGACTGGACAGGAGGAAAAGGTGACGCGAACATGGGTGTGGACTGTGGAGCTTGCAGACGGAGCTTAATGTGTGGGTGTAAAATGAACGCGAGGCAAAAGAGAAGGATGAAATGATTCATTGCTTCAGCGTCGTTACATATTTTTCGGTAGGGAACTAACGCCGCGGTGGCAACCCGTCCACGGTGATCGTAGTTTTTTTTTTTTTTTAGCAACGCCTGTAGTTGATCGTAGATGGAAGGAAACCCCTGACCCGGCCCATATGGCGGTTGTTGTAGACAGATCTCTTCTCTGGCATCAAATCCTCCATGCACTTTGTATTGTAGTAATAACAATTTGCACATTGTTATCGATCGTATCGTATGTCGTACTGGTGTTTACTGTTTACTGAACCGAGAAGGAGATGGGTCGCACACACAAGCTCAAATGAGAGAAGAGAGACACCAGATGTTCTGATGAGCTAGCAACGTGACAGACTTCGTCCTAGAACTAGAATAGGACGATCCTGCTGTGGGAAGCCACCAGTGAACGAAAGCCGCAACACAATGGTAGCGTTTGCCTACGGGACGAAGGTTCCACCAGGCTGCAGGTAGGTAGTGTGTGCGTGTGCATCCCACGGACGCGGGACAAGGAAGACGAAAACATAGACTTGTGTGGACCATCCCTGGCCAATCAGCGTCCCTCCGCCCTCCTCCATGTCACCACCAAGGATAAACTCCCCCATGGCAACCGTCCATTCCCCGACCCGCCTTATCCTCCCGTCATCTCCCGTACAAAACCGCGATCCCGCCAGCCCGCCCGCCGCTCAAGCCATCCAGGCATCCACCACCACCCCGCCGGCCACACTCGTCTTTCCCACGAGTCACAGGTAAGCGTCGTTGCTTCATTCCACGTTCCAATCCTCTGCACTGCATTACAGTCAGTCGCAGACGCTGCCTTGCATTTACCTGTTCTCAGCTCACTGCCTGTCTTCCTGCCCGTCCCCAGCAGGCTCCCAAGCTACTCCACCCAGCGCAGGGGATGGCGTCGTTCGCCGTGGCAACGGTCCCGTCGCTGGCGGCCCCGGCGGCCAGGAAGCGGTCCGGCGGCGTCACGTACGTGGAGGGCATGAACGCCTACAGCGGCCTCAAGGGGCTCAACAAGGTGAACATGCTCGGCGTGCGCAAGACCGCCGACTACTCCTTCGCCAAGATCGTGGCGTCGCTCAGCCCCGCGGGCGGCAGCAAGCGGCGCGGCGGCGCGTTCGGCGCCCAGATGAACGCCGCCGCGGAGATCTTCAGGATCGCCGCCACCATGAGCGGCCTCGTGCTCGTCGGCGTCGCCGTCGGGTTCGTGCTGCTCCGGGTGGAGGCCGCCGTCGAGGAGGCCGAGTAGGCCTGCCACTTGGCTGTCGCCTCTGGCCCTCTGCTTCATAAGCCCGTGATATACCTATATATATATATATATATATATATATATATATATATATATATATATATATATATATATATATATATATATATATACCTGTGATGTAATTTCGATTCAATTTGCTTTTGGTATGTAATCCATGACAATTGATGAATACTGTGGAAACATGTTTTTGGAACCGAGGTCAGCAATCGATCTCCAGGTGTTCACACCAAGAGGACTTGATTCCGTTTTGACACACTGAAATCGTAAAATTCAAAAACATCATGTGTCTTGAAAATCAAATCATATACAGCCTCGTAACAATTTATTCTTGACTAGAATTAAATTCTGTGGGGTACCTGAATTATCTGATCTATACGCTAGACGATGCAACTAAATTGAGCATTTAAAATGCACACCATAATAACAATAAAATGTTTCAGATCAAACACCTTCACGATCATCTATTACATAACAACTCATCTGAGGCATGTGTTTCTGCTCTACAGCTCAAGACAGATGATTCTAAGTAAAATGTTCTATAACTGAACGCCAAGAAGACTTGTAATGAAAAGGCTCAAAGGATCATCCTAATTCTTCTGATGTATCAGGAAGCATCTTCAGGTGCTTCAAATCGCACATAAAATTGGCAGTGTATGGATGTCTAATTACATCGGTCTCTGACAAGCCGAAAACAGCTGCCAGCTGATAAAAGCCATAACAAGTGAGGAGAAGAGCTCGAAGCCAACCACCTTCGGTGTTTGCCACTCCAATGACCTCCTCAAGTAGCTGCAATATTTTGAGCATGTTTAGCCCAGTGAACAATATGACCATGAAACTAAAGAACTAGAAGGCATGGAACACACAAATCACAGCAAATTCAATAAACAATTGGAACAAAATGTGATAGGTAAAGAATGGTATTTCCCAGTTAGTAGAGAGTATAGAACATATATAATCCATCATAACTGCATAGCATGAAACATATGCGAAAGTTTTTTTTTTTTTTTGACAAGAAACATATGCAAAGTTGGTCCTAGGTTAGGTAAACAAGAACTACCATATCTCAAATAATAAGATATTACTACTCATGTTGTAGTACTCCAGAAAACTCAAACACCCTTTGGGAAAAGAATTCAAGGTATTCATGGAACCCTGCACATGATGATGATAGGAGATGGAAACTTGAGAGTTCAAAATTAGAAAAGTTTAGAGTCGAGCAAAAAATAAATAAATGTGCTATCCAATCCATCAGGTGTTAAGCATGGTGTTGAAGCGGTTAAGGATTCAGATAATCTTCCTGAGTTCAAACTAATGGACAACACAGGCAACAACAATGAAGCCTTTTAGTCTCGAGTCCATACAAATCATGCTAGAATATTCTCAAGGGCGAAGCTATGTAGTGGTTAGGGGGTGCAAAGGCACCCCCCAAATTTTGTAAAAACAGTGATTTTGTCCAGATTTTCACCATATAGGCACCCCGTAATAACAATGTCTATGCACCCACAAGACAAGTGCAACCCCTCTGATCTACTCTAGCTTCACCACTGAATATTCTACAGACATGGCTTACCAACAAAAAAGAAAAATTATATTTCTTGTAATAAAGCACTTTCTGTTTCAGAAAACAGGGGAAATAAGAACATATAAACAAAGTGGAGCGTTGTTTACCTGGTAATAGATGGCATTGTTGCCAAGAGCAGAGCACATGCATAAATTATTGGAATCAAAGTCCTAGGCTTGTTCTTCCTAAGCCACATCAAGGATCCTAATGCAGCAAGGGAGAGGGTCATCACCTGTAGAAAAACATAAATAAGCATTCTTCTTGTTGACAAATATGTCAAATAAACATCATGAGTTGGCAGCACTAGGAAGTTGCTTTCTTCAAACCAAGGAATCTTGTACTATATTTTCACAAGATTGAGTGCATACAAGATTAGCATTCGCTTCAAGTCCTTGAAATATGTACTCCCATGTAAATTCAAGCCCTCTTGCCCCAATCCAGAGAGGTGCCAGTCGGTGCAGAACTGAATCAGCAAAAGCCCAACCTGAAAATCCCAACACAACAGGCCTTTGATGATAAGCGACAACAAAGTTATCATACACTGAGAAAGGGCCAAAATCTCACATTTCTTCAAAACTTTATGCAGAGAACCTAACAAAACGAGATATTTTCAAATTTCAGAAACTGATAAAGGGCCAAAGTCTAAGGGCCTGTTCGGATCTCATTCTCAGAGTGAGATTCTGGATTCTATATAGTGAATGTAGAATCTGGATTCTGGATAAAAAAAATAGGGGGAGTTTGCATCCCATTCTCATAGTGATTATTGCCTTTGCATAGTAAAAATCTCTAAATAGTAGTTTGGGGGTAGATAATTGGATTCTAGAATCTCGTTCTAGAACCCAAGTGTTTGGATCTCATTCTCATAATCTCATTTTTCTGCCTAAGTGTGCTTCCATATATCCACACCAAAACCATGTCATGGAAAACTAGGTGCAGTGCAACTCAAGATGAGCACAGGCAGTAAAGCTTAAGCATATATTTTCAGGAAATAGCACGCAAGGACAAATAGAAAAGGCACAGGATGAAGATGCAAAATTAGAAGAGAGAATAAATGTCACCATGGCCATGGATGCAGTTTGATAATTTGACATGAATCAAATTTCAGAGACAACTGTGTACTTACCCAGACCAACAGCTTGGAACTTATGATTCTGAGAGATGTTTCTGTGGGTCAACTGTGTCAAAGCAAAATACAGTCCAGCTACATCTATGAATCCAATAAAAACCTTCATTAACTCCTGAAAGTGGAAACAGCAGGATAGATTAGAGGACACCAAGTTGGAATCAAAGTGTATTTTGCGTGTCCAATAAAGTGTAGCAAATATACCTGATAGGGATCAAAGCTATCATTCTCAGGTACTTTGAGCAATGTTGCCAAGCAAACAAGCTGCCATTATGATATAGGAATAGGATCATTAGCAGCCAATTAACTACCATTGGTTCACTGAACTTATCATGATAATAAGCATGGAAAAAAAAAGTAGAATGGTATGGCAAGGAATTACACAAGTAACATCAGCCACAGAAAGTTAAGAACAAAACTTTATACTATGCAAAATAAACTATAGACAATTGAAATCAGGGAAAGTTTGAATAACTTCTTTAAAACAATCAAAAGAAAAATATGTCCGATGTATACAGGTTATTAATAGGAAACGCTACTGAGAGAGCATAAAGGATTAATAAAAAAAGGTAGACACAACAAGGCAATGAGAACACAATCAAACAAAAAAAGGTTGGCTAAGAGTTCAATTAATGATAGATTATTTGGCTAAACAACCATGGTTCTCAATTGGAAATATCAAATATGACAAAGCACAACTAGGCACAAAAAGGTTGTGTACCAAATAACACCAAAAGAAATCCAAAAACTAGGCATACCACCTCAAATTATTATTGTACATACAGAAATTTCGGTTTTAACAATCTATATTGAACAAGTCAATAATCCAGAGGCAACATCTGGTTTTCTTTTTCCTTCTGGAATTTTTCATGTTATTTGGTGCCCAAATAGAAAGATCTGTTTTCCCAAACTTGCACCTAATCGTGATTTTGCACTAGATGTATCCCTTTACTGCTTTAAATTTCTTTGAGATGAAATTTCACAATACACAAGAATCCTAGACTGGTTGCTGACCTTTACAAGTGCAGTTCCAAGATAAACAACAGCCGCTTTTACAGAGGTGCCGATTGTATCATACTCTGACCTGAAACGGAAGATTGGATCAAATGTTTAGTCCAAGGAACCTTTGGATGCCGAACACTGCTTTCTTGTATGTTCAGGTAAAACTAGGTCAGCTAAGTATACATTGCCAAGAAAACATGAACTAGTCTACATGTTCCATGGGTTATGAGTAGATGCCCTAAATGCTCAAGTGGGCAACGAACAGGTTTAGTTGAACTGGATGTGACTATTGCATTAGATGAGAAATGAGATATTCAGACCTTTATGCCACTGAAAAGGCATGTCGCCACAACCTGAAACCTACAGAAAAGATACTATACTAGCAACCATTTAATATAATTCAATTTGTCAGCCTATTATTTACATAAATATACTTTTCAATGTAATCTTTTCCACTCCAGAATGCACTTAACAGTTTCATAATTAACATGTCGTTACTCCCTAGTCTTGACTGACAATATGGATCCAGTATGCATTTACTTCCACTTCTGGTATTCACCGGCGTCTTCCACTAGATTATATTCCCCTCCCAACCCACAAAAAGATGTTCGAATGAAGTGAGCTTAGTTGACAGGTACAGCTCGTAAAACACTATACTAATTGCAGCTCAGCTAACTAGATTCGACTGGAAAACCTTAATCCACTCAAACTAAGTTACGGATCCCAACGAACAGTGCAACGTAAGTTTGCTAAACAGCTTCACTGAGCGAAAATCGCTGCAACTGCACTGACTACAACCCCATCCCACAAGCCGGGTCAAAAATAGAACTCGCGCCAACAGGCGTACAAACTCCCCGGTGCAGATAACTCAACAAAGCGACCAGATCAAGGAACAAACGCAGATCCCGCATGTCTAGCATACGGATCTCACGGAGACAGTAAGGGAGAGAGATGAGGCAGGGAAAGGGAGGTACAGGGGAGTGGCGGAGTAGTAGACGACGTGGGGGCCGAAGGTGAGGAAGGCGCAGTTGAGGAAGTGGAAGACCGTCATCTCGCCGCCGCCGTCGTCTCCGGCGTCTGTGCAGCGGCCAGACCGATGCGCCTGAGACTAGCGAGACGATTGGGGACGCGGTGGGGTAATTGGGCTCGAATCGGACCCGGTCCTAAGTATGTCGAGGAATGCTATTGCGCTTGATGGGCTGATGGGCCTGAGCTTGCGTAGCAACCGACGCGGCCCACACAACTAGGCCATGACTGCATATGATCAGAGAAAGTTTCAACGGTGCTGGGCTAAAAAAAACTAGTGCTTTCTTTGTTGATATATTTTTCTTCTGTTCTTCGATGTTCTTTGTGTTCAATATAAACGGTGGGCAGAACTTTCGGAAACAAAAGCTGTGTACTGATGTTTGGCTTCCCTGACGAAAAATGCTTAGCCGTACGCCACACTGGGGACTGAACGTAATAGTCAGTCGACAGAAGCCAGAGAGCCTGGGTGGGGCTCAGTCAAGAACACGGTTCAACGTACGAACAGCTCTCGTCCAGCGCTCGGCGGCTACTCCTTGGACGTGCGCCTGTTGTCGCGTAACACATGACGCCCGCCCCAACCCAACCCAACCCAACCCAACAAAACTCCGTGGCCTCGTCACACACACCTGCATGCTGCTAGCTGCTTGCATGGCTTCAATCAACTGACACCGGAGCTGAGTTCGCCTAGCAGCAGTCCCCCCGAAACCCGTCAGATAACCAGCGCCGCAGCGCGTTAGCAGTGGAGAAATCATCATGGATTTCCGGGTCGCGTGGTCCGTCCGTCCCAGTCACACCCGTCGACCAGATCGAGCTGGACGGAGCCGGCAAAACGTAATAAGCCGAGGGGAGGCCGCAATGATCGCACGGAGAAAGGCAGCGATTTCCCACCGAAACGGCCGGGAAATCACCGCGCGCCAGGGGCCACCGGCCACCAGCCCACCACGTCTGGTTGCTGGGACTGGGAGCGCCTCCGCGCCGGGAACCGCGGCCGAGCCGGGTCAATCATGCGCTCCCACCGCGCCGTGGCCGGCCGGGCACATGCGTTCGCCGGGGCTACTCGGCGCGGCGCGGCAGCTTTTGGAGGCCACCACCACGTCGCGCTCGACCCAGTACTACGTGCCCACTCTGCCCAGCACCGACCACTGCGGCTTTGGAAGAAAGGAAGGGGGGATCACTTGGGATTGGGGGAGACCACACAAGTTCCTTGCTGCTACTGTACTAGGCAATAGGTCCACGCGGGCCATCGAGTACGTGGAGTACGTACGTGCAGGCTGTGCCGCGCGGCTAGCGGTGCACGGCGCGAATAATTGGGAGACGACGGGGCGCGTACGTATGTGTGTCACTACTAGAGATTTTTAATAGCGCCTCAATTTTTTTTACTGACGGTTTGAGTTACAACGCACCCGTAGAAATTAATAAGTGGACCTCAACTGTCTGTAGAAATCTATTTCTACAGGCGGCTCGTTAAGACAACCGCTAGTAGAAATACACGTGTTTATTAAAATTTGATTTTTTTTCAAACTATCTCGGTTGAGAAAACATCTAAATAAAAGTTGTCCGTCTCGAAAAATTATGAAACTTTGTAAATTACAACTTTTTAATTTGATGTCATCTTGTCAACGAAAAATATGTTTGAATGGTCTCAAATTTAAAATTCAAATTTTGTAAACGACCTCGGATGGGGAAATGACCAATACAAAAGTTGTTTGTCTCGAAAAGTTATAAAACTTTGTAGTTGACAAATTTTTGATTTGAAATCGTTTAGAACCTCAAACAAGCAAATTACACTCGGGTTTGTATAGTATGTGGAGAACCGAAGGGGTATTTGAATACATGTGAGTGTGTGGTGCAGTAGTAGAGGAGGCTTCGCGCGAGGCCGAGGTCATGTGTTCTAATCCCACCAGTCGTGTTAGCCTCGAAAAATGCCGCGACTTGTGACTTCGACAGTGGGCAGTGAGGTCCTCGCCGTAATTAATTTTTTTTCCCTATTTATTTTTGGCTTTTTTCGAAAAAAAATCCACAGATGGTTCGCTATCTCAACCGCATGTGGAAATATTCATTTTTATAGGCGGATTGCTAAGTCAACCGTCTGTGAAAATCCTTTCTACATGCAGTTTACAAGCAACCGTTTGTGCTGTGGTCCTATTTCTACTAGCCCCAGCGTAGGCGGTCTACAATCGCTGTACAGTATCGTTTTGTACCAGTGGTGTGCAACATGCATGGTGGTGCCCTTCATTCAGTTATTCCTTGATAATCTTGCAATGGAAGCGTGTAATTGTGCAACCTGGAGATCTCATGTTCTAGCTAGTGCACGCACGATCTCATGCAGGAGTGGTCTATGGACCGGAGATGCCGTCTGGATTGCTCTATACAGTATACACACAGTGACGCAGATTCTCGAATTTAGTCGGATGAGAATCGGAGGAGTCAGCACGAGCTAGCGCCACTCTCCGGTTTTGGCCCCTCCCACTACCAGGGCCTTCTTGCGTCGTGCTAGGCACTCAGGCAGGTGGTGCCTACACTTGCTTTTGTTGTCTCTGCCTCTGGCCAGCAGTGTCCCATGAGCATGCATCACGCATGTAACCCGCTCAAGTTTTTTTTTTCTACCAGCGGTGAGGCTCGTCGATGTCGATCTGGCTTGGGCCCGCGGTACGCTCTAGAGCTTTTCAGTACTAGTGACTTTTGACTCCTGGTCTGAGCTCGGAATAATGCCGTTTGCCCCGGGCATACTGACTAATGTATTATTGAGTTCGCAGAGCGCGCACTAATTTTCCTTGACAGCTAGCGCGTAGACTGGACTATACACGGGCAGTACATGCATGCTCTACCACGTACTGCCGGCAGTACTAAATATCCTACGTACGTACTCCTTCACTAGACACGACGACGAGCACACAATGGACATACACGGGCAGCAAGGAGGCAGACAGGGCTACCGACTCGCAACACCGAGATTAAACAAAGGCATGCGGGATGCGGGACGTGTACCCGCGCGGCGCCCCGGACCAAGAAGACCAGGGCACGCACGTACTACTACTCCACGCACGCACACAGGCGCATGCATGCGCGCGGGCGCCGGGCGGGCGGCACAGGCACAGCCAAGCCAGCATTTAACGCGCGTGCACGGGGACCCGCGCGCGGGGTCGGGGCCGGGGCCGGGGGCCGGCCAGCATCGGCCATCGAAAAGGCGCGCGTAACTTTTCGCGAGGAACACGCCGCGTTAGGCGCTGACCCCGGGCGCTAAACAACGCGGATCAAAATTCCCTTGCCCACGGCCTGCCTGCCCGCCCCATTTGTTTAGGCGCCTCGAGAAGTTCCTCGCGCTTGTTCGCATCTCCCCGGCCGCGCGTGCCGCGGCGCTACGGCTGAGCGCGGCGCGCGCCCGGCGGTCGGGATCGCCGTACCCGGCGCCTTAATTTTGCTTTGTGCCGCGCGCAGGCGAGGACTCCCTCCTTGTTCTCATCCGCTGTTGCTTTCCGCGGGGGAGCTCATTGGACGATTGATTTATATGCATATGCATGGGTGGGTTATGTGACGACGACGAGATCGGAATGTAGGAGCCGTACTTTTGCCGGCACCCCTCTAGCTTGCTCTCTTTTTGTTTATTTATTTATAGTATATATGCTCGCTCTCTCCTGGGCGATCGATCGGCCGTACGTAGCCCGGCCGTAGTACAGTATCGATCCGGGCCTTGCGCTCATCACGTGACCGCCACACGTGCGTGCTGATTCGCCCTGCTAGCTTCTGTGTGGATTGTATTGCGCTATTGCTCGCTCGCTCCATCGTCGGCTATAGATAGATTGATACCTTCAGGCCGGAGGTACACGTTGACAAATATTAGATGCAAAGCAGCAATTATCGGGTTGCAGTGTTCAGATTCGTTCTCAAAAAAATGTCGGATGCATATTTCATATTCGTTTCCGCCGGTAACAAAACCATCGAATCAGTGTGTACGTGTTCCATCTAATCGTCTTGAACCTGTAACGAAATGCATATGCGAAGGAAGGAAAGGATAGCTACTCCTCATCTCATCCTCTGATTCCTGATGATGCTATAGCTATCTAGCTAGTAGGCTGCAACAGCTAGCTCCCGTGTCACTCTCGCGCTATCGCAACCGGCCAGCTAGCCGCGGCAGTAGTGCCCCATATCGTGTTGTCGCATTCCGCCACATTCATTGTCACGCCCTGCCGCCGTGCAGCTACAAGCGCAGCGGCGTCCCGTCCCACTCCCACGGCGACGGACGACGGGCTCGCGATCGAGCCGAGCCCCCGGCCTTCTTTAAAATTTCCTTCCCTTTCATGAATATGGAAAGATCCCCAGCGCCCTCGCCAGGGGGCGTTATACCTCTGCTTTGCTGAAAACGTGCATCCCCCAAAGAGGCCGCGCCAGCCCGGGTTTACACCTCTGTTGCAAATGCAATGCATTGCATCGGTCCCCTGCACTGGCAGTGCGCGCGGATGCAGATCCTTCAGAGATAAAAAAGGCGACCTATCTTTGCAGCACAATGGGTTGCCCTGGTTGGCTTGGATTGTTGTCAGACCCTACCATGTTTATTCACTGCCCACTCTGCATGCATTGGCTCTGATCCCTCCCCCAGTTCCTAGCACGCTAGATGATGTGGCAAATTATGAAATACTGGCAGTACCGTGAATACCATATATGATGAGCTTTCCAGCACACACACCTCTACATTGTGTGTGTTTTAGGAGTGTATTGTCCTAGTAGCTAGTAGCACCTAGCATACTGCATACACACATCTCGTTGAATGTTACTCTCTCCTTGATGGTTACACGTATAATACAGGACATGACACTACTAGCAACCTTTAGTCCCGGGTGCTTCCCACCGGGGCTAAATAAAAAAATAAATGTGCATTTGTGAGATTCGAACTCAGAACCTCTCACCTCAGACACGCTTACCAACTGAGCTACACAACCCACGTGATGTAGTTCTGGACGTTTTACTTTTGAATCCAGTCGGGAAGGACCTTTCGCCTCGGTTGGTAACACCAACCGGGGCTAAAAGCATCTTTAGTCCCGGTTGGTAACATCAACCGGGGCTAAAGATTCACCTTTAGGGGGTGTTTGGATCCCAGGCAAAAAAAATTTGTCTGTCACATCGGACGTTGCGACACTAGTTTCGTCTATTAAAAATAAACTAATTACAGGGTCATATGCTAATTACTAAGACGAATCTATTAAGATAAATTAATTCGTCATTAGCGAATGTTTACTGTAGCACCACTTTGTCAAATCATGAACTAATTAAGTTTAATAGATTCGTCTCGTGAATTAGTCTTCGGCTGACAAATTAGTTTTTTAATTACAATATTTATAATAGGTGAAACTAGGGCCGCAACGTCCGATGTGACAGAGAAAAAAAAATTGCCCTGCAAACGAACACACCCTTAGTCTCGGTTGGTGTTACCAACCGGGACTAAAGGTCTTTAGCCCCGGAGACAATTTTTGGCCGAGACTAAAGCTTAATTGATAGATCGTCCAAAGGCTTGTTCTTTAGTAGTGTGATAAAAGTGGTGTTTTTAAATCCCAATGCCTGTTTTTCGGATGTGTAATGCTACGTGAGTAATGTAGTAATTATGGAGAACATATAATTTGGACGACAGGAAATAGTAATGTAGTAGCAGGCCGTTTGCAAAACGAGATTCTTTTAGACATGAACATTTCTTTTGATTCAAATAATATGTTTCCAGCCTTCCACGAAAAGGTGTTCACTTTAGCATCTACTACGTGATATTAATTTTATATATTTTAAAAATAAAATATGTCTTGATACTGTGTTTGTTTGAAGTTATTGCTGTTTTTTATAAGGTCTGCAGTTATTGATGTTTATTATTTTTTTAAAAAATTTGATCAAAACTAGAAATAAAATGACTTTTGAAGTGAATTAGATTTGAATATAGAGAGAGTACAGAGTACAGACAGTTGTTTTCTAGTTATTTTCCAGGAAAAAAAGACTCAATTCTGTCCCGACTTCTAGTCAAAAAGATACTAGAGCATAAATAAAGTAAATTATCCACCTGAAACATCATGGCACGAGAGACGAACTACGTTTTGAACATTCAGACCATATGACCACCCACATACCGCCGCTACACTACGTACGTTCTCTTGTCAGATTGCACATGCATACAGGTCAGGAAGAGTACCTGTGGCCTTCAAGCACCAGAGTACCTTCAGTTTATACACCCTGCCCTACAAAGTTACATACTGTACACACATACGGAGTACAGCCTTCTTTAAGCAGCATTCCCAAGGGACCAAATCATAAACCACTCATGACCTAATCACCACATCTTCTTTTGCCCTTCATCACCACTCCCTCCGTCCCTAAATAAGTGTCGCCGTTAATGTACGTGTCACATGTTTGACTCAATTTATAGAAAATATGTGCAATATTTATATCTCTAAATAATTTTGTTAAAAAACTAGATGTAAAGATCTTTCTGATGATACTAATTACTTATCATAAATATTAATATATCTTTATATATAATTACCGGTAACTTTTTCTCGGAAAACGAGAACAACACTTATTTAGGGACGAAGTAAGTACGCCCCAGGCTCCAAGCCTCTCCTTTCCCCGCTCTCTCTCTCTTTTTCACTTGCCACTTTGCTCAAATCCACCATCCGCACTCCTCTCTCTTTCTCTTTCTCAGTGACTGTACCACTGTCCTGACTTTGCCATCTCTCTCCTCACCTCCTTTCCTCTCTCTCTCTCTACTACCTTCTTTCCTCTTCTTTGATCACCAGCTAGCCGGACCACCGCTGATATAACTCCTTCCGATTCTCCCCTCCATGGACTCCGCTTGATTGGACGAGTATACGACATACGACACGGCCACTCGATCGATCACAGCAAGTATAGCGGATTGCTAACTAGGAACTTGGTGTGCGTGCTCCATTTGATCGTGGAACAACACCTGCAACGCGAGCTGTGACTTTCCATTTGCTTGATCTCCCAAGTCCCAATGCTTCAAAGGAACCTGCCGAATCTCTCCCTCCAGATAAGCCCACCAGCCGCCTCGTCGGCCGCTGCATCTGACGCACCGCCGACAGAACCAATTAGCACGGCGACGTACGCTGAAGGAAGCGGCGAGGTAGGGTTCTTCGCAAGCCCTAGCACCGGCGTGGAGCCCCCGGGGCTCAGCCTGGGGCTCGCCACGCCGGCGCGTGGCGACGACGACGCGGCCGGACGGCGAGGCCACCTCCAGCCGCAGGGATGCGCGTTCAAGCGCGCGGCCACTGGCACTGCTGCTTCCCTGCCCGCCGGATCGAAGCGAAGCGCCCGGGCGCCGCGGATGCGCTGGACCACCGCGCTCCACGCGCGCTTCGTGCACGCCGTCGAGCTCCTCGGCGGCCATGAGAGTAAGCAGTCACGTGCACTGTGCTAACTCACCGACATGCTTGCATTCCCCTTCCCTTCTGCATATATATAAGCTCAATTCTCTGACGATCTTTTCTGCTGGCGCGCGCGATCCGTTCTTGTGGCGGCCGTCCGTCGTCGCTGACTGCCGGCAGGAGCGACGCCGAAGTCGGTGCTGGAGCTGATGAACGTCAAGGATCTAACGCTCGCGCATGTTAAGAGCCACCTTCAGGTACGTGCAAAGAAAAGCAAGAAAAAAAAAATGAACACGAGATAAATACAACATTCATATAATTTCATACAAGGAAGCTACCACCGTATATACACACAAGCAAAGAAAAAAGAAACTCGGTGAATCTTGGTGCATGATATGGCTCCTTTTTGTTTTTTCCACCACTTTTGCGGGTGTTCTTACTATTGGTAAACTAATTTGTCCCGGGTGAATCTTGGCCAAGTGCTAGGTGACAAACAAACGGCATCTAGGTAGCTTGGCCGCAATGGAACGACAAGCAGTCACACAAACAAGACACATGATACTTTCACTCTGCACCTTCGCACACCCACGACAGGAAAAACTAACCAGGTCATCATCGTGCCACACACAAGAACATCACACAAATATATAACCGCTGTCCTACATACCCTTGGTTTGCAGATGTACAGGACGGTGAAGAGCACAGACAGATCGTCGTTGCACCTAGCTACAGGTAAGCTAGCTAGCATACGTAGATCATGGAGTTCGTACGTAGTCGTCCTAGCTATTTCATGCCGGGCGCGGGGCGTGCAATGACCGATCGATCGTTCGAACATTTTGTTCACAGGCGAGGCGTTGCCGCTGCAGAGGACGGCGACGACGACAGGGATGGAGGCGGCGGCAGCAGGAGGTGGCGGCGGTGGTGGTGGTGGGGTGGTAGCTGTGGTACCAGTAGTGCCAGCAGCATGTGACGACATGGTTGGGATCTGCAGCTCTCCTTCAGCGGGCTCTGCGCCGCCTGCTGCGGTGACTACTTCCGCTGCTCATCACTTCCTGTGTGCGCCAGCAGCAACTGCTCCACTGGCGGCAGCACCGTCACCTCATATCCCGAGGTCTGTCTGCATGTCACCTTCATCGCTTAATTACTCCCTCTGTCCTAAAAACATGCAATTATGGGATCCGTGTCGGTCAAATTGATTCAAGTTTGACCAAAGTTATAATAAAAAATATTAGTATTTATGTCGTTAAATAAAATTATTATAAAAAATATATTCAATTACTAATCTAATGGTATATTTTTTGTATCAAGAATATTAATATTTTTTTTATATAATTTCAGTCAAAGTTCGAAATGTTTGACTCCTCGATAAGCGAGAATTGTATGTTTTGTTGGACGGAGAGAGTACTTATCTGTTTGCTGTTTTTTTACTGTTATCCCATGGTTATACAGTCGCTAGCTTCTGCTGCTGGCTGACCAAAAGATAACAACATTGATCTGACCGTCACAGTATGTTCCCTACTACAAGTTCAAATTCAACTGTTTCGAAAAGGCAGCACGGCATAGCTAGGCATTACAAACTCCCTAGATTGAAATGCTAGAGTTTGCGCATTTGCATGGTTATTTACACCAGTATGAGAGAGTAAAATTAAAGTGCTTAATTAAAGACTTTGCTAACCTTGGTCAAATTACATCCTTTTAATGAACACATTTCCTATATTTCAGGTGTCCGTTGTTTTTGTTATTCCATAAAAAATATCATTTGTTTATTATAATTTATGCTAATAGATTTGGACCATTGGATGGATATCTAATGGTTGTTAATCGTTGCCTAAATGGATGTCATATTCTGGGCATCTGAAAATATAGCATATCCCTTTATCGAATCTACTTGAAACTGTATTTTGGCTTTATTTTCTTTCTTTGTTTATTTTTTTAAAAAAAATGTTTGACACTTTTTTCTCCACAAATAAATCACATCACGTGGTATTTTGTTTTTTTACCATTTTTAAAAATAATTGAAGGTCTAAGGCCAAGCACATTTATGTTGTCCCACAAACGAATCATATAGTCATATAACAATGGTGAAACATATTGGGTTCAAAAAAACAATGGTGAAACATATATAGGCTGTAAGTTATACTCCCTTCGTATCGTAAATAGAAGACGTTTTGGAAAAGGTTTCGGTCAAACATTGAGAATATAAATTATTAATAACTTTTAAATTATTGAGTTTACAAATATAAAAATTATATAAATAAATTTATCTTGAAAAGTATTTTCATAAAAGTATATATATACCACTTTACAACAAATATTTTTAAAGAAATAAATGGTCAAAGTTATGCTTTGGAGACCGTGTCGCTGTCCTAAACGTCTTCTATTTGTGATACGGAGGGAGTATGGTAACAACAAAAACTCATATAATCATGAAATAATAGTCTTATAGTTCTAAATTTTTACACGTGAGGTGGTTACTTCATCAAACAATGACCTATATATTTATTTTCTTTCCCCTTTCTCTCTCTATTTCGCATAAAAAAAATGCATGAGATGACCTGACTGTTCATATGTAGCAATATACTTGTCCTAGCTGCTTGATTGAAAATAGGTGGAATGTGTCCGTTTCTCTTATATATAGAAAAAATAATAGAAAGGCTCTTGGAGTAAGCCGAACATATATATACAGACACTATATATATACTAGTACGTACACACGTACTAGTATACAAGAACAGGATGGATTCCATTCAAAGGAATATTATACTAGCTAGCACGTGGTGTACGTATGTATCATCGATGGACGTAAGTCTAGGTTTTGGAGCACATCGACCCCCAGCTAGATTCACGTCCGATCCAATTAGTGCAAGTAAAAACGGAGTGCTTAAGAATCAAAATCTACTAGAGTATTTGTGTGTTGTAAACAAAATAATTAAGATGCATGCATCTTATCCAGTTTCCAGTGTATATATACCCATAACCTTATCCATGAGTTACTATATTATTGGAGCCAAAGATATCCATCCATCAAGAATATTTAGATGCAGGAGATGGGCCCGTTGTATAGTTAACTCTGGCTGCATATGTTCTTAACCTAGGACACAAAAGGCCAGGTATAATAAAATGGTCTAGGTCCCTCTCTTCTTAATAATACAAGTAGAATCGGCAGGTCAATAAATTGATTGGCCGGTGAATACTACGGTAAGTTGTTTAGAAATGCCATTTGTCCATGCAAGATGCTAACTAGCCCAATATATTATGGATTAATATTAATTATTTTTCTTTAGAAAAACATGTCTAGATCTAATTAATTCATTTGCGGTAGGAGGGAAGTAAATGGCAATAAACCCACATTCTGCACAGGCTAGCTAAATCATCTTCAGGGAGGCAGCTTTCATTCTGCACAAACACAGAGAAAAGCATGCCAGAAATTATCAGTTAACCGACTAATATGAATTAATTACCTGTTTTTTTACTCATAAAGCAAAATCCATCATCTAAATTTTTTCTTGAGCTAACCAATATTCAATAGCACTCCATATAGTAGAGAGAAAAAAAGATGCCTACTGGCTACTGCATTATACCTTCCCTCTCTCCTGCAAGCATGCATGTATTTGCATATATATGCCCTCTCTCCAGACTCCAGAGACCATACACTAGTTCTCACTTCTCTATCCACCCGGCCCCCTAATTTTCTGATAGAACCCGGAGTAGGAGTAGAGGCAGTGGTTATCCGAGGCATGGACTGAGCGACAACCAGTGTTCTCGCTGTAGCCGATATGTCCCCCTGCCGACCTCTTCCGCGTGTCGTGACGCATCCACGCACCCTTCTGCTTGTCCGCGTCCGCATCCGTAGCCCCAGCAGCAGCCATTATCGCGCGCTCTGCCGCTGATAGATGATGTGCTCTCCATCCTGTCACCCTCTCTGTGTTCTCTCTCCGGCTGGTGATCAGTACCGTTCACCTGATGCGATCATGGTCAATCCACCCATCTACCTCATCAGAGCTCAACTCAACGGCAGCTATATATGTGCACTGCTCCGGCCTGTATATATGATTCAGCTTGATGCATGGCTGTATATGGAGAGCTCCTAATGATGATCAGCTTCGATCATCATTGCTTAGAACGAAGCTAATTGAGCTAATCGAGTCCATGATAATTGATAATTAAGTCAAAACAACACCATACACGTTTGTGGAAGCAAAGAATGTACTCTCCATATATAAGAGTACTATTTTGTGCCATGGATCTATAGGATGCATGCACAGGCCGGGGATCGATGGCTGGCAGATGCATAGGACATTGATTCCTAGCGACAGTGATGCTGTCTTGGCTAGGCCTCCTGTGACTCTTGGTTATATATGTTCAGTGCTCATGCATGCAAATATGGATCGGCCGGTCGAGAAACAGCGAGACAGTGCTCCAGGTTGTTGACCATGGTGGTGTCCGGCTTCCTGTTCATCTCTGTGTACCGGAGGCCTGGTAGGGACAAATTAATCAAGGCGGGCATGTTCCGAATTTTTCCCAAATACTACAGGCTATACGTACAGCCGCACAGAGACCCCACAGCCTTCACTGTACGTCTGAACATTAACACGAAACAGCTAGCACGGAGCAAGGCTACAAGGAAATATGGAAGATATAGTTCGTATGTGTTGGCGACTGCAATATGCATGCAAGTTAACTGAGTGTTAGAATCCAAAGGTAGTATATGCTTGCTGTTGTGATGGGTCAAAAAAGTACTACTCGCAACACGTATATATATTGCCAGCAAAAAAAAGTAATAACATGTGGGTATATGTGTCATCTGGAAACTACTGCATGCAATTTCTCATCTGAAAAAAAACTGTTAACCTGCATCTCTGACCGCGGATTAAATGATCAACAGCCCAACTCACAGTTTATATATGACAATGTGCTACTATGTACTATAAGTACTTTGCTACTGTGGGCTTCATGGAATTGATAAGAGCGCTGTTAATTTGTTGAGCACACAGGAGCAGGACTGACCACGCACCAGCAGTAGTGCCGGAAAAAGGTGTTGCAGTTGTTGACTCATTGCACCGGTGCCAGAAACATAATCTCTCACCGCCCGTGCTTCAAGATACTCAGGTACGTACTAGTACACATGCTCACGCAAGCAAGAGTTATCCAAACATATTCTATGCAGATCGATGAATGAAAACACTGCGGTAATTCCACCATGCAAACGCATATGCCATGCATATGTGTGACTCTTGGCACCTACCCCTCTTGTTCTGAACAACTTATTTGCACTAGTGTACTACTGTTTATTAAGTAGGCCATGAAAAACAGTAGATAGGAAAACACTACAGATCGAAATAAAATATAAGGACACATGGAAATTTGCTATTCTCTGAGAGCACATGCCATATTCCTTCCAAAGACATGGGTTTTAAACCAAGTGTTGACTGCACATCGATCTATTATGCATGTAGTAGTAATGTGTTATCATGACAATGTATCAGGCGGCTCAAGAAGAGGCAAACAATAATAATGGTCAGCTGGCCATGGGACTGTATGGGAGTGTTATTGACCTCATCGCTACAAACTGCTCAAGCCCAGCGAGCTCTTGTCCATCTCTTGCTAGCCTGGAGCAGCTGACGGACGACATGTACGCACCAAACCTGGAGATCTCCCTCGCCGTCGGGAGGCAGGACTGGAGCATGGAGCGTCCGGAAGGACTTTGCCTGAAATACCTGTGACGAAAAGGAATCCAGCTTTTTTTTTTTTTTTTTGGTTTCGTTCAACTAACCATTGATCAACATACATTTTCATGGAGTTGCTAGGCTTTATGTTCGGCGGCATGGAATGAAATCGATCTATGATGACTTTGTGAGTGCTTTAATTAGTATCTTGGATGGCAAGCACATATCTGAACCATACGTGAATTTGGACTGGATCAAGATCAGTGAATGCTTATGAGTACATATACAAAACCGATTGGTACGTGGTTTGAAACTCACGAGAAAACCTGCAGGAGCTGGAATATATGTGTTCACTCATGCGTTGAGACGGCTGAATACTGGCCTGTTCGCTTAAACTTATCGGAGCCCATCGATGGCGGTCGAACACCGCCCCCGCCGCCGTCTTTCTTTCACGCCGCGCGCGCTGGGGTTTCCTTCCGGGAGTAACGCGCCGTCGGCGTGTCTCGCACTCTCGCACATGCGTTCTGGGCTTCAGGCGAGAGGCTGGATGGAGTGGATCCGGCCTGGCCCAGTTAGCACGAAAGTTTCGGCCCACAACGCTTAGCACACAGCACACATCCCAGCCCAAGAAGACAACGACGACAAGGGGTCTTCCACAAAGCTCCAAATTATTCCTCCACGGAAAAGTTGTCAATTCCAGGAGTAGAAGTGACAGCAACCGCAGAACAGTCCATGACAAAATTGCCGCAGCTGCTGCCCACGGTAATCGCGCGACTCCAGTAGTATCCACCCACCGGCTCGGCAGTCGGCACCGGGCTTGAAGATGCCTGTCACGTACGGCCACCCCCACCTATGGCGTCCAAGCGCGTGTCACGGATAGTAACTGACTGATTATTATCCTGCTACTCCTCCCCTGGATATCGGTGGCCCGTTGCTGCGGCCGTGGAGGCTATGGGCACGCAGAGTGGAAAGCGGCAGCGGCTCAGTCATCAGTGACGCTGACGCTCATCACTCTCACCGGCGGCAGCTCCGATTCTGTGTGCCGAGCATGGAAGCATGCCCGGGTTTGCACCGACTCCATGGAGCGAGAATATTCAGCGCAAAAGACTACGCTATAAATGGCCCCAGCACTCGTGCTACTTCCGTCACCAAAAACATCTCTCCAGCCAGTTTATTTTGCTATCACCTGCCTGTAACTTCCGTTCTCCTGTTCTCTTCCTGCTAGCTACGACTACGATGTCAGGCCTGATCGATATTTGGACGCTGGAGCGGGAGCGGATGGTCCGGACCGCCGGGGCCGCGCAGGCGTTCAGGTCATCGGTGGTCTCGCTCGGCGGCGGCGAACGGCAGGGACGACGCGACACGGCTCGATCTGAGGCTGATCGGATCAGTATCGCCGCAGAGCCCTGCGACGGAGTCGGTGCCGTCGTGCTCGTGGCCGCTGCGGAGAAGCAGACCGCCGCTGCGTCTGCGTCTGCTGGTAGTGGCTCGCCGGGGTTCGTCCGAGAAGACGCTTTCTTGTCCATCCTAGTTGATTGCTTCGGCCAGTAGACCTTCTGAACATAGGTTCGTAGTACTTCCGACTGCTCTGTGTCATTGTGTGGTTCTCTAGCAATCTTCTGAAACATCATCAAAGAGTACATCAAATGATGTTTGTATACTTGTTCTGAAAGTCACTGGTATATATCAAGGTCTGATGTCTCAGAACAAGTTCGTGTACATGTGTTAGAAACACAACAAATTAAAGAAGCTGTAAAGTGAAAACTCCTTACCACCACTAGGCTAAGCGGGATATTTGAACTCAGATACTTGTAAAATATCTTCATCACGATTCACGAACACAGTTGTTTTTACTTGATAGCTTTCAAACAAGATCTAGAGGTACTAACGCCTGTCAGGGAACTTAGAGATGACATACTAGATGCAAGATAGCTGTCACAGGGGGTTGGACTAGCTCAGCCCTTTTTGTTTCTTGTTTGAAACATGAGGATTTTTATTCTCTAATTCCGATCCTGATCCATGATAGTCCCCTGTGAAGTTTCTGTATGTTGAACCTGGTGCTGTTACGAGCAGCCCTCCGCATACGTGTCACCACGGATCGATTAATCGAGGGAAATGTGATGCAAACCGTGTTGTCGCGCTCTCGCACCTCATAAACAGTACACGTCGTCGTAGGCCATTGATTCCCCGAACCAAATACTCCAAGCCGGCAAGAACGCGCGCAGATCGGCAGATGCGAACACGGAGCGGACGGCGATGGCCTCCGACGTTGCCTTGCCTTCCGGGAGTCCCGCCCGCGTGCGCGGTTGCGCGGCACCGGCCGCTGTTGATCCGAATCCGTGCGCGGAATCAGGAAATATATCCCTCGCCCTCGCGCCGCGCGCGGCTGGTTAGTTGGCACCGGCACATCCATCACCGCCTGCGCGCGGATCCCTGAGCGACCATCACCACACGACGCGCCACGCCGTGCCGCGCGTCACATGGGCAATCGCCAACCGGCGAAGACGTGGCCCCGTAAAAGGACAGCGACGCCGCCGACGTCGATAAGAGGCGTCTGGCTTGGCTGCCGCCGCATAGCGCCGAAAGCCCGAAACTTTCGTCGACTATTCGCTCGTTCCGGCTCGCGTACTCCGCACGTAGTTTCTGCTCTGCCCGTGGTGCGCGCCGCGGCCGCGCCTCCAGTGCCCGGGCGTGTGTATAAGTAGAGCCCCGGAGCTGTGCGGCTAACAGAGCAGCCAAGTGGACTAGCTAGTACTGTAGCTCAATAGCCTTCTTTCCTAGTGCGTAGAGCGAGGGGACCTGTGACGGCCTCCGGGGGTCCGGCCTCGAGTGAGCAGGGATGTCTGATGCAGTTGTTGTGTGGCTGGGGGCGTTCGCCAAGAGTGGCCAACCGGAGGCGGCGCAGGCCGCCGATGCGGAAGCCGCCCGGCGCCATCGGGGAGATGACGACGGCCTTGGCGCGGTTGCGAGCGTGGAGAAGAGTCAAGTCCAGGAGAAGAGGAGGCGGAACAGCGGCGTGCTCTCCGACTCGGAGACCGTCGTGTGCATGCTCACGGACCGCTTCGCTCCGGCGTGACGTGCAGGACGTCCGGCCGAGAGCGCGGCGGTGTTACGCGCGCACATGTAGGGTAGTAGGTGCACGGTACACGTACCAGGAATGGAAGCGTTGTGTCTTGAACTGTAACATTGTGGTTAGCCGTGAATAATTCTTGCTTAATTAACATCTCGGTCTGTTCTGATTTTGGCGCTATCCGCCGTGTACTACCTCCGTTCCGAAATACTCCCCCCGGTCCAAGAGAACATGCAATTCTCGCTTATCGAGAAGTCAAACATTTCAAACTTTGACCAAAATTATATAAAAAAGTACTAACATTCTTGATACAAAAATTATACCATTAGATTAGTAATAGAATATATTTTCATAATAATTTTATTTAATGACATAAATACTTATACTTTTAATTATAATCTTGGTCAAAGTTGAATGAATTGGACTGACACGGATTCCATAATTGCATGTTTTTATGGACGGAGGGAGTAACTGTCGTTTTCGCTTCCCAAGAAACATCTTTAACAAAATATATATTAAAAAATATTAATATTTATTGTACATAATTAGTATCATTAGAAAGATCTTTAAATCTAGTTTTTAACAAAATTATTTGGAGACACAAATGTTACATGTATTTGCTACAAATCGAGTCAAACTTGTGGCACGAAAACCGAAAACGACACTTAAATTGAAACAGAGGGAGTATTTGTGAGTCACTTGGTTGTATAAGTTGTATGTCTCAAATATTGCCGTAGTGTTAGCACAGACACATCACTAATAACTACAAATCTCGCTTTTCAAAAAATCAGAATTAAACAAGCCTATTTGCCTTGGAATTTCACATTCCACCACTTTCCAAGGTTCACATATATATATCTACCTCAAATTCATAGGGTGGGAGAGGGAAATGGATTCCATACATCACCATACTATATTTCTACTTTACAACTTATAACATTCTCTTGAACTCACTCTCCTACGATAGAAATGCAACACATGAGTATCCCTATCGTATAAGCAACAATAATATATAAATATAATCTATATAGAATCATATTAGCTTAATTAATATGTGTCTAAATTAAGATTCCTAAAATGAATTCAATTTCAAGCATCCAAACGGGGCCTTATAGAAAATCTTATTAATATTTGTATCACCTAATATGTTTATTATAAAAAATAGTATATTATTAATCTAATGATACTTATTACGCATGCCATAAGTATAAGTATATTTTTATACATATTTTTATGCCTATAGTACGTACAGTATATGAAGTTGGTGCCGGTTTTGTTCGATGATATTCTTGAACCGAGTATTTGTCGTACACTCTTATCTATAATGGATGTGGAAGCAATAAAATGCTTTGCCTACGGTTCTCTCTTCTGTTCATTTTGTTACGTTTATTTAAGCAGCTATTTAGTTTTCAACATCGTATAAGAAAACTATTTATTTTAGAAGATAGAAATTCCGTAAAAAAGGGCATCGATTTTAATGAGCAGGGCCAGAACAGTAAAACCGTCGAACTAGGCTAGGCAGACTTATTCGTGGTTTATAAAGATGGGCTCATTTTTGCCAGGCTCAGTTGGGCCCAAATTCGCTTTGAGCACGAATCCACGGTCCAACCTTTCCTGAAAGAGCGAAACGAGTCTATACTATGGAGTACTAGCTCAGAGCTCGTCCTGTTCAACTTCTCGATCAAGTCAGGTTGAGCTTTCATCCGGCAGCCGCCGAGCCTGAGATCCCTGCACCGCCGCCCGACCGCCCGCCGGAATGGAGTTCGCCTTAGTCGAGAGTGAATCGTTCTCGCCTTCCTGCCCCACGCTCATCATGGTTTGAAACCCTAACGCTGCGAACTCCCACTGATTATTGCTGGAATCGAAATTTTAGTAGTTTTAACTGATGCCCTGCGATTACGTTTGGTCTTCCGATCACTTGCCCGCAGCCAGCGCTGTCGATTGGCAACGTGGGACAGCTCGCCGTCGACCTTCTGATATCCTCCGCGAGGGCGAGGCGGGTGGCATACCTCGACGAGCCCTCCGTGCTGCCCTGCGCCGGCAACGACGCCTTCGGCCCAGACGCCGTCGGCGACCTCGCACTCGCTCTCGAAGGTTGGGTGCTCGGTCCTTCTTGTCCCTCTGTGCTATTCGCCTATTCCTACCTCCTGTTACACTGTTTCAGCTTTGCAGCTTGCGTATTCCTTCTGTTAGTCTCTTTATTCCTGAGCACCAACTGTTCGATGAAATGTGTTAGCGCTCTGCTGGCTCTGCTAATAGTTCTACTGTGAGCACAAGTTGTGTGATGGAGTAACCTACTGACGTCCAGTTGGAATACAATGGGCCTTTGTATTTTTAGTTTATAATTCTAATCTATTTACACCTTAAGTTATATGAACATACGTCAAGTCAGTGTGTGCAATGTTGGTACACAATCTAGACTGACCGCCTTTCTCTCTTCCTCTTGGCAGCTTATGAATCTACATCTCATAGGCTGGCTTTCATTCAGCAAAGGTCTCCAGTTATTACGGTATGTTGATCTCAGCTTTTTTTCCACTACGGACGATCCGAATTTCATTACTTGAAAGCAACAAAATTACAAGAGTATTGTAGCAGAAAATAAAACCTTGTCTGACAAGAACACAGCCACATTGAATGAGCACCCAGGGCTCCTCCAACTGGCTCTAAGTGCATCACGAAACCTATCACCAGCGTTGAACTTAAAGAACAGGCTTCACGACCAACCAGTGCAACTAAAACATGTACCTACTTATTACATGCCCCAATGAGGCACCCCCAGCACACAGGCTGTGAACCGCCCCAGAAGATTCACATTCCACTCCCAGTAGATAGCTGCATCAAGCAATCGCCAACCTGTTGTCGCTTCCATCCAGCGGACCTTGGTGATGAAAGTGAAATGCCGTCTTCTGCAGGACGCCCACACCGTGCCCCAGCTGTGCAGACATCGCATCCTTTTGAAGACGTGCCCAATATAATAGTGTAGAACAGATCAAACAAATGATCTCAGTAGGTGTTTTAACTCTTTTCCCTTCAAAACAAGCATTGTTTCTTGTTTTCCATATAGCCCAACAAATCGCCGATAAACCAACAACATATACATGTTTGCCTCTTGGAAGACACCAATTGATCCAAACCCAAAACTGATCAAAGGAAGTGGGTCTCACTGTGACACCAAATATATATGCAAGAATACTCCAAATGTACTTACTCACAGGGCACTCAAAAAGTAGATGCTTAATAGACTCATCTTGTTGGCAGAAAGCACAAGCTGGTCCGCCCTTCCATTTCTTAAGATTATCCTTGGTCAAAATAGCGTTTTGCATGATTAGCCACATGAAAATCTTGATTTTAAGGGGTATTTTGGCTTTCCAAAGTTGCCTTTTGGCCTTCCCAACACTGTTTTTATGCAGATGCGCATACACAGACTTCACAGAGAATATTCCAGACTTCTCCCATTTCCACACAGCTACAGCAGGCTCACCATTAGATTTATATCTGAACAACATGTTGCAAAGATCCCTGAGCTGATTCTGCAAATCTTCTGAGAGCCATCTTCTAAACCTCAATCTCCAATTCCTATTACTCATATAAGCAACTGTTCATACCTGATTAAAACAAATCTTGTATAATTCAGGGAACCTATCCTCCAGGGATAAGTGTCCACATCAAATATCATTCCCAAAGTCTATGTTCTTCCCATTACCTGGGTGCATGATCCTCCCCTTGATGTAAATATGTTTTACTTTGAGTAAGTCATTCCACACAGGGGAATTATTTGGTTTGTAAGACAGCTGAAATACACATTTATTTTTGAGGTATTTCTGTCTAACAACATCCTGCCAGATGCCATTTTCATGCTCTAATTTCCACCACCACTTGCATAATATGCTCAAATAGATCTCCACCAGTTGATCTCAGCTTTTAGTTGTGTGGTGGCAATTAGACCCTGTTTACTTCAATCGAATGGATACCGATTTTTCTTGTGTAAATATCTTTTGGCTGGGACAAGGAAAATAGATGCAACATTAGTGTCAGTGTGCCACTGTATCTGATAACTATATTTCATCTTGCTTTGTTAGAGCAACTCCAACGGTTTTGTATTTTTTGTTTGACAAAATATGTTATTTGTCAACTCTCAAATTAATATGGCAAAGGTAAAAAGAGTCAATCTCCAAAGGTTTTGCATTTAGACTTAGCAAAACTAAAAAATTGTGCGCGCGAGAGGGAAATTTCCCGCGGGAGTAGCACGCGAGGGCGATTGCCAAGCGAGGTGCGGCTTGGCATATATGCCAAATATCACCTGGTATTTGCCAAGTTGCTAAAAATGCCAAGCCCTTTTGCCAAACCGTTGGATAGGAGATTTTTAGATTTTTTTGCAAAAACAAAAATGCAAAGCTCATTTGCAAAACCGTTGGAGATGCTCTTAAACTACATGAAGACATTAATTTTCTTTATGTTGTCAACTTCACACATGCGACTTGCAAACTTATAGGTCAGAACTGTTTTTTTTTGGAGATCTATATTCGTTGATTGAACATGACTTTGTCAAAGAAAGCAACATTGCTATTGCAGTTTCAATCAAAGTTACATTGTTAATTTTCAGTACCTTTAGTTTAGTCTTGTGGTCTCAGTAAAGTTTAGCAACATAGCTATTGCAGTTTGAATCAGAGTTATAATTCCTTACTATTTCATGACTATGTCAATTTTTCGTTGCCAATATAGGGAATGATGGTTTCATTTGCAAAAAATGTTGCTGACTTCGTTAGCAGCATCGGGAAGAACCATATTGTAATTATTTCAAGTTTAGATTCTGGAAAGAGGAGGGTAATTGATGCATCCAGGTAATTGAAATGTCTAACTGCAGCAGTTCTCTTATAGGATTGGTTCTCTGTCAATGTTGATATCATTAGTTAACGATGTTTTTATAATGTAGTGACATGCAGGTGTATTACCTTTCAAGTTGCAACGAAGATGGTTCTGATCCAGAATATGAGAAATTGGGGTGGAAGAAGCTTGAGGATTACGATCCATCTGAGAAACGTTGGAATTGTCTTGCTAGCCTAGTTGAGGGTGGTGCTCTTTCAGAAGATATGGATGATGATATTGATGAGATGACAATAAATGATTACTATGCGAGTTTGCCATTTGCAGCACTATTCTCTGCCTGCAAGGTGTCTGATTTTGTTTCAGCTTCAAAAGATTTTATCCCTTCGGAAGTTGAGTCAATGTTATAATATCTCTTTATTTGTGATAGGCTAAAGGCTTGAAAGTTTCTTGCGTACTGTGCTACTGCTCAGAAGGCGACAACATGCCAGAATCTTTCCAGTTAGCTGAGGCAGTATGCAAACTTCTAGGTCATGGCCCTGAGAAATTCCATGGTACATGTCTATATTGCCTTAACACTTATTTTGAAAAGTGTATTTCGATCTATTCATATGTTGCCAGACTATTAAAGTTCTGTGCTTAAGTGCTTTACCCATTTAGTTTCGTTTGTTTTGGAAATGCTGCTTCTAGGCATCCTGTCATCATAAAAATGTTTGGGTAGCTTTCTTAATGAATCTTTCTGGGCACATACAGGAAATGAGTCAAATGGGTGGATCGTTCCCTTGTCATGGAAATCAGTTTATGGACCACCACCTGATATGTCCATCTTTTAGTGTTATCCACCTCAGAAGGCGACAATATGGTAAGTCAATTTTGTTATTGGAAAGGGAGCTCTATAGTTCATATCTGTGTTGTCATTGGCTACAAATTCAAACAATTCACTTCCATTCAACAATTTTGGCTAGAAATAGCATTTCGAAGAGAAAATGAGCTTACATATTCTACATTTCTACATCATGGGATTTACTGCATGTATGAAACACTCTTTTGCAACATTGTTATCGAGAACTAAATACCGAAATGTGCCTTCCTTTTTAAGATAATACTCCTGTTATGGAGGTTCTCTTCTTTTATTTACATGTTCTCTGTCTGAATTTAGCAGCTATCCTTTCCTGGAAGCATGCAATTTCAGTTAATAGAATAGTGTTAGCACAAAATGTTTAATTGTTTTCACAAATTTCTGAATTATTGTGGTTCTGAACAATTATATTCATTGAAGATTAACAGCTCCAATGACTGTTGGACTGAGTAAATTTGATAATTCTAACCAACTTGTACACATTAGCCATAGCCATCAATCAATTGTCAGTTTGTAAATGGGTTTCAAGGCCTTGTCTGTTATAATACTATTGTGACATGTTACCATAATGAATAAGGCAACTGGAGTGGTCCAATAGCACATCATCATTCCATGCGGCCCATGCTTCAGTATTAAAGAAAGCAACGATTTGGTCATCAAGATGATCTATGGTTCAATCTAATGTGAATTGGCATCTTCTATGCCTTTTGCATATAGCATAAATCTTTGTTAGTGGTGGTAGCAAATAGCATAAGCACTCAAATATTGATTTGCTAACTTCTAAAGTGGAGTTGTTATGCTAGTTCAATTATCTAGAGAGTGAATATAGATGATTAGTTGAAATCATTCCATTATAGATGTCCTAGTTTTTGGAAAAATCCAATACAAGCCTGACAACCATTGACCTTGATTTCAGCTATAACCTGTTTATCTGTCAGTAGAGTTTGGTATTGCCTGCCACATGTCATTTTTATTGAGCTAATGTTTGTCTGATTGTTGACCCTGATTTCAGCTGGAGTTCTTTTGTTTGTCAGTAGAGTTTGGTGTTACCTCTCACATGTTTGTTTTTTTTTTTTTGTTTCTTGAGCCAAAGTGTGTTGGTTCCGACATTAATCTTGACCTCCTTGTGACCTATTCTATTGGTTCATGAAGTTGTTTTTTTTCTTCTCAATTTTATAGGTGAAGTCGCCATCATGGAAAATGCTGAGTAGAATCGACTAATCGAGGATGTTGAACTCTTACATTAGAGATTAGACCGTGTACCAGAAGTATCCAGGAATGTGAGCTGCAAGCGTTTGTGTAGAAGTATCCAGGAAGATGAGTTGCAGACGTTTGTGGAACTGCTTAAATGATACTTAACCCTTAAATGCATGAATCGGAATAATTTTGTAACTGATACTGTGGCTGCTAAGAGTCAGATCTTTGTCAATTCAGGTCTGCTAGGGTGGTTACGCATGTTGCTTAGCATGTGCCATTTCTATTCTAACCATGGAATTCCAAGCTTCTCATCTGCCGTTTTGCCCTTTTGGTTTGGTGATTTTGATGTGTCGGAAGAATCTTTGCTAGTAGTGCGTACCCTTTACGAAAAGTTGCCACTAAAAGGTGGGACTGTTAGGTAAGGCAATTCCGTTGGCGATGCCTGGTTGCCTGTTCATTTTAGTTGCCTCCCCGAAGGTATAGTAGGGAATCATTACGCTTTTTATGCCCCGTAGTACGTATGGCATACGTGACTCGAAACTGGAGTTCTCCATGCCCTGTTACATGGCTGGTTGCTGCTATTTCAAGAGGTGTCCGGTCGGCCTCTGTGGTCTGTTGGTTGGCAGAGCTGCTCTGCCCTATCGACGAAAGCTCGTGATCGCATGAACGCCCTTCAGGAATACTCCCAATCGCGCGGAAATTGAACATTTTCCGGCGCATGATCCATGTAGTTAACATTTAAAATGAGTGTATTCCAAGGAAGAAGTGGCAAAGATTCTTTAAATTACTGAAATCAAGGACCATCGGCCAATGTCAGTAGTCAGTTCGATTACGTTTCAGCTTGTTCATCCCGTTTCTTCTGTAAATTATTAGTGCATACGTACATAATCAGGAGAAATCAACTGGGAAATGGTGCTAGAGCAAGCGAAAGCAAGGTTTGCGATCCAAACCAGACTAGTTGCAGAAACCAACTTTGGTTGCCATCACAAACAAATGCAATAAACCGTCACACAGGGCTTGTAATAAAGCAATAATAATCCAACAACTAATCCACTCCATGGACCCCAAGAGAACGAAGTGTAGGTAGGTCTGGCGTTAATCTACTCCCAATAATTTGAAGCCCATCCGCCTGATTAATAGCACTTCATGAACATTGTACTTTGACATCACTGTCCACCTACTTTATATCTCACTCTATTTTACATAGACGGATCCGTTATGGATAAGCAACATGAACAGTAGGTGCATGTCTCTCCCTCAGATGTCAGATCGCTAGCAATTTTTCTGACATAAAATCTACAGACACCGAAGGTCCCGGGGAAAAATAGTCTCTCATTTTACTAAGAATAGACATAGACATTTGTTATATCTGACGATCACACACTATATCACACACAGCACTCGAAAAAATATCGAGAGAGATTGGGGGTGGGGGGACGACGCAGTACATTTCTACGGTAAATAAATAAAGAAAAGAAAAAGGCGCACGTGCCCGCCTCCTTGACGGGCGGTGGTGGTTCAGAGTGCTCAGAAGGTGGCTTTCTTGAGCGAGGTGATTGTCACCGATGACCCCAGCGCGGAGGCGCCGACCTGGACGTCGAAGGAGTCGTAGCGGAGGAAGAGCTCGGCGACGAGGAGGCGCGCGATGAGCACGACGAAGTCCTTGCCGGCGCACTGCTTGTCCTGCAGCGTGGGCGACGCCGTCTCGGGCCCGTTGGACCAGACGACGTGGCGAAGCAGGCGCTCGCCATCCTCCCCGAGGAACCTGTCCGGCACGTACTCCTCGGCGCGCGCGAACACGCGCGGGTCCTTGGTGGCCATGGGCTGGTAGCCGAAGAGCATCTCCCCCTCGCGCACCTCGAAGCCGTAGTCGTGGCTCTCCACCACCATGTCCCGCTTGGCGCGGCCGTACTGCATCGCCACGGGGGGCTCGATCCGCAGCGCCTCGTAGACGGCCGACTTCACCAGCGGCATCTCCGCCAGCGCCTTCATGGTCACCGCCTCGCCGCCGCCGTGCGCGCGCACGGCGTCGCGCACCTCGGTGGCGATCCGGCCGTGCGTGCGCGCGCCGGCGCGGCCCAGCCACTTGACGAGCGACGGGAACAGGATCTTCATGCCGCCGAAGGAGTTGAAGCACATGGCGAAGAGGATGTTGTGCACGGCCTCCTCCCGCGCAATGCCGAGGCTGCGCTCGCCCTCGTCGACCACGGCGCTGGCCGCGTCGCGGAAGAAGTCGGCGAGCCGGTCGTAGTCCTTCCTGACCAGCGCCGGCGGGAGGCGGAAGGAGTGGAGCAGGGAGTCCTCGACGTGCTTGGGCAGGCCGAGGCTGAGCAGCGGGCTGAGCTGGAACAGCACCCACTTGGTGATCAGCCTGGGCCCGTCGCCCTGGAGCGCCGACTCGGCGGGGTCGCGCCCCAGCAGCGCCTGGCAGAGGAAGGAGAAGGCGGCGGCGTCGTTGTGGTGGCCGAAGTCGGCCTTGCCGACCCGGGCCAGCTCGCTCTCCATGAGCCCGAAGAGGTCGCCGTACACCTCGCCGAACTTGGGGATCACGTGCTGCCGCCGGTGCGACAGGAGGTAGAAGAGCAGCGTCTTGAGCGGCCCGTGGTTGGGCTCGCTGGTGTCGAGGTACGACAGCACGCGGTAGCCGCCGGTGAGGTCGGTGGAGGGCATGAAGGTGCCCGTGAAGAGGTCCGTCTTGTCGACGAGCGAGGTGTCGAAGAGCACCGGGAAGGAGGCGGCGTCGAGGAGCGCCACCACGCGCGGGTCGCGCGCCACGAAGGGGCCCGGCGGCATGTTGAGCCGCACCACGGTGGAGCCGTGCGCGCGCACGCGGGAGGTGAAGAACCCGTCCCGCCCGCCGGGCCCGTAGAAGTACTCGAACCGGTCGCGGATCGCGCCCAGCACCGGCGGGCCGTAGTCGCCCGGCACCTTCCGCAGCGGGAGCCGGCGCTTCGGGGACACCACCTCGCGCGGACGGTCCGTCGCCGACGCGGTCGCCCTGGTCGTCTGCCGCCGCATGCGGGCGCGCGACGACGACGGCGCCGCCGGGAAGGAGGAGAGGTAGGTCGCCGTGGCCATCTCTTGATCTCCTCGCGGACCGGCGCCCAAGCCCAAGACTGGTGCGGTGCTACAAGTACAGACAGCGAGTGCCGTGTGTTGAGTGGCGCCAGCCGTTGTGGTTATTATAAGGCGAGCGTGTTAGTGCTCGGTACTGAGCCTTGGGTGCGTTTTAAAAGGGTTCGTTCGGAATTCGGAGAAGGGGGAGGAAGGAGGCAGTTGTCCGTCCGTCGGCTGAGCGCGTCAGGGTGATGAGAAACGTGTCATTTCCGGCGGTGATCCTGTAGCGAAGTGCGGCCGGCCGGTGGTGGGCTGGTGCCTGGTGGCGCGTGATGGATTCGTGATCCCGGGCGCCTTCATGGTAACCTGGGACCGCCCGGGCGGCAACAATGCACGTGGCGAAATGGGCTGCAGAACGTGGCGTTATGGAGTACTCCTACAGTCCTATTTTCTTGATCATAGGCATATTCAAGATGCATGCTACTCTCTCCCAGCAAAAGAAACTTGCCGTTTAGAAGAACAAAAATTGGTCAAAACCTTTTAAAACTACAAACACCGGTACGTCTACAGTATTTAGTCTTATATAATACGAAGTACTCCGTCTATATAGAAAATATAAATATCATCTAGGACAGGGACACAATCTCTAAAGCGTAATTTTGACTACCTGTTTCTTCAAAGAGTGGTAGCGGCGTTGCTGCAAATTTTATAGTTAGTCGTGACACTTGTGTTCGCCTCCGTAACAGAGCAGCGAGTACACAACTAGCACTTCTAGCAGCTCAGACATACTTTCCATTCAAACACCATTTTTCAGGAGAAAAAAAAACAGACAATGGTATGTTAGATTAAAAGGATCACTAACCAGTAGATCAGACGAGTACTTAACTTAGGGTAAACAAGTGTTCCTAACTGATCTACTAGATTAGAGAGAGAGAAAAGGTGTGTGATAGGGTTACCGACCATCGGCGGGCTTGAGGTTGGAGCTCGATTCCGCCATGGGAGTCACCGGTCTTCTCTGCGCTTGGGCAGCGACGATCGGCGGAGTGGCGTCGGGTATCGATGCAGCAGCGGCGGAGGACTTCCCGTCACTGGCTGCGACCCTAGGAGATCGGATTAGGGTAGGACTGTAGGTGGGAGTGGCGGCTGCAGTGAACCTCGTGATTTGAGCTCCGGTCTCCCACCCTCCTTTTATCTACCGCAGAGTGACAGGGCCCCCCAACCATAGATGGGTTGGGCTCCCCCGATCAGGGAGCGGATCAAGTTCCGTGTGGGCCGTTGGGCCTACCAACGGGAGGAGATCAACACTAACATTCTCCCTCTTGATCTCTTCTAATAACTTATCTTAATATTATCTTAAATACTTATCTTATTTGCGCCATTCCATTATAGAGAAATGCGTAGAGCGTGTCTCATCGTTCCAGCCAATTGTCGTTGGACCTAACAGCTACAATACATCTTTCTAACTTGAAACAGAACACTAACTGGGCCCTAAGTGTTCAGGAATCATAGGCTTTCCCTTAACCCCATGCCGGCTACGTGTCTTCTAAACACGTTGGGTGGTAAGTCTTTTCTCAACGGATCCGCTAACATCTTATCTGTACTTATATGCTCAAGACTAATGACATGATCCCGAACTTTATCTTTCACAACATAGTACTTAATGTGTTTGGCAGCACCACTTGACCTATTGTTGTGAGCATATCCAACTGCAGGATTATTATCGCAGTATAACTTAAGTGGTTTCTGAATGCTGTCTACCACTGCTAATCCGGGTAAGAACTTCTTAAGCCAGTTCACCTGCCCCGAGGCCTCATAGCATGCCACAAACTCCGCATACATTGTGGATGATGTAACGAAAGTTTGTTTGGAGTTTTTCCACGATATAGCCCCACCTGCAAGGGTGAAAATATAAACTTAAGTGGATTTTCTTTCCTCCCCCGCATAATCTGAATCTGAGAACCCTACTATCTCAAGGGAATCTGATCTCTTATAGGTTAGCATGAAGCCATTTGTGCCCTGCAAATAACACAAGACTTTCTTTACTAATTTCCAGTGCTCTATGCCTGGATTTTTCTGATATCTGCCAAGTAACCCGGTAACAAAAGCTATGTCAGAGCGAGTACAAATTTGAGCATATTGTAAACTTCCGACAGCGGATGCGTAAGGAACTGATCTCATTTGCTCGAGCTCTATCTGATTCCTGGGGCACTGATGTTCCCCATACTTATCGCCCTTGACTATGGGTGCAGGTGATGGGCTGCACTTATGCATACTATATTTCTTAAAAATCTTATCTATGTATGCATTCTGAGACAAACCTAATACCCCTTTGCTTCTATCACGGTGAATCTCTATCCCCAGAACAAAAGAGGCCTCACCGAGATCCTTCATATATCAAAATGTGAGGATAAGAACTTCTTTGTTTCCATCAGCAGACCGACATCATTGCTTCCAGCAAAATATCGTCCACATATAGAACCCAAGAAAATAAACTTACTATTCTTAAACTTTGCGTACACACAGTTGTCCTCAACATTAGCTTTAAACCCAAAACGTCTTATGGTGTTATCAAACTTCAAGTACCATTGTCTCGAAGCTTGTTTTAACCCATAAATGGACTTTCTTAAGCGACATCCCAGCTTTTCTTTTCCTTCCACAACAAAACCTTTCGGTTGTGCCATGTAAACATCTTCTTCAAGATCCCCATTAAGGAATGCCGTCTTAACATCCATTTGATGCAACTCTAAGTCATAATGTGCCACTAGCGCCATTATAATTCTAAAAGAATCCTTACATGAGACAGGAGAAAAGGTCTCATTATAATCAATTCCTTCTCTTTGGGTAAAACCCTTTGCCACAAGTCGCGGCTTATATCTCTCAATATTCCCTTGGAAGTCACATTTGGTTTTGTAGACCCATTTACAGCCTACTGTCTTGGCTCCTTTAGGAATTTCCACTAAATCCCAAATATTGTTGGAATCCATGGATCTTAGCTCATCTCTCATAGCTTCTAACCACTTATCTGTAACACCTCTGGAGTTTAAAATGTAATTAACCTGACATGTCATCATGTTTAGTCATTAATCATTCTTGCCATGCATTTATGTTTGCCTAAAGCTTGTTTTGCTTTTACCTTTTTCTGAGGTGACTTGTGTATTGAATCTCTTTTTCAAAAACCCTAAAGGCCCAAATCTTCCTATAAGGGCAAAATAGTAATTTCACCTCTGTGTCTAGCTTGTGTAAATCTTGTTCAGTTAAGTGTCTTGATGTTTTGTTGTGTTAATCAAAGTTCAAAATCAAAAATAGATTTTTTTTTCCTTTTGAAAACCCCAAGTTTCCAAACTCTAGTTTTAACTTTTTTTTTCTAATTCAAAAACTATTCAAAATTTGAGGTTGGTCCTTTTAGCAAAGTTGTAGATCTTGTCAAGAGAAACAACTTTAGTGTTTACAGATTTTCAAGTTTCAATATAAAATCAGAAGTAATTTCAAATTCTTTCAAACTTCAATTTTGTCCCCTTTTCGGTTTTCAAAATTATCTCAAAAACTATTGAGTTTCAGAAAAAGTTTATGTTGACTAAGTTGTAGGTCTCAAAGTTTTGAGCAACTTTGGTGTTTTGAGTTTTCTTTGTGTAGTTCAAGTTTTGGGAGTAATTTCAAAATTTCAGAAAGGGGGTAGATTTGGGAATGGGTAACGTCTCTGTGCGAGCTTTAAGGCAAGGGGGCCCCGGCCGACGGCGGCGCAGCCTCAGCCTCGCCGAGCCTGGCTGACCCGCGTCCGTGTCGCCCGAGGCCAGCGCTAAGCGCTCGACCTCTCCGGTCCCCTACCTACCGCCGCCTCGCCATCCCCTACCCTACCCTCCTCCTTCCCCTACGGCCGCGGACAGCGCGCAGATGCCGGCCGCCGGCAAGTCGCCGCGCCGCGCGCGAGCTCCCGCCCACGCCGAGCCGCCCTACCCTGCTCCCTACCTCCTTTAGTGCCGCGCGAATGCTCCTCACCCCTCGCCCGGACCCCCCCCCCCCCCCCCCCCCCCCCCCCCCCGCTCCATCCCGCGGCTATAAGAAGCCGCCGAGCTCCGCCATTGCCGCCACCACGGCACCCCGAGCCACCAGACCACCCCAGCGCCCGCCGAGCCCTCCACCGCCTTCGCCTTGAGCTGCTCCACCTTCCCGAGCAACCAATTTCACCCCTCCTCCCTCCTCTCGCCGGCGCAGGAGCTTCGTCCCCGACTCCGGCAAATGGCTGCGTTTCGGCTAAGCGAGAAATTCGCCGCCGTGAGTGCTTCTCTCTTCCCTCCGACCCCTGCCCTCTCTTCCTCACCTCAGCGCGCTCCTAACCGCACCCTTGGCGACCTCTTTTGGTGGACAGAGCCGCCGGACGCCGATCGTCGCCGAAGAGATCCGCCGAAGCACCACCACCGTCGGACTCCCTCCTCCGACCCTTGCACCGCCTCGCCGAGCCTCGCTCCCGACTCACGGTGAGCCCGCGAAGCTTCCCCCACCCTCTGCTTTCCCAGCGCAAGGCCCGAGCGGCCGGTCCGCCGTGCGCCTCGCCTGCGATTCGCCCGAGCCCTCGGGGAAGAAGCACAGTGTTTCTTTTCCTTTTTCCTTTCTTTTTAAGATATGTGAATAGTGTTCTGTTTTCTTTTTTTTGTGAGAATTAACCTGTTGTCCCATAAATTCTGAGAAAATTGGTATGTTCCTTGCAGTGTGTAGTATTTTAGAAAAATGAGAAACTCTACTTTCCTGCAAAATTGAAAAATGAAAAAAATCCTTCTTTTAGTTAAGAAATGGATAGTTTTATTTTTTTAGAAAATCATGTGTAGCTCCAAAATTTATGAGATAAATTTTTATGTGCTAGTTATGTCATGCTTAGTCTCTGGTAGATTTTTTAGGCCTTTTGGAGTAACTTCATAAAATGACCTTTTTAAATAATTAGGAAAAATAGAAAATCAAGTAGGGTTCATGTTGTATGCCATGTGATGTGACTTTTGGGATTGTTTGCTGTTCATAGACCCCCACCCATTTGGTCTATGATGTTTGTGATGCCATGCATGATTTGTGTTTAGGTCGGATAAATGATGCTTAATAGGTTGATTAATTTTGCTTAGGGATAAAGATAAGTAACTTTATGTCCACACTAAGAAGTTACTTACGCGATGGAAAGTGTACTCTAGAATCAGTGGAATTGTCCTGCGCTTTAGCAAGTCTCTTGTTCTTGTCAGCATCCTCATAAGCATACATCATTGCATACGTGTAGTGTCTGAAGGAGAGGGCATCAAAGTCGAGGCAGCCGCTGACGAACCTACCCCCAAGGCGACCCCGAGCTCCGACACCTGCACTGCCGACCCCCGAGCCTGTCCTCTTTGCTCTTCAAGGCAAGCCCCGGTGCATTTTAACCCTACCTCGCTTTTACAAAAGTTTTCTTAAAATGCTTTTGAGTTAAACTACTGCATGCATTGTTTACCTCCACCAGAAGATCCACCTGCCCTGTATTAAAAACTATTTGCAAAATGCTTAGTGATGCTATACAATAGATTTGCAATAAAATGCCATTTTCAAAAGTGTGAGCACTTGAAGAATCTTTATGGGATTTTGGTTTTACTCCCCGGCCATTGGCTAGGTATCTGGTCCGTACCTAGTCAATTGCGAGGAGAGGTTGTCCGAGCGTACGGTGTCGTCATGTTGTAGTCCGGGACTCAACAGTTGACACCGACCGGGACAGGGTTGAAAAAACTGACAGGACTATTACGCTTGGGTGAGATATAACCAAGGTATGGTTCTGGCAGAAAAATTTAGGGACCATCCGTATGGGGCCCTGCTGGCCAAGACTTGCAACTATTCACATACTTCGGAAAGCTCTGGCTCTGAGGAATCCTTTATTGGACCGACAACCGCGCACTGGGAGTGGAGAGATGGCGGAAGTAGCATGTACCCACGTGGTCGTCGTACCTGGATAGGAGTGGTGTACTGTACTTCCGGGTGGCGTAGGACCGGGCCCAATCTTGGAGGAATCGTGGTAGACGAGTTGGCATATGCAAGCTTGGGTGCTACATATGCAGTGTGGATAGGGATCCTCAGCTGAGTATTATTTATCCGGATTAACATTGCTCCTCGGTTATGGAGACTTGGTCACTGACTGTCAACGGAGAGTGGTTCTCAACTAGGTATGTTTTTGAAAGGTAAAATGAATCATGAACAATGAAGAATTGAGAAATACTGGAATCTTTCCAAAAATAAAACAAGGATTTCAAAATGCTTTTTCTGCAAAATACTTGATCTTGCTTAAGCCTTACCTTGACTACCTAAGCCTCTCATTCTTGAGTCTTCTCCCCTTTTTCTTTAGTCGGGTAAGTCTTGTTGAGTACCCCAGTACTCAGGGTTTGTTAACCCCTGTTGCAGGTATGACTGAGTCCCCGATGTGTCTTGCGCCCTGCTGCATGACCATCGACCAGGAAGAGGCCGATGAGGCCGAAGAATAGTTGTGCACCCTCGGGCTGGGTGATTACAAGTATCTTATTTAGTTGTACTCCGCTACGTTGCCTATTTCTATTACCCGAACATGGTTTGTAATAACTGCACCTTTAATTTTATTTGGAACCTCAGTTTGTAAAACTAATGTTATTTAAGTCTTCCGCTCTGTATTCCGATGTTATTTGTAAAAGTATCCAGTGTTGTGACCGAATTGTGAGATGATCCTGCAGACAATGGGCACCAATGCAGCCCAGTGACGATCAGTCTTAATCGCGTGGAACATAGGTTCGGTTGTCAGAGGCTGACGGGGACCTGTGGGCCATGGGATTGGGACCGTTCCGCCACATTATCTGAGTGCTCGCTTCTCATGGCTTGTTCATATGTAGTGGGATCATCTTCCATATGAAACTCTTCGGCCTCATAGACTTCATAATCATCTGATATAGCTGATCTTCTAACTCTATGTGACCTTCTAATGTTCTCATTATTTGGCGCCATTTGGGGCTGTTGTTGTTCTTCCTGAAAGGACCTTGATGTCGCCTAGAGGGGGGGGGGTGAATAGGCCTGTTAAAAAAAATCAGCTCAACCAGATGTTAAAACCTCGAGCGGTACTGCTGCTCCCGGCACTGCTGCTCGGAGCCCGGTACTGCTGCTCGGAGCCCGGCACTGCTGCTCGTAGCCCAGCACTGCCGCTCGGCGCAAAGAGCACACAAACAACTATGCCTTTGGTTATAGCTTAAGGCCAACTTGGAGATGTGTTTGGAGATTACTAGCAACAAGTTCGCTAAGTACCTGCACTCACAAACACTCACAACCAAGTAGATCGAGTGGAACACAAATATTGCAATTCAAAACATAGAAGACAAGACACAAGATTTATCCCGTGGTTCAGCTCGCCACCAAGACTTGCCTATGTCCACGTTGTTGAGGATGACCACTTAGGTCAAGAGCTTTGCAACTCTTCCTCGGTCTCAAGTCAAGGAACCAAATCCTTGAAGTGAGGGGTAATTCCACTAGCTCCACAAGAGGATTACAAACTGATCCCGCTGCTCACCACAAGCACGGGAGCTCGCTGGGCGACGCCTAGCCGTCTAGGAGGCTTCACCTCCAAGAGTAAAAGATGCACAACGAAGATTGACGAAGCCCGACAAGTGCTCAAGGTTTGGAAGGCTCTAATCTGCTCTCTAGCTCTTAATCACACAGCCCCAACACTTAATCATGCACTAAGCATGTCACTCTCACAAGAGAGGGTTGGGGAGAGCTCTCAAATGGCTTTGGATGTGTTAGAAGTGTTTTGGGCACCAGCAGCCAGTTCTGGAGGCGTGGGGTGGGTATATATACCCCCCACACCCAAAACTAGCCGTTGGAGGTCAGAAACTAGCCGTTACTGGCTGTACAGGCCCGGCACTACCGCACTTATCCCGGCACTGCCGGGGAGCGGCACTACCGCTAGACAGAGCGGCACTGCCGCAGCTCCCTGAGACAGCACAGGAGACCTCACGAAAAACGCCATAACTTTTTACTCCAAACTCTGATTTCAGTGATCTTGGACTTTCCGGAAAGCTTGTTTCGAGGGCTATCCAACCCTACAGAGAACAAGCCCAAGATCAACAAGTGCAGGTGCAGTGCTAAGTGTTTTCTCTCATGTTAGCACTCGGGTTCGGTTAGTTTGAGCACTTGAGACTTGTCTATGATTCGTATTGCATCCCCCTTGATAGTACGACATAACTATACTCAAGACAAAGAAAATATAACCATTTTAACCACTTGAGTCTTCAATGTCTTCATATGCCATTTCTTCTTGATATCACTTCGAAAGGGGTTGCAATCATCTTTGTCTCCTTTCTTTGAGCAAACACACCTTGAGCATGTGACTTGAACCATTTCCACACATATGAGTTCAATCCATGGCTTCAAGTCACTTCCACTAATGATTTGATCCTCAACACAATATGAATCCTCATAGCTTGATTAGTACCTCGACTCAATGCAAGTACTCTCTTCTTCACCCTAGCCATAGTACTTCGGTCTCTTGACCTTCACCGTCGCTTAGTACCTCGAAGCCCTTTCCTTGCTATCTTCACCTTATCAAGCCACACTCAAGTCACATCATATTGAGCATCCATTGAAAACCATTTCTTCAATATTGTGATCCTTGCTTGAACATCTTGTAGATATGCATGTTGAGATCAATCAAGCTTTAGTTTGACTCACATAGAGACATATATGGATCATCATTAATATGGTCAAGCCAATTCACGATTCCTAATATCCTCTCCTTTTGGATTGACACTCAACACTCACTTCAATCTCCATCTTCATACTTCTAGCTTGATCAAATCAATGCAAAGTGATTCTCCAAACATTTATCCATACAAGCAAACCAAAGTAGAGAATGACTTATATCCAATATGAGTTGTGTCCTTTGTCATTTCAACTTTGCTTGCCATTTACTCACTTATGCATTCTTGATTCATTCTTCAACCTTGATCAAAGCTGGTTCACTATCAAACTCTTCTTGCTCATGAAAAGCAACCCATTGTTGAGACCATTCCAAAATCATCAATCCATGTCTCACTTGTCATTTGCCAAATATGCTTGCTTTCTCATGATGCCATGATATCCCACAACATAGAAGCCATATCATCAACTCTATTTGCATTGTTGTCTTTTGCTTGAACAAGATTGTTTCCATGATCTTCCAATACAACAATACACAATTTTGGCCTTCATTTCAACACTATGTGGAATATCATCAAGTTTGCTTTTCTTGTTGAACCTTTGATACACTTAGCAAACTTGTTAGACCTTTAATTATGTTGTCACTCAATTCACCAAAACCCACTAAGGGGCTAGATGCACTTACACTTCCCCATGCACGACAGGTGGTTCTAATGGCTCCTGAAGGACAGGTTCCAGATTCTCATTTTTTGTCGGCAAGGGAGGCTCAACAACAGGCGCTGGCACTACAGTGCTTGACACCGTTGGCGCAGCAACAACAGGTAGCATGAAGAATGGTTCCTGAAACATCGGAGTAGGGGCGTGAACCCGTTTTTCCTCTAAATTAACTTCATGAACCACCTTGCTCCCCCTTTTCACATCATGTTCTAAAAACTCAGCATGTCTTGTTTCTACAAACTTTGTATGCCTGTCAGGGCAATAAAAGCGGTAGCCTTTCGATCTGTCTGGGTAGCCAATGAAATGGCAACTAACAGTCTTAGGATCTAATTTTCCTGAATTTGGGTTAAAGATTTTAGCCTCAGCTGGACAGCCCACAGCCTTAAATGCTTAAGTGAGGGTACTCTTTCTGTCTATAACTCATACGGTGTTTTAGGCACCGACTTACTGGGTACACGATTAAGGATATGAATGGCGGTTTTTAATGCCTCCATCCACAAACTTATTGGTAAAGTGGAGTAACTGACCATGCTTCTTACCATATCCATCAGGGTACGGTTTCTTCTTTCGGCCACTCCATTTTGTTGAGGCTCTCCTGGCATTGAATACTGAGCAACTATGCCATGCTCCTGAAGGAACTTCGCAAAAGGTCCTGGAACTTGACCATACGGGGTATGTCGCCTATAGTATTCTCCACCACGATCTGATCTTACTATCTTAATTTTCTTATTGTGTTGATTTTCTACTTCTGCCTTAAATATCTTAAACTTATCTAAAGCTTCTGATCTTTCTTTAATCGGATAGATGTAGCCATAACGTGAGTAGTCATCAGTGAATGTTATAAACGAGTCATAACCATCCACACTCATGACGGGAAACGGTCCACATATGTCGGTGTGGATTATTTCTAAAGTCCCCGCACTTCGTTTGACATTTTTCTTATTTTCTTAACGTACTTACCTTTAATGCAATCAACACATTGATCTAATTCTGATAGTTCTAATGGTGGAAGAATTTCAGTCTTGACTAATCTATCAATCCCTCCCCTCGAAATGTGGCCTAATCTACAATGCCACAATTTCGAAGAGTCAACCTGAATATTCTTTCGCTTTCTACTTACATTCATAGACGAGGAAGCAGTCTTATTCTCAGAACTTATAACATTAACATTCTCAGAGATTGATAACAAATAAAGTTTGTCTTGTCGGAAAGCAAGACCAACACACTGATTATTAAATAGTATCTTACACTTGCCGTCTCTAAAATGACAAGCCAATCCATCATCATCTAACTTAGACACACTTATTAAGTTTCGATGCAAAGAAGGAACATAGAGTACATCATGAAGCCTAAGTACAAAACCATTTACTAATTCTAATGATACGTCTCCAATGGCTTGGACGTCGGCTTGTACTCCATTAGCCACCTTAATGGTTCTTTCTCCTCTTTGCAGGGTCTTCCTCGTAGCGAATCCCTGAAAAGAATTAGCAACATGAGTAGTTGCACCTGAATCAACCCACCAAGTGGATTTGTCATAACTTAGAAACAAGGATTCATCTACAAATGTAATAATATCCTCACCATTCTTACTCAGGAACTTCAGGAACCCAGGGCAATCTTTCATCCAATGCTCTCTTTCCTTGCAGTACATGCACTGATCTTTGTCTACAGGGATCTTTTGTCCCTTCTGGGACTGAGGCTGAGTTGAGAACTGTGGCTGAGTTTGGAACTGAGGGTGAGATTGGAACTGAGGGGCCTTTCCCTTCGCATTAGAATTGGAGGATGAGCTGCCATCCCACCTTGGTTTCCCTTGTGGTTTAGCATTCTTATTGAAAAACTTTCTCTTATTATCCTTCACATAGAGAGCAGAGTCCCCATGTGAAGCCTTAATGCGCTCTTCCTCTTGCACACACATACTAATGAGCTTGTCCATGTTCCAGTCATCAGGCAACATGTCGTAATTAAGGATGACAACGGGTCGGGTAAGGTGCGGGTAGAGCATTTGCCCGCCCTCGATCATACCCGCGACCCCAACTTTTACCCGCCCGCGAGCATGCCCGCGGGTAAGATTTCGTACCCGTACCCGTGCCCGGCGGGTATCGGGTATCCATCGGGTCTAACTAAAAGAGATCAAATAATAAAATCATAGTGATATGAATCGATAAATTCATAGTTAAACAATATGCAAATATGTCAATCTCACTTACAGTTCAATATGACAATAAATGTAAGCTTACAAGCCACAGTAGATCATAGATTATGCATAATTCAAACATTCATGCTCATACAAATGACATAAAAAATTACACGAACTACAGTAATAAATTAATAGCTCACATAATCACTTTTATTTAGCCATCTATAAAAAATATCGTCTTTACTACTCAACATGCTATGTATATGATACAATTTTATATTAAATGAGGTAGTCAACATGACATTTATATAACATAAATGACAAATATTTATATATATTTTCAAATTGCGGGTATCCATTGGGTACCCGCGGGGTTGATGCCTGCACCCTACCCGCATATTTGCGGGTACCCGACCCTCATGTACCCGTGGGTAAACTTTCATTACCATACCCACACCCATCGGGTACGAAACCCGCGGGTATTCGCACCCGCGGGTAAGATTGCCATCCTTAGTCGTAATTGACACAAAATGTGTCAAACTCACTTGACAGTGAGGCAAAAATCATGTGAATGACAAATAGATCAGGTAACTTAATTTTCATGGACTCAAGCTTAGCTGCTATGGTGCTCATTCTAAGTATGTGCTCTCTAACGCCACCACCATTGTATTTCTTATTGCATAGCTCTTTGATAAGAGCACTTGCCTGAGACTTAGTAGTTTCATGGAACTGATTCTTAACATGTTCTAAATACTTAGTAATGGTGAGTGTCTCAGGGATAGACCCTCTGATGGGCTCTGAAATTGTAGCCTTAGCTAAAGTGAGACATGTCTTATTGGAATTGTCTCATTGCATTTTCTCTAAGTCATAGGACATCCTCTTATCAGCATGATCCCTTTTGCGTGTCGCAAAAGTGACATCTTCCTCATTCTCCTCTCTCACTGGCTCCTCTGGAGCAACGGGACACAGTGAAGAGAGAGCAAGGTCATTGTTCGTCATGACCAACGCTAACTCAAGCTGCTCACGCCACTTCTTATAGTTGTTCCCGGTCAGAGGAGGAATCTGAGCGATCCAGTTGATCCCTGAAAACCATTGACAGAGATATTTTAACACAAATAATATCTTATCCATAAAATTGCATGTTTTAAAACAACGTTGGTCAGTATTAAAACATATCATTCCTTCTGCATTATTTATACATCACCGTTGGGCAGAAAATAGAAATAATGCATAAAGCTAATGAAACTAAAACATTTATAATATTGATATAATCAACGTTGGTCAGAATATAACAATATTACAAATTTTCTGAATATCTAAATTTAGTAATTGTTCTAACAATTAAATTCTCCCGTTGGTTCGAATTTAATTAAAGAACAAAAATAAACTTTGCAGCGGAAAACGTGACTGAATAAACTTATACTTATTTTCTGATATTCTTCGGAAATTTATTTCGTTGGTTCAAAATTTGCAGAGATATGAACTTAAAATTTGTTTGAAATTGAAAACCATTTCTTAATTCTAATGGGCCACCAGAGAGCAAAAACGGCCCGGCGGCCTGTTTCGCCAGCGCGGACACGCGCTCCTGCCTGGGCCGGTGCGGCCTGCTTCGCCTGCGGCCTGCTACGCCCAGCTCCGCACGCGCGGACGCGCGCACCCGCCTGGGCCGGCTCGGCCCGGTGGCGCTCGACCGTCCATCTGATCGGACGGTCAGCCGCACACCTCGCACGAGGAAAAACAGCGCCGGCGGCCGCTCCCAAAACCCTAACCTCATTTTCCCCTTTCTTCTCCACCCGTTCCTCGACGGCGCCCGCGGCCCAGGGAGGAGAGCAAGGCAGAGACGGCGCCGCCGCAGAGCCCCTAGTCGGCGAGCGCGCTCGCCCTTGGCTGAGCGCGCCGCCGTCTAGCGGCCTCGCGGGCGATGCCTATGGAGCGAAAAAGCACCCACGGTGTTCATCCCGCGCGCCGGCGAGACGGCGCCGCGGAGCCGATTCCTGTGCTTCGGTGGTGGCGAGACGGGTTTCCAGGTTGGTACCCCTTCTCCCCTTCTCCCGCCGCTCTGATTAGGGTTGAATCGGGTCCTCCCCTCTAAGTTCTTGGCATTAGGGTTAGGGATACCCCGATCCAAAACCGGATCGGTCGCTTCTCTTATTTCTCCTGGCCCGGGACGATACTCTAGGTATGTCGCTCGGCGGCCAAAACAAAACTTAGGGTTTCTTAGTTGGTTTCTGATTCATCTCCTTCTAATTGCTCTTAGTTCTAATCCCGATCTTGAACCCACTGATTAGTTAGGCTCCGATACCATTGTTAGATTAAAAGGATCACTAACCAGTAGATCAGACGGGTACTTAACTTAGAGTAAACAAGTGTTCCTAACTGATCTACTAGATTAGAGAGAGAGAGAGAGAGAGAAAAAAGGTGTGCGATAGGGTTACCGACCATCGGCGGGCTTGAGGTTGGAGCTCGATTCCGCCATGGGAGTCACCGGTCTTCTCTGCGCTTGGGCAGCGACGATCGACGGAGTGGCGTCGGGTATCGATGCAGCGGCGGCGGAGGAGGACTTCCCGTCACTGGCTGCGACCCTAGGACATCGGATTGGGGTAGGACTGTAGGTGAGAGGGGCGGCTGCAGTGAACCTCGTGATTTGAGCTCCGGCCTCCCACCCTCCTTTTATCTACCACAGAGTGACAGGGCCCCCCCAACCATAGATGGGTTGGGCTCCCCCGATTAGGGATCAGATCAAGTTCCGTGTGGGCCGTTGGGCCTACCAACAGGAGGAGATTAACACTAACATGGTATTCTTGTGCATAACAGTGGTCAAACTGATTATTAGTGGAAGTTTCTTTCAGGTGTAAAAGATTATAAAGTAGCCAAACATGCCTTTAAGAGTTTCATGATGTTGAGACAAAAAGGCTGAGATGAAGTAAATTGCTCTCGGTGAAGTTTCAATTTAGATTCCTAGACAATTGATTATTTGATGGAAGGGAGTATATTCTGGAAGAAACTAATGGTCAAAAGTACGGCATCTAAGACCAGTCAAGTCAATGTGTCTATTATTTGTAACCGTAGAGAGTAAATTCACATTAAATGATTGCTACGTAGTCCCTCTGTATTAAAAACTTGACGTTTTGGACAAGGTTTGGATCAAACATTGAGAATATAAATCATAAATAACTTTTAAATTATTGAGTTTAGAGATGTAAAAATCATATAAATAAATTTGTCTTGAAAAACACTTTTATAAAAATATACATATACCACTTTCTAATAAATATTTTTAAAGAAACAAGTGGTCAAAGTGATGTTTTGGAGACTGTATCGCTGTCTGAAACGTCAAGTTTTACGATATGGAGGGAGTATTATTTTCCAGTGACACGCCATAAAGTTAAGAACCAGAGAGGAAAATTTGTACAATCTTTTATGCATAAATTGCTCAAGGAGGAAAAGGCTCCATTCACTTAAGCTTAAAGTGGCTACAACTAATTTATATAACTGATTTATTATAAGAAGAAACACTATTTCACTACTACTATACGGACTAAAACGGCCGAACAGCAGTGTGAAAATCGTGCATAAGTTTTGGACCCACTGTCATAAGCACTCTCTCCGTTCGCAGCTTAATGACTTCTAGAATTGCAAGATGAAATTAAGAAGCGGATGAAAATTTTCCATTGCAGTCAACAAACTCAGCTCCTGGTTGGCGTAATCAATAACCAGGTAAACTCTTATTATTATTATTTTTGACAAGAACCAGATAAACTCTTAACTGGCTAGCTATTGATTGAATATTTAGGGAGTCCACAATAGGTTCTAAGAAGAATTCTATTGGCTATTAAGAAGAAATGAGCTAGCGACTCCAAAATAGCAAGTCTACCATAATTTTTAGAAACATCTGTCTCACAGCTTGCACATTGCTTCAATATGGCCTTTTGTTTAGATGTATCCTAATTTTTTTAACCTATCACATCGAATATTGCATGGAGTATTGAATATAGATTAATTATAAAAACCAATTTGTCAGTTGGAATCTACTTCGCGAGATGAATTTATTGAGCTTAATTAGTCTATGATTTGGCAATGTGATGCTACACTAAACATATGCTAATGATAAATTAATTAGGCTTAATAGCTTTGTCTCGTTAAGTACTATGTGGCGGTGTAATTAGTTTTATAATTAATCTATTTGTAATAGACTAAATTATTATCGCAACATCCGATGTGATATTCCAAAAAAAATAAATCTCTATGCATCTAAACATGGCCATAATGCTCTCTTAGAACTTATCTAGCTAGTTGTTTGCAAATTGCCGTGTGGATAAAATTTGAAACGGTTGAATTCTTACATTTGACGGAAGGAGTACACGATATATGCAGCTATTAGGTCATGTTTGGCAATAAGAATCGGATCTTATTCCTGCAAGAATTGCTAAAAACAATCCCGAACATCTCTCCTCGGGAATGTGATATCACCCAAATATTTCTCGTTTTCTTCTATGTAAGGCGTTTTGGTTCTTTCCGTTTGTCTGCACCAGGACGAAAGAAGAATGAGTGTACGGTCAACAATGGCTCGTCGTGAGTGATCAGCGCCGCCGTTGGTGATGCTGATGCATGCGGCCATATCATGGCACACCGTTTCTATGTCAGACATGAGATCAGTTTTTTCCAACTTCCCCGCGTCACGGACCCATGGCCATGGGCAGGCGCCGTGCCAACTGGAACCGAGGATGGCCGGGTAGGGGGGGGGGGGGACGTCACGCTGCGAGGAGGAATCGGCGTGGCGTCCCGGTCGGTCTGCTGCGGATATGTGCCACTGCCGGTGCCGGGTGTGATCACTGGGACCAGCGAGTGGACCTTCGGCGACACCGGTTTGTTCATTTGAACTATATATAAATCGATTTTAATTGATATAAATTAATTATAAAACAGTATTTTTAATAATGAATTAATCGTTTCAGTTTTCCAGCTCGAACAGAGCCCATTGGAGAAACGATTTGAGGGTACAGCACAGGGGAGGCTGGTGGGCCGATCTCTTGGTGGTTGCCGTGATCGGCAGGTGAGGTCTCGCGGCGAGCAGTGGCAGAGCATTTCAAGTCTCGATAATATGCACCTGTCTCTGTCTGGCCGGCGAGCGATCACGCACACCTCGGCCGATCACCGTGGGTACTCAGCCAGGATTCCTGACAGCCACTGGGCGTCTGGGCCCAACGATAAGGAACCGGCCATTATTATTATCGTGTACTGTAACGCTTTGCAGACACTGCTCTGTGCCCTGGTGACTTGACTGAAAGCAACGGTCCCGGCGGGGCCGGGCCGTCAGTTAGTCACGGTAGAGGGTAGAGACTAGAGAGGGGGCTCCCCATGCCTAGCTCGACTCGCTGCACGGGGGCGAGTGGGCGCGACGCGTTCCTATGACTTTTTTATTTTCTTCCCAGTGGGGAACCGGAGGTGCGCCACCACCGCCACCGTCCACGCGCCGGGTCGGTGCACTGCCGGCCTCGGCCTTTCCACCTGCCTCCGAGCCGCGTTCCCCCCGTTTGGCCGGAGAAGCGCCGCGACCTCGTCGGCACTCCGCAGCGAGATCACACCCTCATGCTCCGGTTTGACTCTGACCACGCACCGCCCACTGCGCTCTTCCTTTCGCACCGCGGCTCGGCTCCCATGGCTGACTTGACCGCAGCACGGTCCGCGTTCCACCAGGAACATGTGGAGTCGTCGCTCGTTCCCCTGCCTTCTCGACTCTCGATTGCACGAGCCGGGACCTTGCCTATTTAATACTCCCTCCATCCTAGGCATCAAGCTTCCCGATCTCTCTTCTTTGCGTGTGTACGGACGTGCACACGTGTGTATAGGTGTGGTGTGAGTCTGGAGTGTGTGGGTTGTGTGCGTCCAAATTGTATCTGATTCAAATAAAACTTAAAGTCAAATTATTTTAAGTTTGATCAAATTTATATAATAAGATAGAGCTTTGTTACAGTGCTTGAGAGGAACTACCGGTTCCTCCTCGAAAGTTAATTTAGAGCTAGAAAAGTAATTAAGGGTAGTTTTGTATTTCTACTGTACGACGTTCTGCCTCGACACATAGGCGCTCTGCGCGGCTGTGCGGCCCGCACCGGCGCGCCCCAGGCTGATGTTGCACTAGCTGCGGTGTCCCTTCTTCTCTACGCAGTCCGTGTCCAGCTTCTTCTCCGACCGATGTGGCTGCCATCGCCGCCGCCTGCCGCTCCGTAATTCACCAATGACCACCGCTCATCGTTCATCGACTCATAATTTGCCGCTGCCTGTCTCCTACCCACCTTTTCCAAAACCTGTCCATCTAGCAAGGAGTGGCGTCAGCACTGCTGGGTCTTGCCACGACGCTTGGAGGAGGGAGGGGTGTGCATCTGAGAGCGTTCGTCGATCGTCCTAGCTGAGAAGCTTGACGCTTCTTCAGAGTATACATGTATTTATGTTGTATTTGGATATATATTTTGCTAAAGGAAAACATATGCATATTATGTAGGTATGATGATACGGTGACATCACCATGCTAGCAACGAACAGCAAAAACAGATCGTAGATCGAGCACGCACGCAGCACCGTCACGCGGCCAGCTGCTTGCATCGATGCCGCGCAGCGCTCTATGCATGCACGTGGGCATTCACGCAGTCGCACTCGGCTCGGCCAAGCCGGAGCGCCATGCCTTGGATCACGTGCGTCGACAGTGGCTGCCTGCTAGAGAAAGCTCCGCACGGCAAGCACAGCTAGTCGCCGCAGTTCGCGTCCGCCGGCTCCGAGAGGAAGACGACGGTGCCTGCTGGGTGCGAAGGGGCCGCGAGAACTCTGTTGCTGCCTCTACGTGAGGGAGAACACACGGATAAGAGACGAGAAGTAAACTCGCTCCGATGATAAGTAGCGAGATGTAAAAATACTGTCATACCCTCCAAATTTAATTATAGATCAGTTCCGAACCCCTCTATTTTTGGTTCTGGCCCACAACTTAAGTTCCTCTCACTTGGTTCTTCCTATTTTTAAACCATCAGATCTAACGAAATGAAGGGCCCTCATTATTTCCAAGCACCGTAAAATTTCACAATAAGATAATAGTATTTATGATATAAATTAAGTATTGTTAGATTCTTTATTAGTTATATTTTTATAATATATATATATTAATATTATAAATCTTTATGTTTTTATTTATAATTTTGATCAAATTTAAAGAAGTTTTGACTATCTAAGAACTTTGGAATTACTCATGATTTAGAACGAAAGAAGTAATAGTAATAGTACAGACATACTCCTACTTCGCAGCGGCGCAGCTCTGTTCCGCCCGTTTCGTCGTCCTTCATTGAAAGTCAGATCGGCGAATCGGCCTGCCAGATTAAGTATACGGCTGCAAACTGCAAGCACTCCCAATATAGTCAGGGTGTTTTCGTTTTCTAGATATATAGTGGCGATTTAGTCTTGGAATTGCAATATCATGTTTTCTTTCTTCTTCTTTTGTTTATAGACTGTATATTTATGCAGGCCAGAGTCGAGCACGCAACTATTTGATCAACTCGATTAATGATTGTGAATCAATATAATTCTTTCTTCCTAATATAATAACAATAAAGTACGCAGAAAGGTTGCCGGGGAAGGGAATGGCAGACAACCTGATTAACACAAAAGGAGATGACCTGGCGATCACGATGGGCGAGCGGAGATGGCGATCAAGGCTGCCTCTCTCCTTTTTAAATTGAATTCTTGAAAAGGCAGCGTCATAAACATGTGTTACACGAGCAACGAGTGAAAGCAAAGCTTCTTTAATGATCCACTCACGCTACTGTTTTTATAAAACATACAGACCCGCGCAACATGCAACCGTTTCAGTATCACTGATCACTGACAGACCCGCGCAGAAGATGGACCCCGAATGCACTGGCAGTCTGGTACATGAGCAGCATATCACAATCCCAAAGATGATCGCGCCTTGTCTTCTGTGATCTGTTGAACCTACCACCTCTTTCCGGCGCCCGCATTTTCGATACCGAGACTGAATACTACAGTGAATTATAGTATAGCCTAGCTTATATTATCTCCTCCTGCAAAAACAAGATTGTAAGTTGTAAAAAATAGGTATAGGTCACAATCATGAAGTGTCAATTCCACTTGCTGTGATTCATTTCTTTATATTAAGGCAATTTTAAATTAGCTTCATAGCTTGGTTCAAAAACTTGCCTTCACAAAAGGTCCAATGTTTTTTTTGTTGGAAGGAAGCCATTTTTCAGTGTGCAAAAGAAATCCACAGTTTGTAGACTTATGGTAACCTACTATAGTATCTTGCTAAAGATATATATCTTGAACAGGCATTTCTTAAAACTAACTGAGGTATTTTATTCCGAAAAATTCGCATGACAGACGTACTTAGTGGCTAGTTCAAGAGATTAAAAGAAAGAAAGGCTTACTTGTCAAATGGTCTTGACATTAAAACTAGAAGTATGGCTTCCCACATAAACAATTACTACTAGCCATGACTCCTGGGATCAGCAACTTGATGAACTTTCCTAGATTCAGCACTCGAGAACGGACCGACCACTCGTGCATGAGGTATGTTGGGATCACCAGAAGCAAGTGCAACCACGTTGTCAAGAAAATACTGTTTTGGAAGTCTCCCAACAACATTGCCTTCCTCATTTCCTTCCTTATCCAGAAAGGCGAAGTGAGGAATGCCTTCCACTCCGAACTCATCAAGCTCTTGTTCCCACTTTGTATTGTCAACATTCAGCATTACAAAATTGACACGGTCCCTAGAAAGAATGCTCAAGAAGTGTAAATAAAGACAAGAAACTCAAAGATGATGATCCTGGTCAATAATTATGTTTAGATGTTGGATATAATCATTGCGCCATTGATCATGGAAACTTGGCGAAAGTGTGAAACACCTTGTAAACAGAACTTCTATATTTGTTGTTATCCAGTTGGATTATAAGAAGAAATTACAATAATAAGCTATGTGATTGTGTAAGCTTTGAATGATCAAGTGCGGAAAACCTATCCACACAGAACTAATTTCCATGGCAGTCCAGCTATAAGGTTTGTTCTTATCCTAGGATCGTAAGGGATAAACACCACCAAGGCAGCTGGGCAGCATCAGCTGCTAGCTTGGTGATTATGACTCTTGGGGAGACTTGGATTAATTCTTATTGCTTGCTTGACTGCAAATATGTGGCCAGTAGCCATACCTTGCACAAACAAACACATAACCTCCTAAAAATAGATCTAACAAACTGACAATAATCCTATCATACCTAACTGGCTTAAGGCCTTATCTGAACTCACGGTGGCTGCCTGTGCCTGCCGTGCAGCGACTTTGATCCCGGTTGTCATGCACATAGCAAGGTTCAATCAAGTGTGGTTAATAGGATAGGCAACATAGTAAAGCATGGACAAACATTGATTCTATGAAATGAACCACAGTTGTTATTCCCAATCAAGGTTTAAAGTGCAGAAATGTGAAAAGTGGTGCGAAAACACATTACTTGTATTGTTGTTCAACTTTGTAGATATCTGGAGCTAATTCTCTGCAGACTTCACACCAGTCTGCATAAAACTCAACAACAGTGGGGCCTGCCATTTGAAAGAGCCTGCAGATGAATTTATCAGGTTAAGTTTCGTAGCATTTAGCGGTGATGAAAAACATCTACAAAATAATGTGATTCCAGCTTAGTAGGGTTTTTGGTCAAAATCAATTTGACATAGTGAACAAAATGGAACAGATTAATCTGAATAATGTTAGTAACATATGACAGGGGCTAGATGAATCTCGTATTAAACAAAGAATACCAGTACAACTTGAAGCAACCAAAGATGCATTGATTCAATAACAGGTCAGAGAAAAAAATAAGGAAAACACATTGTTTTGTCTACTGAAATTATTCCTGTCCAGTCAGTTATTATTCTGCATATCATGAGCAGCAACTGCAAAGAATGACACAGTAACACTGCAATTTGTAAATACAATCCAACTACTTTTGTTTTTGGAAACCAACCAATTAACTAAGTAAACACAAAGCAGAGTATTAGTTCAAGTATATCAACTCTAGTATTTTCACCAGGCACACAATCCACATCAAGGACAAAAATGCTGACCTCTTCATATGGAACTGCATTGGCAGCAAGATCTTTAAGAGACGCCTCGCTAAGATTGAACCTCTGGGATGCAAAGAGAGCCACCGCCCCAAGAGTGGACACTAGTGCTACCCTTCTGTTGAGATCCTTATTTGGGAGAGCTGGAAGCCCAGGATCCTCGGGTGTACTAGTCGGAGCATCTTCTGCGACAGACTCAGCTTTCACATCCTGCTCATCCTGTGAAATTAGGGATGCAGGTTTAAAATATTTTGGGTCATTGGGTCGACCCAAAAAATTGATCAAATGAACTAGAATGACGTTTTTGTAGTTTGAGGAAAGTGGAAAAATAAACTAGAATGACATTTAATTCGAATTAGTTATCTGACCCAGAAAACAAACACCGCTGGGTACCCACTTGCATCTCTATGTGAAAGGAAAACACCACGTCACTCCACATTTCTCATTGGGTGATTGACACATAACCTAGCAAGGGTATTGACTCAGACCGCAAAACTCCAGTAACTTATTTGTGCGTGTGCTTTTTCTACTATCTACGCAGGTTGGGACTTGGGAGATCTAGTAGACTTTGGTTTTGCTCGGAAATACTCTGAAAAATAACAATCTCCACGGATTCATTTCGCAATTCGCACGCAGGGAAATAAAAATACGGAAACTTCAGGTAGACGGAGCTTTGGTCTGCTATGAAAACGCACCGTCTGTGGTTCCGCGGAGTCGGGCGGCGCGACGCAGGCGAGCGTCCTCGGCCGGCGCAGGCCCCCCCGCGGTTGCAGGCGGAGCAAAGAAGACGGACGGGAGCAGCATGGGACTCTGGCGAAGCTTGGCGGCAGGAGAAGGCCGGAACACCTCGAGGAGGCCACGCTCGCCATTTTTCTTTCATTTCGTCTTTAGGCTAGATTTTGCAGTTTTTCCTCGTTTCGCAGCAGAGTCAACCCGGAGGCGGAGGAGAAATGGAGAAGGATGATGTGGGTGGCCAGCGTGGCGCCACGCAGCCCGGAATCGTGCGATGCATGGGGGCTGGGCTATTCTGGGCTTTGGGAAAGCCCAACGTGAGGCAGCAAAGCAGCGACCCAATTGGTCCATACCGCACGAACAGCACGCGATTGTCCGTCCAATATGAGTGATATACTTCCGGCCCAGTAGAACCACTGTATCCCTTTTCTTCATCCTAATAACAAAAAAAAAAAACTATGTCTGTGCATAACGAGACGTACAATTTATTTCATAGTTATCTGGATGATTTATGGCTCAAAGATTTATTTAACAATCATGTCATGTGTTTCGATTTATCTTAGGATCGAACTCAATATTATGTCTAGATCTAGACACATGCTACTTTAATCTTATAGGTACAAGAGGCTTAGATATTTATTTGGTGGTTGCATCAAGTGTTTCGTAAGGATAGCAGTACATTTTATGACTAAGCTATTATTGCATCGAACTCCAAAACCAGACATCATACTTTTTCAACTTTTAAAACCATCCAAATTACCTATTTTGCTCGTTTGAAGCGGTCTCGAAGATGGGTTTGTCTTTTTTCTTAATTAAAAAATTGATAATAAACCATAAAAATATATCCAAGGTTCTAAAATTTTGGAATCAAAATTATAGAGATAGGTTGGGATACTAAGAATCTAAATAAAATATTTGTAGTTTGTGAAAATGTATTTAAAAGATTTTAAGAATTAGATTTGGCTCTCAAAAAATGAAAAAAAAATCCTAGGAACACAAAAAAATCAAAAGCATCTTAATCGACGTCTAACCATGTTTTGAAAACTTTCCAAAAAAAAAGATAAGACACAACCAACATGAATGTATTCAACATTAATATACGTTGCATTCATGCCGGTTACATGTTTTCACAATGAATTTTTTTTAAACACATCTAGACATTGACTACAGAGTTTTGGATGTTTTCTAGATATTTCTTTGGACTTTGTTCGATTTAAATCTAATTGCTTTAAGCTTCTACATATAGTTGGAAGAGCTTTTAATATTTTACTCAGCTTGAAGAGTTCAGGAGATAGGATGCCAAATTTTAAAGTTTAGCAAGCAGAAGAATCATACTAGAACGATGGTTCATAAAGCTAAAGTGAGTATTGCATATAAAGAGGTAGAGAAAACACACAATGGCCAACCTAACCAGCTCTTTCCAGCGAGCCCCACATATATAAAGCCCAACAAACAAGTCCGAGATTTACGGCCCAGTGAGCCCAGCGCACAGACCTTCGAAATTTACAATGACGATGACATATAGCCCGATAACCGCCACAAAAGTGGCTCGTCTATCTTTTCTCTTCGAGGTTCTCCACGCGCCCGCGAACGCGACAAATCGACCAGAATGGCGGAATCCCCCCCCCCCGTGTGCCCCGCGAATTGGGCACGGCCGGAGCCGGCGGCAGCGGAGGAGCAGGCCCGCGCCAGGGCACAGTCAGCTAAACTAGCCATTCCACCTCTCTTTTCTCTTCTCCGATCTCTCTCATAATCCATCAGCAGATATGCTAGAGTTGGCGTCCCCGGACGAAAACAAGAGAAGTGGGAACGGACCAAAGGGGTCCCGCGTCCCGGGCTCCCGGCACACGTATGATTGACGCCGCGTGCGCGCCCGCATCGCTCGCTCGGCCCGGCCCTCTCACTGATAGGCAAGCGGGGGCAAAAGAAAAATAAAAGGCAAGCGGAAAGCTGCCAGCGATTGCGATGCCGCCGCGCACGATCATTCTGTCGCCGGCCGGCCGCTCGCGCTCGTTCGTTCGTTGCCCGTTTGCCACGCTTGCGTGCCATGCATCCTGCCAAGGCAATGCAAGCTGGGCTGCCTTGTCTCTGCATGCCCCGTTGCCCTTGTCGCGGCCCCATCGTCTTTGATCCTCCCTGCAAACCAGCTTGCCCAAAAACGAATTGGAAAAAAAAATGCATAGCAACTAGCTGCTGGGGCCAATGATAGGTAGTGGTTGCCTGGATGGGGATACTTATATTTATCCCTGCCAGAGGAATTCAGCCAAGGGCCACAATTGGCAGACGACTGGATCTTGACAGCGTCTTCTGAATCCTCTAGCCAGCCAGTCATGCTGCCGTGATGCGTGTCAATGCACGCGCCATTAGTCCTCTGATCATTCATTCCCTGACACTAATGCGGCCAATTCTCGTGCAGCATGTGAGCCTACAGCGGTTCTCAAATCGTCACTATCTGCAGTCGGAAAAACATATAGAATTGAATTGGTAATAGAATGCTCATCGTTTTGTTGTTTAGTCTCGTCACCTTTTTGTCCCTTGCGATGTTTCACCAGGCCTTGTTTAGTTCCGACAAATATTTGGAATTTGCACTGTAGCACTTTCGTTGTTATTTGACAAATTTTATCCAAACATGGACCAACTAGGCTTAAAAGATTCGTCTCGACATATAGATACTAAAAGTACAATTAGTTATTTTTTTATCTACATTTAATGCTCCATGCATGTAACTAAAGATTGATGTGACGGAGAATCTAGAAATATTTGGAGGAAGTTGGGGAAACTAAACAAGGCCTCGCTGCTGTAACATTTATGTAGGGGAATGTTTCACCGTATACTTTCTGCCGGCATAACACTAGTTCCTTATATGCTTGTCGTTGTGTTCCGCCGGTACTGATTGACGATACTTCCTCAGTATCGTTTCTAGATGACGTTTTGGACAAGGTTTGAGTCAAATATTGGGAATATAAATCATGAATAAATTTTAAATTATTAAGTTTATAGATGTAAAAATCATATAAATAAATGTCTTGATGTCTTGAAAAGTATTTTTATACAATACTCCCTCCATATTGAAAAAGATGGCGTTTTGGACAAAGTTTGAGTCAAACATTGGGAATATAAATCATAAATAACTTTTAAATTATTGAGTTTAGAGATGTAAAAATCACATAAATAAATTTGTCTTGAAAAAGTACTTTCATAAAAATATACATATACCACTTTCCAATAAATATTTTTAAAGAAACAAGTGGTCAAAGTGATGTTTTGGGGACCGTGTCGCTGTCTCAAACGTCAAGTTTTACAGTATGGAGAGAGTATCTAGAAGGAAAAAAATTAGTGGTCCCCGGCACTGTGTGGAATTTAGCCAACTGAAATTGCAGGACTTTGGTCTCAGGTAGTAGTAGCTGGGACTTTGATCCAGATCCCTTTAAGGCCACTTCTTCAAATTCTTGGGTGGCAATCCCATTTCTGAACAGGCTTAAGCTTAGACTGAAAACCTATTGGAAGCCCCCTTGTCGAGGCATTCGTCTAGCTAGCTAGCTAGGACACAGAGGAGCTAAATTCTTGGCAAAACAAAGACAGACAGAAAATACTGCATAAAGGCCAAATCTAAAGAAGTTGATCTCGTCAATGCAAAGATTATATATCACTCGAGTTGTACCAAGACATGCATGCACACTCATTGTATGAAGATCAGGGGAAAAGCAGTTCTTGGAGCAGGGCCAGAAACGAATGAAATGACCCACAAATGTTTTGGCAAAGCTGGTGCACCACTAGGTGCTGCTGGTAGCTGGTGCCCCCATATCCTGCGTCGCCAAGATCCCCCGCATCTTCATTGAGATCCGCCGAAACTGCCATCGCTAATTCCTCATTGCCTACCCGTTTTCAAGGAGGCAGATTGGACCGTTTTCGAAGTTTTCTTTTGTGAGAGATGGAACACGAACGAAAGGAAAAGATCTATAGTAGCAGCTTGTTGTGGGTCGCTGTAACTTGTAAGCTGATGAATGATGATGACACGGACTGTTCTGTCCTGAAGATGACCAGGCTCACCGTCATTCAGATTTCAGACAGAGCTACAAAGTTGTAGCCCCGTATGCCTTCTCCCAGAGTGATGGACTTTCAAGCTTTGGATAGAGAATGAAAAACAGTGGTGATGAGATTTTCTTCTTATTGAGCCTCTTGGCCTTTAGCCTTTCTCGCGTACTCCAACGCTTTGAAAACTTTCGAGAAAGCTGTGAAGCAAGCCATGCCCGTAGGCTTTTCCGAAAGCCTCGCTTGTGCTTTTGCGTCCGGTTAAAACGAGGCATAGATTCCCCTTGCCCTTGGATTTCTGTAACCTGATGAGATGAACTGAACCACAAGTTCTACGACTACGATCAATGCCTGTACAAGTACCAAAACAACAGACGAATGAAAGCTGAGCTTTGGCAAGGTCCAGCCAGCGCGACGTACAGATACCTTCTATTACAAATCTGAAATCTGGCGGTTCGTGTCATGACGAAAGGCCTGCCGCCCCTGCACAGTCTAACACGCACCCTGAAGAACTGTTGGCACTTGGCAGCAGCCAAAGCCAAGGTTGTCGTAGTGCCGCGGTGATCCCCCAGCCTTTTGAAGCCATCGCCCTTTGTGCTCGTGCCTTTTGTGAGTCACTGTGTCCTACTGTCCTGTGTACTGTACACGCCATGGCACGGCCAGGCCCATCTCCAGGGGCCGCAGGGCACGCCCACGCACTACCCTGACATGGCATGCGGCATGCCACCACCGTCCGCTGGCACGAGTGCCTGCCAGTGCTTGGTGGCCCAACTGCACAGAGGTGAGAGGCCTCCTCTTTTTTCAGGCGAGAGACGGACGGAGATCTGGGGTTCACCTTCCAGAGCTGCTGTTGCCTTGTGCCGTCGTGATCTCACTCTTCCTGAACACATGGTTCCTCATGCACGGGCACGGCGGCAGCTCGGCACCCATGGCATGGCATGAAAGGCAGCGAGAGTCACAGTGGCGGTACGGCGCCACCTCCGGCATTCATGGCCGCATCACGTCTCCTCATTTATTATTTCGACCTGCAGGCACACAGGCACATACAAGCAGCAGCGGGCAGCGGCCCCGGGAGTTCAAAGTTTTTTAAACTTTGCGAGCCATCACCGTTGAGTTGAGCTGACCAAAAAGGAAGCCTGGATCAGACATGGTCGTGGATATAAGGGAAAGAACAGGTTTTACCACGAGATCACGAGATTCCTTCATTCTTCTCGCTGTTTGTGCTTAATTGACCCGACCCGCGGCGAGCTTGGTAGTTTAAAATAGTGGCACTGTTGTGTTCACTCTATCGAGACAGTATCCCGAATCTTTTTAATACTCCGATGCTGTCACTGCAACGAGGTACTAGTACTAGTAGTAGTGCTTGTGCTTTCTGCACAAGTGGTGAGATCAGTTGTTTTCAATCGAAGTTCTGCCTGAGATGTTTCATGTTTGGAACAATTTCATGGATTCGGCCAGGTCAGGTCAGGGCACACCAAATGCGTGAATTGGTCAAGCAGCCAGGAGCAACCACCACCAGATTTATACCCGTCCATGGCAGGATCATTAGAGACGACGGTCTTACAGGGAGGGACTGTACTTAAACCAGTGGTTAGTTAAACAAGGGGAAAAGCGAGTACGGCCGGATAAACAAAGGCCTGATGGTGATGGAGGATACGTGCTTTTGAGGCAAGCAGCGTTCAAAAAACCCAAAACGCCACCTTGTCTTCGTCTCCCCCCACTTGGGAATCAACCCTTCACTCCTCCCCACCTAAAACAAAACACCGGGAGGCGGGATAGATAGGTAGGACACCATTATTGCGAGTGAGAAGCGAGCTTCCCCCTTCCCTGAATCCCACGGACACAGGCTGCTGTGCCTTCCAAGAAATGCCTGCCTGGTGCGGTTCCTGAGAGGATCGTTCGACGATGCAGGGGAGGAGGAAGAACACACGGGTGATGATGGCCCGGGAGCAGCCGCAGCCGGCGGCGGTGGCGGCGGCCGCCAGCTCAAAAGGCCAAGCATGGCAAGCAAAGCAATTGCTCTCGTGTTCCTTTTGCCTGTGTGGTGATTTGCTGTTCCGTGATCTCTGATCTGCGCGTCTGTGCTCGTCAGGTTCTGCACCACCGGATTGCCCAGCGATGTAGTGATCGAGGTGGGCGACATGACCTTCCATCTCCACAAGGTTGGCGAATCTTGCCTCTAATCATTCAATTCTCAAAAAAACCTTGCCTCTAACCCTTCAATTCTCAAAAAACGAGCATATCATCTCTGTTCCATCTCCATATGCTAATCTTGTCAATGTCTCTGTCGTGAGTTGGTTGGTACGGCCCATTTCACAGTCTCGAGCTGTCAGAAGTGGGGAAAATTTCAATGGTCCTCTTTGATTTGATCCCAAAAGTCTGCTGAATCCGGTGCCTTTCGTGCAGTTCCCGTTAATGTCGAGGAGCAAGAAGCTTCACGACCTCATCACGAACAAGGAGTCACGCGAGGCCAGCCGGAGCGGCGGAGGAGCCGAGCAGGAAGAGGATGCGGGGGAGATCAGGGAGGAGGAGCTGGACGTGGTGCTGGAGGAGGACGAGGAGGCGGACGTGCACCGCATCCGGCTCCCGGAGTTCCCCGGCGGCGCGGAGGCGTTCGAGCTGGCCGCCAAGTTCTGCTACGGCGTCAAGCTCGACCTCACGCCGGCCACGGCCGCGCCGCTGCGCTGCGCCGCCGAGCGCCTCGGCATGTCCGACGACCACTCGGACGACAACCTCGTCTCCCGCGCCGACCGGTTCATATCGCAGACCGTCCTGAGGAACCCCAGGGACGCCATCCGCGCCCTCAAGTCCTGCGAGAGCCTCCTGCCCCTCGCCGACGACCTCGGCCTCGTGTCGCGGTGCGTGGACGCCGTCGCCGCCAAGGCCGCCGCGTCCACGCCCACGGCGCTCTTCGGCTGGCCCATCGCCGACGACGCCAGGGCCGGCGACCGCCAGCGCCGCAAGAACGGCGCCGCCGCCGGGGCCACCTGGTTCGACGACCTCGCTGGCCTGTCCCTGGCCACGTTCACCCGTGTCATTGCCGCCATGAAGGAGCACGGCGTCGGCCCTGAGATCATCGAGGGGGCGCTCATTGCGTACGCCAAGCGGTCCATCCCCGGGCTGTCGCGCACTGGCAGGCATGTCGGCGGCGGTGGGGGCGCCGCCGCCGCCGCTGCGCCGCCTTCGTCGGATGCGGAGCAGAAGGCGCTTCTCGAGACCGTCATTGCCAACCTCCCCGAGGAAACCATCAAGAGCAGTGCCCACACCGGCACGGCCATGGGCGCCACCACGGCGCGCGTCCTCTTCGGTCTCCTGCGTACGGCGAACATCCTCCACGCGTCAGAGGCGGCACGGGACATGCTTGAGCGGCGCATCGCCGCGCGGCTGCCCGACGCGGCCGTCGACGACCTGCTCATCCCGAGCTACTCGTACCTCGTGGAGACGCTCTACGACGTGGACTGCGTGGAGCGCATCGTGCGGTATTTCCTCGAAGGCCGCGACGTCGCTGACGAGGGCAATGAAGAGGAGGGCAGCGAGGCGGAGACGCCAGGCAGAGAGGATAGCCGACGAGCCATGCTGGCGGTGGGGAGGTTGGTGGATGCCTACTTGGGGGAGATCGCGACAGATGCCAACCTGAAGCCGGACAAGTTCTGCGACCTCGCCTGGGCGCTGCCGGACGGCGCCCGCGTGTACGACGATGGCCTTTACCGAGCTGTCGACATCTACCTCAAGGTGAGGGAGCAGCGCGTTCTTGTGATCTTCTTGTCTGCAAGCTTGTGAAACAATGCCGGTGCTGATGCGTGATGAATGCTTGTTTTGGCTGGTCTCTCTGCAGGCCTACCAGGGCCCTGAGCGAAGAAAAGAAGGAGAAGGTGAGCGCCGTGGTGGACGGGCGCAAGCTGACGCTGGAGGCCTGCACGCACGCGGCGCAGAACGAACGGCTGCCGCTGCGGACGGTCGTGCAGGTGCTCTTCTTCGAGCAGCTCCAGCTGCGCCAGGCCATCGCACGGACGATCATGGCGAACGAAGGCGGTGCAGCCGGGTCTGGGGAGGAAGCCGGCGAGAGCGACGGTGGCGGGGGGACATGGCGCGTGGCGGCACGGGGTAACCAGATGCTGCGGCTCGACATGGACAGCATGCGGAACCGCGTGCAGGAGCTCGAGCGCGAGTGCACGAGCATGAGGAAAGCCATCGACAAGATGGACGCCGCAGGCGGGGCGCCGGTGGATAGGGGAGAGCCGTCCGTGCCGACGGATGGGAGGTGGGGCGCGATAGTGACGAAGCGGTTCGGGTGCAAGTTCCCGGCGCAGGTCTGCCAATCGCAGCAGCGGACGGTGGTGGCACGGACTCGCCGGCCACGCATTGAGCAGAGCCCCTGAGTTTCTTAGCCATTGCACATCCTAGCTTCGAGTTCATTGTTCTGTTCTCTTGATTCTTTCCTTGGATTTGTGAAAAAAAAAAACTTTGTTTTCCCTGCGCGGCATGTGTCCTTTTTTTAAGATCATTGAATTGCCTATTAACAGCGCAAAAATTGTACTTGGAAGTCAGTCGTCTTGTCTTGCTGGCCAACACATCAAACCAATTATTTCATCCTTCTCTAGCCAGTCGCCAGTAACAAGTGTTACAAATTTACAAACTTGTTATGAAGAACTTAACCTGCGTATGATCAATTGTGCTAGACTGCTAGCTGCGGAGAAGGCTTCCTCACCAGTAGTCTCCGCAGGAGCAGGCGCCGTCCTGAAGATGGTGGAAGCGCTTGTTGTCCCTGACGACGATCTCGCGGCCGGTGACCTTAGCGATGAGCTTGACGGCGTTGTGGCAGTCCCCGCAGATGCGGAGGTTCTTCATGACCCGGAGCGGCGTCCCTGGCGGCGTGCTCACCAGGCCGAACGCGATGGCCAGGCGCTCGCTGTGGTACATGAGCGCGCGGACCTTGGCGTCCTCGTCGATTTCGTGGAGCACGTGGCGCGTGTCCGGCACGTACCCCGCCGCGCGGATCTGCGCGTGGAGCTCCCGCACCTTCGCGTACGCCTCCCGACGCTTGGTCCTGACCGCCGCGTCCTCCTCCCTCGCCGGAGGCCGCCGCCTCGGCCGCTCCTCGAGGGCTCGCCGGGCGTCGCCGCGGGCGCCGAGTTTGAGGTACAGCGTGGCGATCCTGTGCAGAACGGGGACGGGAATCGAGGACCCCGGCCTGGACGAGAGCAGGCGGTGGGCGCGCCTGAGCGAGGCCAGCGACCGCGTGTCGGCGCAGGCCTGGAGGAGCGCGGCCTGCTCCTCCGGCTCGAGTTGTTCGGCGCTGCCTCGTTGGAGCAATTGGTCGAGCACGCTAACGGCAACCTCTGGGCTGGGTTCTCGGGACAGCTGCTCGGACTCGTCGCTCTCGAATCGGGAATCGATGGGCTCCGGTGAGCTGGCAGTCGTGACAGAGGCGGAGGGTACGGGGTATGCGAAGCGGAGCGCCGGGCGGCTACAGTCGCGCTGGTGAAGAGAAGCCGTGTCGGCCGGTGCGTGGAAACGGCTTTGCCTCCGACCGCGGATCCCTGGACGTGTGGGAGTGGTGGTGCTGAGAGTGGAGGAAGGGGAGGTCCAAGAGGCGGCCGGTGCTGCTGGTCTCGGAGAAATCAGCATGTTTGGCGGTGGCGTGAGGTGCAGGTGGAGACGGGGAGCGCGCAGATATCAGAGGACCTGAGATGCGACAAAGATATCAGAGCTGTGGAGAAATTGGGTGGACGAAGCCGCAGCCGCAGTTCGGTAATTGGACTGGGCCTGGGTGAAAGGTAGCGCTCGCTCGCGCTATCTCATCTTGGGCTGATAATATCCCCTCAAAAAAGAATCTTGGGCTGCTAATAAGTTTTTCCATCTCTCCTCATCCAACTTTCGGCGATTTTTTTCCTCAGATGGAAAATCAGTTTCTGATCTCCTCTAACATTTGAAACCATCCGAATTAAGGAGTCGGTTTATCGGTCATAGTTCAAATTATCTCTTTCACAAAATATTATTAAAACAGCTGATATTAACAGTGACCGATCTACACATCAGCGGTCTCATACTCCGTTTCATACACTGTCATGTGGAATTTTTACTGATGTGGAAGAAAGATATAGGAGAAAGAGAAAGAGGTTAAAATTTAGAATTATCTATGTACCATTTCATACAACTCATAATTTTATGCAAAATTAAGAAATCGTGAGTCTTTATGAAACAACTTAAAAGACAATTATTGAACATATCATCTATTAGGTTGTCTTAAAATTGCATGACATTACATGAGATCGCTTGAGACAATATCAATATCCTTGTCCTCTTGTGCTCAAAAAAAATCCTTGTCCTCTGTAGATGATTTGGATAATTGTCTTGGCCAATTTGGCACCACGAAAGCAGGTAAATCAACTACAACAATAATCAATAGTTCAAGAAGATAAATTACAAGTTTATAAAAATGTTAGAGAACTACATTAATAATCATTTCTGTTAGTATTTTCAAGTATATTAAGTAAATATATAGCATCTGTGACGAAGTTAGAGCAAATTGAAATGAGGTGGGGGGGGGGGGGGGGGGGGGGGGGGGTGTTTACACGTACCTTGTAGATGTGTAGACTTGAGCCACAACAATGATGAAATTTTGATCTACTCAATGATATTCTATTTTTATCATAGATGCATCCGCATCTACAAAGTTGTATACAGCTTCGCAACTCTAGTTCATGTTTTATGTTTCGTGTGCGCTTGTTGAATTAGTTATATGGCACAAGCAATTTTGAAAACTATGAATTATGATGTTTAATTAGATGAAACTCGGTTCATCACTTTCTAATGTAGTGTTATTGCACCCTTCATCCCTATGTGACCTAAATTTTCAAAATTTATGTTCATAGTATTAAAACAACTCGCGTCTAGTGATAATATAGACTTCAATTCCAAAATATATCTTGTCTTGCTACAACACATAAATACATTTGCTAGTAAGTAATACTAACATCCAACAAGTTTTCAATTCAAATGTTGACACAAAACAAACACAAACCTCAACAAATTAAAGAGTTCTCAACTAATAGGCTTTTCTTTATCCTAAATTATTTTATTTTATGGTCTAGGATCAGAAAGTATAAAATATCCTATTCTAAATATCGGATTACGCATAAAATTATGGCTAACATATACGGCATCTCTGCATCTCTACAAAATTGAACCCATATTATCGAATTTGTATGGATATGAGAACCCACGTACTTGTGCATATCCTCAAAATTCAGATATGATTTATATTTATTAAACTTTATTTTGCACTTCTTTAAAACTCGGGTTGAGGTCGAATGAGGTCACAGAGTGAGGACCTCGGCCGACGCCCACCATCCGTGGGAGGAGCCAGTTCCCACATCAAGGAATTGAGCACATGATCACTTGGAAGCGGGCGAATGTTATGTGTCACTGCTGAAGCTTTAATAATTGGCGATCCGGTAATAAAAGAGAAGTGATTAGGACGAGGAAGATGCCGGTTAATTTGCTACCAACGCCTTGCCCGTGTCACGTAAAGAAGCGTCGGTGTACTTCTATTTCTACGCTACGGCTTTATTTAGGGATATAGATAAAAATAAACAATACATTTGTAACATAGTATAATGCTTGTGCTAACGCTACGGCTTTATTTAGGGCTACAGGTAAAAAAAACAATGCATTTGTAACATAGTGTACGTTTTAGACAAGGGTATTTGTGCACAAATACAACTCGGTCACATTTTGCGCAAGTCCTCAATCACTAAATATATATTAAAAACAATAGAGTTTTACTCTCACTCTCCCTGTAGATGAACTGCGTTTCAGCAGACAAAATGACGACGTTGAAGCAGCTGAACATTGAGAGCATTATAGTGGGGCAGCAGGCCATGCACGTCAGGTTGAGGCTGGGACAGCCTGTTGTCGGACGTTGTACAGGAGTCATCCTTCTTTGGCTTCTACGTTGTACGCCCCAGGAGTAGGCAATATAAGCTGAAATTTGAGAACTCAAACATTATATTATACAAGGGACGTATACAAAATGTAAAAAATGACTTGTGAATACATGATTTACCTCAGTGACTAATCTAGATTTTAAACACAAGTCTGAAACCAAAAGTAGCCTAAACATTATGATGCACCTGCAATTGTTTTAATTGAAATGAGACAATAAATGGTTTCAAGGTTCCCAGAAATATTTAATATGAATCAAATGGTTTCAGTTGACTTACCATGTGTCACCAATTTAGGACGTTTGTACACAATATTTTGGGTGCTCTTCCCTGTAGCATCCAAGTCCTCCTTTGGCTTTGCCAAAATTCTTGTTGTTGACCTCGACACCCCCTTGATAGACCGACATAAAGCTGTCCATGCGAGAACACGGGTTCTTGAAGGTATATACCAACATTAGGGATGGTCTGTCCCTGTGCTTTATTTATGGTCATGGCAAAACTTAACCTCACTGGGAATTGTTTTCGCTTGAACTTGAAAGGAAGAGAAATATCATCTGAGGGAGACAATGGTAGTCTTGGAATGAAAACTCGTTTCCGAACATGCTGTCCACCAACGATCTCAACATCTATCGCATTGTCTTGCAATGCTCTGACCACAAGTCTTGTTCCATTGCACAACCCGTTGTTAGGATCAGATTTCGGAGGAGAATCACTGGACAGTTGATTTTTCAGCTTCAGCTCATGTGGGGGGAGGCCATTTCGAGTTATCGAGTTCAAAAAAATCAATAGGGGAATTGATTCCGAGGATCGTTCAACTATAGTGTCAAGCTGTGGTAAACCTTTTCCTCTCCTGGAAACCTTTTCAATCTCATTGCATTCTGTTGGGGGTCCGCAAAAGGGGTACCCCCAATCAACGCAAACAAATAGGGTAAACCTAGAACACCGGTTAATAACAGACCTAACTAGTCTAACCACCTAAAAAGCCGACCCCCCGAGGCCTACGACGCTGGCCCACCGAGCCGAGCCCTCCAAGCCAGGCTCGGGCGCGCGCTCGTTTTCCGTCTCGCCCGAGCCCTCCAAGCCAGGCCTCGGGCGCACGTTCGTTTTCCGTCTCGCCCGAGCCCTCCAAGCCAGGCCTCGGGCGCACATCGTTTCCGTCTCGCCCGAGCCCTCCAAGCCAGGCCTCGGGCGCACGCTCGTTTTCCGTCTCGCCGAGCCCTCCAAGCCAGGCCTCGGGCGCACGATCGTTTTCCGTCTCGCCCGAGCCCTCCAAGCCAGGCCTCGGGCGCACGTCGTTTTCCGTCTCGCCCGAGCCCTCCAGGCCTCGGGCAAGCGCTCCACTACCCTTCGAGCCCCCCACAGCCGAACACCACACCTCGAGACCCCACGCGGGGACCTCGAGCCTCTCTGGCACAGCGGCCTATCCCTCGAGACGCGTTATGCCTCCCTCGAGCGGTGCAGACATCGGATGCCAGCCCCATACCGCGCACTTAATTCATCCACCTACTCCAGTCACGTCCTCTGTAACACAACGTGTGCCACAGTGGTCCGGGGCAGAGTCAAGTCTCGTTTTCACCACAAGTATGGGCGAAAAGGCGCCAGTGAAGCACTGTTAACCCACGCCCTACACTGTGGCACGTCCAAGCCACGCCTCGAGGCCCAGATGCCTGCCGCTCAATCGATTTTCACGGGACTTGCCCATACCTGCGGGGACTCGAGCCCCCCGTAGGCGCCGCCTCGAGGCCGGCTCCGCGCCCCTCGAGCCCTAACTACTTTCATGCTATTGGAGGACAGGTACCCCAAGACCCGGAGGGACCCCGCCGCGTCCTGTACGTTCCGGGATGGGCGCTGTACGGCTTCCACCTCGCGCGCCTCCACGTCCGCGCCCAGGATGGAGGCCACGCTTCAACAGCAACGCCCACGTCGGCTACAATGTCTTCGACAAGACAGGGTTCCTACCCTTCTTCGTAAGGGACACAATACACCCCGACACCTGTAATACCCTTGTGTAACCCTGGCCTCCCTTGCTCTATAAAAGGGGACACCAAGGCCCTCATTCCTTCGGTCGGAACAGACACGTTAAGACACAAGTCCACACACACACGAGTCCGGACTCCGGTCCACGCTCACTGAGCTTGTATTCGCCCCTGTACAAGCACTTAGGTGCAAGTAATACAAGAACATCCTCCCCCCGCTGGACGTAGGGCCTTCTTTGCCCGAACCAGGATAAATCCTTGGTGTCCTCTTGCATCACCATCCAGGAAGAGAAGCACGCGATCATATTACTCGTTGGTGTCATACCCCCGGTTTCGAAACACCGACAGTTGGCGCGCCAGGTAGGGGCCTTCGCGTGTCGAGTCGGTTTCTCGCCGTTTCCTGGATGGCTGCTTCGACTCCTTCGTTCTCTGCCGGTGCCGTCATCTGGTTCGGGAGCCTCGAGTTCCTGGCCACTGACAACGGCAACGAGCTGACCTTGCTCTCCACGGAGGGCCCGAGTGGAGGGCGTGTCGCGCCGCCCCGTGCGAGGAGCATGGCACGTCGCCCACACCATCACGCGTCGCCACCCCGTGAGCGGCGCCGTCGTCATCATCGTCGCCAGGCACAGGCGGTGCCGGCGGCATACACCCACTTCCCCGCGGCCGGCGCGGAGTTCCCAAGGAGGAGCTTGCACGGCGCACGGCCGGAGACTTCCCGGGCGCGCCCGCGCCCGCCCAGCGACTTCGCGTTCATCATGCGCACGGACCAGGAGCCAGGCCAGAGGCCTCCGAGCCGTGCACCGTCGACGCCGCCCAGCCTCCTCCCGCACGGGGTGTACCGCGCTCGACGCCGGCAGTTCCCGTTCGGCCTCGACAGCTCCGCGGCAGCCTACGCCCGCCAGCTCAACGAGCGCAGTCGGGGCCGACAGCCGGCGGAGCAGGAGGAACGCCCGGGCGTGCTGCTGCAGGCCATGGCCAACCTGGAGATTGTCCACCCCGCACGCGTCGACCGCGGCCTCTCACGAGCCGTCGGGCCACCTCGTCAAGCCACCTTCGGGGAGTGGTACCGCGAGCTGCAGCCCCGGCACGAGCCAAGGCGGCACGGCATCACCAGCTCCGACTCCGACGAATACGACTACCACGACCCCGACCTCTGGGATCCCACCAGGGAGTGCTTCCAACTCGAGGGGGTCGTATGCGACACCGAGGACGAGGGCGACGACGGCAGGCCGGCGCTCAACCTCGAAGGGCCCGGAGACGTGGCTGCGGCAGGCGGGTCACGTGTTCACGGGAGGAACGAACCCCGGCACCGGCTGCACCATCCCAGCACAGCGACGACCGAGCGGCGCAGCTCGCGCAGCTGCGGGAGGCCATCGCCAAGGCTGAGGAGGACCGACAACGCCTGCTGCAGCTCGAGAAAACCCTAGCACAAGAACCAGCCCAGCCTCGAGGTGCCGGCGCTCGTGGCCGAGCTCGAGAGGTCCACCGGCAGATCCTCGAGGACGGGGCGCCAGCACGCCCCGAGGTGCGTTTCCCGCGAGCGGGACAGAACGTGGTGGCGGCGGCGATGCTGCTCCGCGATCTGCCCGCCGTCTCCAACCCTGACGCCAGGCGCATGCTTGGGGAAATGAAGAACCTCCTCGAGACAGCCGCTGTGCAGCAAGCCGAGAGCTCGGCGTCACGACGACGCGGAGCAGCCTCGGGGAAGCCGGCGGACACGCCCCGCAACGAGCGCGAGGCATCCGTCCACCACCTGACGCCTCTCGAGCTAGGCCAGTCCGCGAACGGATCATCGACAACCGGCCACCTCGAGACCCCAACGACGCCCGCAACGACATCAACCGCCGGCGCAAGGACAAGGGGGCCCAGGAGCGTGGCTATAGCGCCCATCGAGGGGGGCGCTACGACAGCGACGAGGACCGGCAAGTCCTCGAGCCCCCGGGCCCCAGAGTCTTCAGCCGGGCCATCCGCAGCTCAACCCTCCCCGACCGCTTCCGACCGCCGACCAACATCGTGAAGTATGACGGGGAGGTCGAGCCCAAGCTCTGGCTCTCGGACTTCCGCCTAGGCTGCCAACTGGGCGGAGCGAAGAACGACGACCGTGTGATCATACGCCAACTCCCACTTTACCTCTCGGACACCGCCCGCCGGTGGCTCGAGGGGCTCCCGCCGGATCGGATCGACGACTGGGCCGACCTAGTCAGGGTCTTCGACGGGAATTTCAAGGGGACGTGCGTGCGCCCAGGCAACCCCTGGGATCTACGGCGTTGCAGGCAGGCGGCGAACGAGCCCCTCCGCGATTTTGCTCGACGGTTCTCGAAGCAGCGCCTCGAGCTCCCCCACGTGCCTGATGAGGACGTCATCTCAGCTTTCTCGCGGGCAGGACATGCCAAGAGCTAGTCCATGAGCTAGGACGCTACCGTCCCAGGACGGTCGAGGACCTGATGGATCGTGTCACCAGCTTTGCCTCAGGCGACGAGGCAGTGGGGGCCTTCTTTGGCCGTTCCACGGACAAAGGCAAGGCGGTGGCCGCGCCGGAGGTCACGAACAAAGGCAACGACGCCAAGAACGACAACAATAACAGCAACAAAAAGAAGAAGAACAAACGCAAAGGTCAGAAGGCGAAGCGCGACGCCAATGACGACGACGACGAAGAAGTGCTCGCAGGCGCCCTCGAGCCTAAGAAGCCCCGAGGCCCCCCTGACGGGGCTGTTTTCGACCAGATGCTCGAGGACCCCTGCACTTATCACAGGGCCCCGTAAATCACAAGTTAAAGGACTGCCGACTGCTGAAAGGCTACTACTCCAAGCTCGGCGATAAGAGAGAAGACGCGCCTAAGGGCAAGGATACCAATCGACGCGGCGGTGGGGACGCGGACGGCGACTTCCCCCGGTGCGCGACTGCTACATGATCTACGGGGGGCCGACCGTCGGGCTCTCGGCTCGAGAAAGAAAAAGAAGGAGCGCGGGGGTCTTTGCACTCTGCCACGACGCCCCCGGTATCTTGACTGGTCTGATGCGCCGATCACGTTCGACCGTGACGACCACCCGGACCGTGTCATAAACCCGGGGGCGTACCCCCTCGTCGTCGACCCCGTCATCGTCGACGTACGGTTCTCCAAGGTGTTGATGGATGGGGGCTCGAGCCTCAACATCATATACCTCGAGACACTCGACCTCCTGGGATTTCAGAGGGTCAGCTCCGGCCCAGCGTCGGGGGGTTCCACGGAGTCGTACCGGGGAAGAAGGCCCCCCCTCGGGCGCATCGACCTGCCGGTTTGCTTTGGCACGCCGGCTAACTTCCGCCGAGAGACGCTCACCTTCGAGGTGGTTGGGTTCCAAGGGGCCTACCATGCCATCATCGGCCGGCCAGGCTACGCCAAGTTCATGGCGGTTCCCAACTACACGTACTTAAAGCTCAAGATGCCGGGGCCAAAAGGGGTCATCACCATCGACACCTCCTACGAGCACGCATACCACTGCGACGTGGAGTGCGTCGAGCGTGGGGAGGCCAACGTCCACCTCGACTCGCTCGAGGCCCTAGCCGCCCTGGCCACCGAGGAGGCTCCTGAAGCGAAGCGTCACGCTGGCAACTTCGAGCCGGCGGAGCACACAAAGCGGATACCCGTCGACCCGACCTCGACCGATGGCAAGACGCTGGCCGTCAGTGCCAGCCTCGAGCCTAAATAGGAAGCAGTGCTCGTCGACTTTCTCCGCGCGAACATCGACATGTTTGCGTGGGGTCCCTCGGACATGCCGGGCATACCAAGGGAAGTCGCCGAGCACGCCTTGGAAATCCGGGCCGGTTCCAGACCGGTGAAGCAACGCCTGCGCCGCTTCGACGAGGAGAAGCGCAGGATCATCGGCGAGGAGGTGCACAAGCTTTTGGCGGCCGGGTTCATCAAGGAGGTATTTTCCCAGAGTGGCTAGCTAACCCTGTATTAGTTAGGAAAAAGAATGGAAAAATGCGGATGTGTGTAGACTACACTGGTCTGAATAAAGCATGTCCAAAAGTTCCATTTCCTTTACCTAGAATTGATCAGATTGTCGATTCCACTGCTGGGTGCGAAGTGCTTTCGTTCCTTGATGCGTATTCCGGCTACCACCAAATTAAGATGAAAAAATCCGACGAACTCGCAACCTCTTTTATCACGCCATTTGGTATGTATTGCTACGTTACGATGCCCTTCGGCCTACGAAACGCCGGGGCAACGTATCAACGATGTATGCAGCACATCTTTGGCAAGCACATAGGCAGGACCGTCGAGGCCTACGTCGATGACATCGTGGTTAAAACCAAGAAAGTCGGGAACCTCATCAGCGACCTCGAGACCACATTCGAGTGCCTCCGGGCCAAGAATGTGAAGCTCAACCCCGAGAAGTGTGTCTTTGGTGTGCCTCGAGGCATGCTACTTGGCTACGTTGTCTCACAACGGGGGATCGAGGCAAACCCTGAAAAATCTCAGCAGTCACGAGGATGGGCCCGATTCGAGACCTCAAGGGTGTGCAGAAAGTGACTGGCTGCCTAGCCGCTCTCAGCAGATTCATCTCGAGGCTAGGGGAAAAAGCGCTACCCCTCTACCGCCTGCTGAAGAAGACGGAACACTTTGCGTGGACTGTCGAAGCCGAGGAGGCCTTAACCAAGTTGAAGGGGTTGCTGACTTCCGCACCAATCCTCGTGCCACCGCGACCAGCCCAGGTTGGCGATTCCCCCGAGCCTCTCCTCCTCTATGTGGCCGCAACCACTCAGGTGGTCAGCGCGGTCGTAGCCGTCGAGAGGCACGAGGAGGGTCATGCATTGCCGGTCCAACGACCGGTGTACTTCACCAGTGAGGTACTCTCCGAGGCCAAGGTCCGGTATCCGCACATCCAGAAGCTGCTCTACGGCATCATCGTCACAAGGCGCAAGCTCCAGCACTACTTCCTCGCTCATCCCGTAACGGTGGTGTCGTCCTTCCCCCTCGGTGAGATCATCAACAATCGGGAGGCCACGGGGCGCATCGCCAAGTGGTCCGCCGAACTAATGGGGGAGACCATCACCTACGCCCCGCGAAAAGCCATCAAGTCGCAAGCGTTGGCGGACTTCGTTGCTGAATGGACCGACACTCAGCTCCCGTCGGTGCAGATTCAAGCCGAGCTCTGGACCATGTACTTCGACGGATCCCTCATGAAGACGGGGGCAGGCGCAGGCCTGCTCTTCATCTCACCCCTCGGGGTCCACATGCGCTACCTGCTGCGCTTGCACTTCCCCGCCTCCAACAACGTCGCCGAGTACGAGGCCCTCGTCAATGGACTGCGCATCGCCCTCGAGCTCGGGGTCCGACGCCTCGATGCCCGAGGAGACTCGCAGCTCGTCATCAACCAGGTTATGAAGGCTTCAAGCTGCATCGATCCCAAGATGGAGGCGTACTGCGGGGAGGTGCGCAAGCTAGAAGACAAGTTCTACGGCCTCGAGCTCAACCACATAGCTCGAAAGCACAACGAGGCCGCAGACGAGCTGGCAAAATTGGCGTCCACGCGCGGCACGGTTCCACCCGACGTCTTCTCGAGGGACGTTTTCGAGCCATCAGTCAAAATCGGTCCGGGGGCTGGCCCTTCGACGCCACCCTTCGAGCCAGACACGGGGGCTCGACCTTCGACAACCCCCCCGAGGGCGATGCCTCGACACCCGATGAGGCAATGCAGATCGACGCACCCGCCTCTTCTTCACCACGACCCCTCGACTGGCGCACGGCCTACCTCGACTACTGACGCAAGGCGTGCTACCGGAAGACAAGACGGAGGCCCGACGCGTTGCTCGAAGGGCCAAGACCTACGTCATCTACGGCGACGAGCGGGAACTGTACCGACGAAGTCCGACCGGGATCCTTCAGCGCTGCATCCCACTCGAAGAAGGGCGCAAGCTCCTCGACGACATGCACTCGGGGGCTTGCGGCCACCACGCAGCGCCAAGGACCCTGGTTGGGAATGCCTTCCGTCAAGGCTTCTATTGGCCGACCGCCATTGGAGACGCCAAGCGCTTGGTACGGGCATGCCATGGGTGTCAATTCTACGCCAAGCAGACGCACCAACCGCACATGCCCTGCAGATGATCCCAATTACTTGGCCATTTGCCGTTTGGGGGCTCGACCTGTAGGTCCCCTCAAAAAGACAAGTGGAGGGCACTCACACGTGCTTGTGGCCATCGACAAGTTCACCAAGTGGATCGAGGCTAAGCCGATAGGCGACCCCACCTCCGAGAAGGCTGTCGAGTTCATCGCCAACATCATGTACCGGTTTGGGGTGCCTAACGTCATCATCACCGACAATGGCACCCAATTCACGGGCAAAAAGTTCACCAACTTCTGCGATGACAACAACATTCGCGTAACCTGGGCCTCGGTCGCATACCCTCAATGCAACGGGCAGGTCGAGCGCGCCAACGGCATGATACTCCATGGGCTGAAGCCGAGGCTGTTCAAGACTCTCAAAAATTTCGGAAAGGGATGGGCCGCAGAGCTCCCCTCGGTGCTGTGGGGCCTCAGGACTACGCCGAGTCGAGCCACCGGGTTCACTCCGTTTTTCCTAACCTACGGCGCCGAGGCAGTCTTGCCTACGGACCTCGAGTACGGCTCCCCTCGACTTCGAGCCTACAACGAGCAAAACAACGACGAGAGGCTTGCCAACGCCAAGGACCAGCTCGAGGAGGCCGAGATGTGGCGCTCATCAACTCCGCACGCTACCAGCAATCACTTCGACGCTACCACGACAAGTATGTGCGCAAAAGAGACCTAGCAGTGGGGGACCTCGTGCTTCGACGGCTTCAAGACAACCGAGGGCGCCACAAGCTCACCCCTCCATGGGAAGGCCCATACACCGTGGCTAAGGTGCTCAAGCCAGGAACATACAAGCTCTACGACGATCAAGGCAGAATCCTGGCGAACGCGTGGAACATATCTCAGCTACGTCGCTTCTATCCTTAAGGGCCTCAAGGCCTTGTTCATTTTGTTGCTTTGTACAAACATGTCAAATGAATGAACAATCTCGTGCGTTGTCTTTCATTTTGCTTAGCAGCATAAGGTAGCCTCGACCCTGCCTTGCTCAGGGTCGAGCCTCCCTCGGGGGCTGACAGGGGGGTAACCCCCCCCAGACTCCGGAAAAAATGTGGTTTTCTTTTCAAAAAATTCGACCCTCGTCTCGACTCGTGCCTCGAGTGAACTAGCGACGTCTAAATCCCAAAATACCTCGAGCCTCCAAAGGTCGGGAGGCGTCGACGTAGACGGCCACCTACGCCCCGGGCTACGGTACCCTACCTACGCCTCCCCTCGAGGGGCTCGCGACGTATCGAAGGAGTACAGACTAAGTTAGCAGAAACTCGAGCTTGCAACAAAGAGAAGTGGTCAAACGCATTTGAAAAGAAAACAACACCTTTAAACAAACAAGTCATATATACAAATGGGTCTCGACGGACCCTCATCCATGCCATAAAATTCTTACAAGGGCCTCGACGCCCAAATTTGGCACGCAGGCCCTAATCTTCGTCGGTGTGGTACTCCTCCCCGAGGTCTTCCACGGCGGGCTCAGCCTCGACACCCGAGCTAGAAGGAGGAGGGCCCTCGACACCGCTGCTGGCGTCAGGAGGCAGCACGTCCTCCTCGAAAATCTTGGCGAGCGATGTCCCCGGCCTCTCCATCTTCTCCAAAATTTTGTCGACACGGCGGTTGTTCCACTCCTCGTCCTTCCCCTCGATCTCGATGAAGCCGTTGGCGACAACGTGGACCGGGAAGCGGCGGAAACCGGCGCGAACGACCGCGAGCGTCTGCTTGACGCCATGATGGAGAGCTTGCCGGACACGGTCCCGCGCCGCTGCGTCAAAGAAGCACAAGGCGTCGACCAAGGCATCGCCTCGGGCCACTGCACCTTCTGCCGCAGCCACTGGAGGAGCACCCCACATGGGGCCAAGCCGGTCGAGGGAGGTGCGAGCCCGCTCCGCCACCATCGTCTCGTCTTGGAGTTGGTCCAAGAGAGCCTGGTTCGTCCCGCGGAGCTCCTCGACCGTCCTCTCGACCCCTGCGCGACGAACAAGGAAGAGTGAGACTGCGGCGTAACAAAAAACTTCGAGACCCAAACAAGAACAAGGTGTAAGCCTCACCGTCGCAATGTTGCCCCAATGCGGCGAGATCGCTGGTCAGGCCCTCAGCACGCTGCTCAAGCCTGCGCTTCTCGGCCAACATGAGGAGCCTCTCGGACCTAAGGTCCTCGATCTGCCGGCCCGCCTCCACAAGGGCCAGATCCTTGCGGATCACCTCCTGCCGCGCCGCCCCCTCGGCAGCTCGGGCGGTGGCGACACCAATCTCGGCGTCTTCGGCCTCTTTTCTCGCCGCCTCCGCTGCGGTTCGGGCGGCGGCGGCCTCGCCACGGGCGTCAGCGGCCTCCTGCTTCGCCGCCTCGGCTTCAGCCGGGCGGAGGTGGCCTCGCTTCGGGCGTCCGCGGCCTCCCTCGACGCTTCGAGAGCAGCGGCGGCCTCCTCCTTGGATCGAGCGACCTCACCTCGAGCCGCCCGGACCTCCGCCTCCGCCTCGTTGAGCCGGCTCGCCATTTGGCGTTCCGGCTCAGCTCAGCGCGGAGATCTTGAAGCTCCGCCTCAGCCCTCGCGAGGGCGACCGACACCTGTGCGGACCGGCCCCCTCCTCGGAGCAGGACCGCTCCGCCTCCGCCATGAGCTCGGCCACCTCCCGAAAGATGGCCCGCACCTCGCGCGGAGCCCCCCGCTGGACCGGTCGCTCGACGTGGACCATGGCAAGGGGCGGGCTTGGCGCGTCAGGAAACGGCCATACTGGTCGGTCGAGCTCGATGTCGGGCTGATCCTCCTCCGTCCCGAGCTGCCCCAGCTGCGGCCCGCCGCCCGACGGCACGGGCCCCGGCTCTTCCCTGGCCAGGCCCTCCTGCGTCTCGTCAGCACTGGTCGGCGCCTCGGGCGCCTCCACCATCGGCAAGCCCGCGGCGAGGGGCGGCCCTTGCTCCAGCTCGTTCAGGAGGTCCTCCACCGTCGGGGCCTCGAGGGGCGCGGTCTCTCGGCCCCAGACACCGGCGGGGCCGTGCTCGCCCCAGGCGCTTCCCCCGGAACGGCCGTTGTAGCGGGGGGAGGGGGTGGCGCTCCCGACAGACGCCATCGAGGAGGAGAAGGGGGAGACGGCAGCGCCTCAGTAAGCATGGTAGCGGCGGGCTCGATGCCGTGAGCTGAGGCCCCTGCAGATGACGATGAGATTGAATAGAAAGAGGACCATGAAGCCCCTGCGGTCGACGGCGACGGCCTCACCAAAATTCGCGACGATCATCTGACCACCTCGAGCCATGGCAGCTCGAGCCTTCTCCAGCCAAGCGGCTTCTCTAGCGGAGGAGGGTGCCATACCTCGAGGTGCTTGTGCCTCGACGGGGCTCGAGGCCTTCGCCCGCTTGGACGCAGCAAGGTCCACCTCCGGGTAGGAGCGCTTCCCCCTGAGAGACCAGAGATGGCATGCATCATCAAAAGTAAAGAGGTCAAGCCTCGCTGCGACGAGGAGGTCCAAGAAAATTACTCACCCAAAGCGGCGGCTGGGCTTCTTCCCGGAATCGCCGGACCCACTCGGGGGCTTCGAGCCCACCCCACGGCTCGAGCCCTGCGCCTGGGCCATCTCCGCAGGGCTGGGGATGGGGGGAGGGCTCCCGACGCCTCCCGTGGCTTGACCTCGAGGGGAGAGCCCTCCTTCCGCCCCACGTCGCGGGAGGGCGACCGTACCTCCTCGTGCTGTGTAGTGGCGCCCGCCCCGGCGCGGGCTCCGGGACCCGCTCCGGCGCTCGCGCTGGCGGTCGCGCCCTCCCGCGTCCGGTCGGTGGTCCCGGCGGCGGTGCGGGACGGACTCCGGGGACGCTCACGCCCCTGGTCACGAGACGCCGGGGGCTCCCCCTAAGACTCGCTCGTGGATGGCGCGGGCTCGACGCCTCCTCCTGACGCCCGCTCCTCCGCGGGCTCGACGGCGCCCTTGACGGCTCGCGGCGGTCGGGCCCGAAATCCTTCTCGACCTGTCGGCCGCTTCTCGAGGCCCGGCCCTCTCCAGACCTCCCGCCTGGGCTGGCGCGGGGGGGGGGGGGGTTGGTGTGTGGCGGCGGGAGGCGCTCCGGGTCGGGGCTTCCTCAGACCGGGGGCAGGTCCGCCGCCGGAGACTCGACGGACCTCGGGCCCCCGACGAGGCAGGGGTCGGCGCCGCCTTCCGCGGCTGCGTCCCGCGGGTCCCTTCGCCGGGGGGACCTCCAGCATACCCTCCTGCACAGAGGAGCGGTCAGCCCTGTCATCGACGACCCCGCGCGCCTCAGGCGCGCATCCATCCCCTCGTCGTCGCTCTCCTCCTCATCACCGCTCTCCTCCTCCGAGCTCGAGGAGCTCAGCTCGGGGGACCCGTCTCCAGGCTGACGGTTGCGACGAGCCTTCGCCAGTCTCTGCTCCCGAGCCAAGCGACGCAGGTTTTTGTTTTCTCTTTCCTCTTCCTGGCATCCTTGCTCTCCTTGTCTTTCTGAGCAGAGAGCGCCTCACCTGAGTATCCGCGGCGTCCTCCCTCACCGGGGGCCTCGACGCGCGACAAGTAAACGCCCCCTGAAAAAAGAAGAAGCGTGACGAGACAAACCACAAGAAGAATGCAAAAGGTTCGAAGGAGGAGAAAGGGGGAGGGGGCTCGGAACAGCTCAGCTCGAGGGAGGCTCACCAGGTCGAGACACCCCTCGTCGGGTGCCATGGCGACCAGGTGGGTGTGTACAGGGATGAACGGCCCCTGGATCGTGATTGACACCCGGGAGACGCCCTCGTTCCGGGACAGCCTCTCCTCGGCCATCCTCGATCGATTAAGCGCCTCGAGCTTGGCTCCGGCCCCATCTCGTGCATAAGAAGGGGGCGGTCCGCCAGCGGGAGAACTCTTCGCTGGTGGAACGCCCAAATGACCGCTTGCACGGTCAACTTCTTCTCATCCACCAGCGTCTTCATCATCTTCATCAGCGGGGCCAGGTGGCGTTGCCTGTCCGCCGCGACGCCCCAGGTCCACTTCTCCGGGCGTTGAGCGAGGACCCTGCCGGTGTACTGCGGAAAGAGACCATCTTCATTCCGCAGATAGAACCAATGGTCGTCCCACCCGGCCTGGTTGGTGAAAGCTTGTAAGCAGGTATTCGGGGCACGTGGGGACGGCGGCGAGGTCCCAGCCCTCGCAGTGATGGCAAGGGAGCCCATGCGCACGAGCCGCCTCCCGCTGGGCTTTAGGGCCTTGATGAAGAGCTCGCCCCGGAAGAGATGGACGAACATCT
>CM019823.1:174726573-174940831 GCA_009763385.1 Coix lacryma-jobi var. lacryma-jobi
GGTTAGAAGAAATAAATGTCAGGAAGTTAGCGGTCCAAAAGTTAGTAGTCCAGGAGTCAGTCGTTCAAGTTGATAATTTTATTTCAACCTCTCCTAGTTTATTAACTAATTGGGTAGCACTCCTCCTCTCTTGATGATTTCTCTTGCTTTCTCCCACTATCCCTTTCTAGAGCTTCCTACTTGCTATTTGCTTAGAGCTTCCTCCTCCTTACTCTCATATCTCTTCTCACTCAGAAACTACCCAAAATGAAGTGCTAAGTGAACTTGAAATTGGAATTCTGAATTTCGAAGTGAGGCTAGTGTTTTTGGAGAGTGGAGTGTGTGAAGAGTGTGAAGGATGCTTGCCAATTTATAGGGGAGAAGGGGGGTGGCCGGTCGGTCTAGTGGTGGGACCGACCGGTCCCCTGTGGGGCCCACTTTCTTCCACCTTGCTCCCTTACCTACCTTGCTCAAGTTCCCACTCTTTGGAGTATATGCCGACGGTTGCATGTGGTGGTAGGTGGGATGAGTGGTTGTGAGTGCATGTGATAATATGAAATGATACGAGGTGGGTCCCAGGTGTCTGTGGGTCTGTAAGCCTCCTGTATTTGTACAATGCAAGTATAAAGAAAATTGCTTTTATGAAACTATAGAAAATGAGGATTCTAATGATGAAATTCTTATATATTTTTGTTGCCGTAGTAAATAATACTTACAAGATTCGTAAATATTAATTACATGGGGCCAATTTTATGATGAAATAATGATGTAAATAAATTTTTATTATAATATATTTTTATATGCATGAGAAAATAAATATGAAGGTGCAAAAAGTAAATGCTGATAATGTAACATCCCAAAATTTGCATCAATTTGAAAATAGGCAATATGAATTAATTATGCATTTTATGTGTTGCATAGAACCTAGTTAATAAATTATTTACAAAAGCTAAAATTAATCCTAGGCCAAAGATCATGTTGATGCATACATGCTGGTGCATATCTTATTTTTGTGATGATTGGTTTTTGCTCAAAACTTGTTTGAATTCAAAGGGAATTCAAATTCATTCTTGAAAATCAGTTTTGGAAATTAGAAAACCATTTTTCCTTCTCTCCCCCTCCTTTCTCCCTTTTTGGCCCGAGCCGCCTGGCCGGCCTGCTCCTCCCCTCACGCCGGCCCGCTTACTCTTCTCCCCTTTCCCTCTCTCCTTCGCCCGCGTGGGCCGCCGCCTGGCCCAACTGGCGCGCAGCGCCGCAGCCGCGCCGACGGCCCAGCTCCGCTCGCCGCCCGCGCGCGCGCCTGGCTCTCTCTCTCTCTCTCGCTGACAGCATACCCCACCGGTCAGGGACGACGTCCCCAACTCGTCTCCGGCTCGAACTCGATGCCGAGTTCGATTCCATCGATTCTACGCGTCCTTGTTTGCCTAAACAGCCGAGCCGTTTCCCCTATAAGGTTCCCGAGAGCTCGCCGCCTCTCCCCACGCATCTAGCTCTTGCTCTCGTGCCCTATTTCGCTCCCGCGACGAACTCCGCGGCCGCCGAAGATCCGCCGCCGTCGACCCGACGCTTCACCGAGTTCTAGTGCCCGCAAGAGGTTCCTAGAATTTCTCCTTGATCTCTCGAAGCTAACCGAGTGTTTTCCCTTCTTTTTCCTTCTCCGTTTGATGCCTTAATCGCTCGCCGTCGCTTTCCAGAGCCGCCGTCCGCCTCGTCGAGCGATACGCCGCCACCAGATCGTCTCCGACCTCATCTGTGCCTCTGGTGAGTCCGCTTTGATCTCCTCTTTCGTTTGAACCCGCTCCCAAGGTCTCTACCGCTCTATAGAGCAATCCCGAGCTTCCCCGCCCAACTCCGGCGATGCCGCCGCCGTGTTCCTCCTCTGCTCTGGCGTCAGCGCCGCCGGCTCCTCCCGAGATCTAATCTCCATCGCCCATCTGTGAATCAACGGTCCCCGACACTCGATACCCCTTCGCCTGTCAACTTTGCTAAAGAGTCCCTCGGGTTTTCGAAACTCAACCCGCGGTCCACAACGCACTGTGCGTTGAGTCTGTGCAATCTTCCATCTAAGCCCCTGCGCTTTGTCCTAATTGAGGCGCAGTCCAACCGATTTGCAGTTTTGATTTAAATCAAATTAAATTCAAAATCAATTTCAGTTTATTTACAGTTTTGCCATCAGTTTCAAATGCTTATAACTTCTACGTTTTTAGTCCGATTTAGTCCGTTCAAGTTGCGTTAGATTCGTTTTGAAAAGATCTATCTATCTGTATGAAAATCTATACTGTTTTCAGTACTTAAAATTTGAGTTAGGTTTAATCTACTAACTAAGGTTTGGTAACTTGTTTAGCTCATAACTTTCGCGTTATAACTCCGTTTTTCGTGATCTTCGCGTTTATGTGATCGTGTTGGATCGTAGTTTCTGTTTTCAAACTTTTTATATTATTTTCTTGCTGTTGGTGTAATGTTCTAATTATAGCTTGTTTGCATTGCATGATTGTGTCCCGATGATTGTGTGTTGATGTGGTAATCGAGTATAGACGGTGAGACATACGCTGGTGATCAGGAACCCTTCTACGACAACCAAGAGCAACCAGAGTTCACTGAATCAGGCAAGTATAGCATGGGATCCTCCTTGATGTCCTAATAACCATAAATCACTATAAACATCATATGCATGTGTCTACCTTGATGCCTATTTAGACATATCCTAGTTGTTGATCTTGTGCCTTATTAAACTTGGTATGCATTGGGTAGAACTATGCTAGTGCTCAAATTAAACTTTGATCATGTGAATCTGAACTTAATGATATATGCAACTTGGTAAAATTGGCTTTTATAGCAACATGGTTTAGGAGCTACTATAAGGGATCACCCGGGACAACAAGCTACTATAAGGGATCACCCGGGACAACAGTGCAACCATGGGAGTTATATGGCTCTGACCTTAGCTCAGTATAAGGACCTTTTCTAGCTTGTTAGAGGTTACCCGAAAGGGCGCATAAGGCGCTTGACGAGCTGGATTTAGGGCGGCTACTTTCACTTTGCCTGCGTGCCGCAAGGTTGAGGGACCCTTTTTCCCCTTGCCTTAAGACCTAGCGGCCCTAACTTGTTAGACGAACCTTTGAAAGGCTTTGCGTGTATCCTGCCCGCTCACCTCGGAAGTGTTATGGGAGTAATTAACCTGGGCATCTGGATATCACGACTCATCGGGTAAAGTGTACAACCTCTGCAGAGTGTAAAACTGATATATCAGCCGTGCTCACGGTTACGAGCGACCTGGAATTCTTATGGTATAGTTGTTGCGTTAATAATGTTTTAATGTGATATTGCTATCTCTTTCTATGGTTTCATATTCACATTGATCACATGTTTAATTGGGATGGATATTATTGATGCTATCTAATGCTAAAATTGTGCCAACTAAAAGCTACCGCAGTCTAACCAGTGTCAGCCTTATTTGAGCCTCATGAACCCCATGTTACACTTGTTAAGTACGAGATGTACTTATGCTTGTTTATTTTCTTTCTACTTGGATAAAAATCCCGGATGGGTAACAGATTGCTATGGTAACGACGACTTCCCTGAAGAGTTCTAGTCTTGCTGTCAACCAGTCATCTTCCCTGTGATGGAGCTACCGCGAGAGACACTTTATTTATCCGCTGCTATGTAAAGACTTTGAATAATATTCGCTATGTAATAAACATATGTGATGGTACTCCTTAATTTGTGGCTTATGTGTGTGATTGATCTCTGGGCACACATGAGTTATTGCATTCAATTTTGTTCTTAAAATTGGGTGTGACAAATTGGTATCGGAGCTATGTTGACTGTAGGACGCAAGCCTAGTTAGTTATGGTCGTTCTAGTGGTCCTTGCTTCTCAATTCTTGCTATTTATCTTAGCCTTGTTAATTTATCAAAACTATATGCTTCTCTTTACTTGCTCTATTACACAAATATATTGATTCTATTGTATCTGTCTCTTGGTCTACTCCATAGATGGCTCGTCGTATCACCCGCAGGACCATCGGTGGACGCAGGAGGGCAGGCAACCCCGTTTCGCAAGCACCGCAAGCACCCCAGGAGCCAGAACAGCAGGAGGTAGCGCCGCAAGAGCCAGTACTGCAAGAACAAGCACCTCAAGAAGTGGAACCACAAGCGCCGGCACCACCGGTACAAGCTCCAGCTCAGCAAGCACCAGCTCCACAAGCTCCAGTACCTCCCGCGCCAGTGCCCCCAGAAGTGCTGGAGGTTGAAGACGATGAAGAGCTTCCAACGGGTTGGGACGTGGACTCCGGGTATCTCGTCGGAGCGCCCACAGCGGCCCAGAGTCCCACACATCACAGGCTGATGGGACTTTTTGATGCCTACTACCCCGACAAGAACATCATAGTACAGTACACCCACTGGAGGTACAGTCATCCCATGGAAAGGACCTACTGGAAGGCAAGAGTGACTGTCGCCGTCCGAGAACCAGAAAGCGGCCTATACCTGCATGAGATGGTGATTGGCCACAGGGCTCGTCGGTCCACTCTAGCGTCAGCCTTGGAAGCCGTGGCAGTTGAAGCCTACAAAGCGTTCCGGGGTCGTCGCATTGAAGACATGAGGGATGATGCATACCGCTATCTGCCCTATTGGAACAGTGAGAATAAGGAGGCTATGGTAGAAGACCCCAATGCAACTCCAACCGAGAAGGCCACACGAGATTTTCTCCTTGACAGGGAAAGGTCTAACGCGGACTTGGAAAAGGAGGTGATATCCCTGGGAAAAGATCTCAAAAGATGCTATAGCACCATTGATGGGCTCTTGGAACTTCTCAACCAACCCCCTATGTACAAGAGGCTCCGCGAACCGCTCTACAAATAGGCATAGGTCACCATTCTATGTAATAAGACGATATTAGCAAGCGTTTTGTTGAGTCCAGTTAACTCTGGTGCTATTGTGCTTCTTTATGTGTGAGTTGGATTATCATTATGCTTATGTGTGATTTGGTTCTTTGTAATGAGTGTTGAGATTTGTGGGCTTGTCTACAAATCTCATAGTTAGACATAACGTTTATGAATAATAAGAGGGTTAGTTATATCTTGTCCTATGCTGTTTTCTGGAGCAATCTGTGATCTTTTGGTTATATCTCAAGTTCTGGTCATGCAACATGGCTGAAAATTTTATGGTGGAAAATAGACTCCTATATCTAACCAATGCCTCTGGAATCACTTCAATAGCTGTTATGGTTTGTGAGATATGGCTGTTTCAAGTTAGAGTTTCTGCGCAGTTTTGAGCTCTGGACAGATCTGTTTGTTCTCTGTTTTTGACTAACTTAACGACAGAATCTGGGAAAGTCACTTAAATAAAAGTTGTAGATAATTTCGTTATCTTTCCAACCGTGTATCACACGCCCTGTTTGGATTTCTGGAACTCCGAATATGTTTGTTTTTCTGTACTGCTGTTACTAGACCTCGCTCAGAAATTTTCAGATCTACTGTTCCCTCTCATATGAGTGATCTTTTCTTAAAAAGTTCACTAACCTTGATCCCTGTTTGGAAACACAGATGGCCGCCAGAGGAGGTGGAGTTGGAGGTGGACGTGGACGTGGCCGTGGTCGTGGAGCACCTGTTAACCCACCACCACCACCCCCAGTTAACATTCAGCAGTTGATGGGCATTCAAGCCCAATTTATGCAAACCATGATGCAACATATGCAGAATCAGCCAGTTGGAGGAGCACCACCGATGCAAGTGAGGGACAAGAGGGGTGAGTTTTTAAAGGGTCACCCGCCAGTGTTCTCCCATGCCGCTGATCCCCTGGAGGCTGATGACTGGCTTCGTGCTATTGAACGCCAGCTTACCATCGCGCAATGCAATGACCAGGAGAAGGTGCTCTATGCTTCTGGTCAGTTGCAAGGAGCTGCTCTGGATTGGTGGGAATCGTTTCAGTTCGGTCAAGCCAACGATGCTCCACCTGTCACCTTTGAGGAATTCAAGACCAACTTCAAAGCGTACCATATCCCTGCTGGTCTGATTGAATTGAAGCAGGAAGAGTTCAGATCTCTGCGCCAAGGAGCCATGACCGTTGCAGAGTACCGTGACAAGTTTGCTCAATTGTCACGCTATGCCCCCACAGATATTGCTCAGGATGCCGACAAGCAGCGTCGCTTCCTCAAGGGTCTGAATGATGGACTGGCACTGCAGTTAATGTCCAATGAGTATGCCAGTTACCAGACTCTAGTCAACCGTGCTATAGTGGTTGACAACAAGCGCAAGGAGATGGAGGCTAGAAAAAGGAAGCTCCAAGGTCAGTCCTCTGGTAGTAACAACCGCCCTCGTTCCAACTTCGCACCAGGCAATCAGCAGAGGTACCAGGGACCGACTACTCAGTGGAACCGCAACCAGGGACAACAACGTCCTTCATACCCGCAACAGCAGCAGAACAATAATCAAGCCCAGCGCCAAGGCACTCCCAACAATGCTCCCATGAAGACTAGTGCACCCAACACCCCCGTCAAGAATGGAACACCCAATGCCTGTTTCCGTTGTGGTGATCCCGGTCACTATGCCAACCGCTGTCCGAAGAGGCAAGATCAGCTCCCACCTCAGAATAATGGGCAGAAAGGAAGGCAGCAAGTACCCCCTAATTCGGGAAAGGTGAATCACGTGTCCACAGAGACCGTGCAAGAAGCGCAAGAGATTATGCTGGTACGTTCAATATCAGTTACATCCCGTACAGTTCTTTTCGATCGGTGCATCGCATACTTTCATATCACATACATTGTTAGAATGCATACCTACCTGGTAGCCTCATGAAAACCCCCATAATGGTTACCTCACCGGGTGGAGGTTTGCAAGCTACGCTTCAGTGTATGCCGCTAGCTGTGTCCCTAGGGGGAGTAGATTTCTCAATGTCCCCAATTGTGTTGAAGACAGCTGGTATTGATTTGATACTGGGTATGGATTGGCTGACGAAAACCAGACAGGCATTCAGTGTCAAGATAAGGTTGTGACAGTTACTACAGCTAAGGGGGACAGAATCAGTGTGAATGTAGTGCTACAACCAACACCGACTGCAACCGTGAACCAGATGAATGAAGAGGTTTCCCGGAAGATCTAGTGGTGGATGAGTTCCCGGATGTGTTCCCCGATGACTTGCCAGGTATGCCACCTGATCGCGACATTGAATTATTATTGAACTTTTACCTGGAACTGCACCCATAGCTAAAAGACCATATAGAATGGGAGTACCTGAATTAGAAGAACTTAAGAAACAAATTAAAGAGTTACAAGAAAAAGGGTTTATTCGTCCTAGTTCATCACCTTGGGGAGCTCCTGTTATTTTTGTTGACAAGAAGGATGGTGTCAACGGATGTGTGTTGACTATAGATCGCTTAATGAGGTTACCATCAAGAACAAGTACCCGTTGCCGAGGATTGATGATCTGTTGACCAGCTTAAAGGTGCATGTGTGTTCTCTAAGATTGATCTGCGTTCTGGTTACCATCAGTTGAAGATTCGAGCATCTGATATCCAAAGACAGCTTTCACTACCAGGTATGGTTGTATGAGTATACAGTCATGTCCTTTGGATTGACGAATGCACCTGCCTACTTTATGTATTTGATGAACAAGGTGTTCATGAATATCTCGACAAGTTCGTTGTTGTGTTTATTGATGATTTCTAGTATACTCTAAGAACAAGGAAGATCATGTTGAACATCTGAGGTTAGTACTACAAAAACTCAGAGAGCACAAGTTGTATGCCAAGCGCAGCAAGTGTGAGTTTTGGTTGAAGGAAGTTTCTTTCCTTGGACATGTTATCTCTAATGGAGGCATTTTCAGTAGATCCAGGCAAAGTTGAAGATGTGTTGAATTGGAAACCACCAACAGATGTGACCGAGATTCGTAGTTTCCTTGGATTGGGGTTACTACATAAGGTTCATTGAAGGATTCTCCAAGCTTGCTAAGCCAATGACAGCTCTGCTAGAGAAGAATGCTAAGTTTATCTGGTCCGATAAATGTCAAACTAACTTTGAAGAGTTGAAGAAACGTCTGACTACAGCTCCAGTGTTAATACTACCAGATCTAAGTAAGGACTTCTCTATTTACTGTGATGCATCTCGCCAAGGTTTGGGTTGTGTTCTTATGCAAGAAGGCAGAGTTGTAGCATATGCATCGAGGCAGTTGAGAAAGCATGAGCTGAATTACCCCACACATGATCTAGAGTTGGCAGCTGTTGTCCATGCATTAAAAATTTGGAGACACTACTTAGTGGGTCACAAGACAGACATTTATACTGATCACAAGAGCTTGAAGTACATTTTCACTCAGTCTGATTTGAATTTGAGACAGCGCAGATGGTTGGAATTGATTAAGGATTATGATTTGGAAATACACTACCATCCCGGTAAGGCTAATGTAGTAGCAGATGCCTTAAGTAGAAAGAGCCATGCCAATGGAATCCGAATTGCTCCTATGTCAGAAGAACTGTGTGCTGAGTTTGCACATCTGAATCTGGGAATTGTGATCAATAGAATGGAATTGGTACTTGAACCGGTATTGATGCAAGAGATACGTAAGGGTCAGATGGCAGATGAGAAGTTGAAGTAGTTAGCCGATAACATTGTTCTTGGTAAAGCACTAGGTTTTCGATTAGATGATGATGGTACGTTATGGCATGGAAAAAGGTATGTGTGCCTGAAATCAAGGAGATACGTGAGACTATACTGCGAGAAGTGCATGAGTCAGCTTACTCCATTCATCCTGGAAGTACTAAGATGTACCTTGATCTGAAGAAAAAGTATTGGTGGGATGGACTGAAGCGAGATGTAGCTGAGTACGTCGCTCTGTGTGATACATGTCAGAGGGTGAAGGCAGAACATCAGAGACCCGCTAGTTTGTTACAACCGATGAAGATACCTGAATGGAAGTGGGAAGAAGTTGGTATGGACTTCATAGTTGGTTTGCCTCGTACGCAGAGAGGATACGACTCCATATGGGTAATAGTTGATCGATTGACCAAAGTTGCTCACTTTATACCGTCAAGACTACTTACGATGGGCAAAGTTAGCAGAGTTATACATGGAAAGAGTAGTCTGTCTACATGGAGTTCCAAGAAAGATCGTGTCCGATAGAGGATCGCAGTTTACGTCACATTTCTGGAAGGGTATACATGAAGCTTTGGGTACAAGATTGAACTTAGTACTGCTTATCATCCGCAGACTGATGGACAGACAGAAAGAACAAATCAGATTCTAGAAGACATGTTGAGAGCTTGTGCATTGCAGTATGGCACCAGTTGGGACAAGAATTTGTGTTATGCAGAGTTCTCATACAACAACAGCTATCAGGAGAGTCTTAAGATGGCACCGTTTGAAGCTTTGTATGGAAGACCGTGCAGAACACCATTGTTTTGGGATCAGACAGGTGAAAGTCAAGTGTTTGGACCCGATGTGTTGAGGAATGCCGAGGAACATGTCAGATAATCAGAGATAACCTGAGAGCCGCTCAGTCTCGACAGAAGAGTTATGCAAACAACCGTCGTCGAGATCTAACTTTTGCAGTAGGTGATTATGTCTACCTAAAGGTGTCACCGATGAGAGGTGTGAAAAGGTTCAGTAAGAAAGGGAAGCTAGCACCCAGGTATATTGGACCGTTCAAATTCTTGAAAGACGTGGTGAAGTGGCGTATCAGTTAGAATTGCCTGAAAGCTTGTCAGGAGTGCATGATGTGTTTCACGTTTCTCAGTTGAAGAAGTGCCTACGAGTGCCCGAAGAGCAGATACCGTTGGAAGAGCTCACGTTAAGGAAGATTGACTTATGATGAGTATCCGATAAGGATTTTGGAAACAGCTGAAAGAGTTACCAGGAGCAGAGTAATAAAGATGTGTAAGGTTCAGTGGAATCGGTATTCAGAAGCAGAGGCAACTTGGGAAAGAGAAGAGGATTTGAGAAAGTCTTACCCACAGTTGTTTGAGTAAGCATCGCTGGAATCTCGAGGACGAGATTCTTTAAGGGGGGTAGAATTGTAACATCCCAAAATTTGCATCAATTTGAAAATAGGCAATATGAATTAATTATGCATTTTATGTGTTGCATAGAACCTAGTTAATAAATTATTTACAAAAGCTAAATTAATCCTAGGCCAAAGATCATGTTGATGCATACATGCTGGTGCATATCTTATTTTTGTGATGATTGGTTTTTGCTCAAAACTTGTTTGAATTCAAAGGGAATTCAAATTCATTCTTGAAAATCAGTTTTGGAAATTAGAAAACCATTTTTCCTTCTCTCCCCTCCTTTCTCCCTTTGGCCCGAGCCGCCTGGCCGGCCTGCTCCTCCCCTCACGCGGCCCGCTTACTCTTCTCCCCTTTCCCTCTCTCCTTCGCCCGCGTGGGCGCCGCCTGGCCCAACTGGCGCGCAGCGCCGCAGCCGCGCCGACGGCCCAGCTCCGCTCGCCGCCCGCCCGCGCGCCTGGCTCTCTCTCTCTCTCGCTGACAGCATACCCCACCGGTCAGGGACGACGTCCCCAACTCGTCTCCGGCTCGAACTCGATGCCGAGTTCGATTCCATCGATTCTACGCGTCCTTGTTTGCCTAAACAGCCGAGCCGTTTCCCCTATAAGGTTCCCGAGAGCTCGCCGCCTCTCCCCACGCATCTAGCTCTTGCTCTCGTGCCCTATTCGCTCCCGCGACGAACTCCGCGGCCGCCGAAGATCCGCCGCCGTCGACCCGACGCTTCACCGAGTTCTAGTGCCCGCAAGAGGTTCCTAGAATTTCTCCTTGATCTCTCGAAGCTAACCGAGTGTTTTCCCTTCTTTTTCCTTCTCCGTTGATGCCTTAATCGCTCGCCGTCGCTTTCCAGAGCCGCCGTCCGCCTCGTCGAGCGATACGCCGCCACCAGATCGTCTCCGACCTCATCTGTGCCTCTGGTGAGTCCGCTTTGATCTCCTCTTTCGTTTGAACCCGCTCCCAAGGTCTCTACCGCTCTATAGAGCAATCCCGAGCTTCCCCGCCCAACTCCGGCGATGCCGCCGCCGTGTTCCTCCTCTGCTCTGGCGTCAGCGCCGCCGGCTCCTCCCGAGATCTAATCTCCATCGCCCATCTGTGAATCAACGGTCCCCGGCACTCGATACCCCTTCGCCTGTCAACTTTGCTAAAGAGTCCCTCGGTTTTCGAAACTCAACCCGCGGTCACAACGCACTGTGCGTTGAGTCTGTGCAATCTTCCATCTAAGCCCCTGCGCTTTGTCCTAATTGAGGCGCAGTCCAACCGATTTGCAGTTTTGATTTAAATCAAATTAAATTCAAAATCAATTTCAGTTTATTTACAGTTTTGCCATCAGTTTCAAATGCTTATAACTTCTACGTTTTTAGTCCGATTTAGTCCGTTCAAGTTGCGTTAGATTCGTTTTGAAAAGATCTATCTATCTGTATGAAAATCTATACTGTTTTCAGTACTTAAAATTTGAGTTAGGTTTAATCTACTAACTAAGGTTTGGTAACTTGTTTAGCTCATAACTTTCGCGTTATAACTCCGTTTTTCGTGATCTTCGCGTTTATGTGATCGTGTTGGATCGTAGTTTCTGTTTTCAAACTTTTTATATTATTTCTTGCTGTTGGTGTAATGTTCTAATTATAGCTTGTTTGCATTGCATGATTGTGTCCCGATGATTGTGTGTTGATGTGGTAATCGAGTATAGACGGTGAGACATACGCTGGTGATCAGGAACCCTTCTACGACAACCAAGAACAGAGCAACAGCAGTATAGCATGCATCAATCATAGGAAGATGGGATCCTCCTTGATGTCCTAATAACCATAAATCACTATAAACATCATATGCATGTGTCTACCTTGATGCCTATTTAGACATATCCTAGTTGTTGATCTTGTGCCTTATTAAACTTGGTATGCATTGGGTAGAACTATGCTAGTGCTCAAATTAACTTTGATCATGTGAATCTGAACTTAATGATATATGCAACTTGGTAAAATTGGCTTTTATAGCAACATGGTTTGGAGCTACTATAAGGTATCACCCGGGACAACAGTGCAACCATGGGAGTTATATGGCTCTGACCTTAGCTCAGTATAAGGACCTTTTCTAGCTTGTTAGAGGTTACCCGAAAGGGCGCATAAGGCGCTTGACGAGCTGGATTTAGGGCGGCTACTTTCACTTTGCCTGCGTGCCGCAAGTTGAGAGACCCTTTTCCCCTTGCCTTAAGACCTAGCGGCCCTAACTTGTTAGACGAACCTTTGAAAGGCTTTGCGTGTATCCTGCCCGCTCACCTCGGAAGTGTTATGGGAGTAATTAACCTGGGCATCTGGATATCACGACTCATCGGGTAAAGTGTACAACCTCTGCAGAGTGTAAAACTGATATATCAGCCGTGCTCACGGTTACGAGCGACCTGGAATTCTTATGGTATAGTTGTTGCGTTAATAATGTTTTAATGTGATATTGCTATCTCTTTCTATGGTTTCATATTCACATTGATCACATGTTTAATTGGGATGGATATTATTGATGCTATCTAATGCTAAAATTGTGCCAACTAAAAGCTACCGCAGTCTAACCAGTGTCAGCCTTATTTGAGCCTCATGAACCCCATGTTACACTTGTTAAGTACGAGATGTACTTATGCTTGTTTATTTTCTTTCTACTTGGATAAAAATCCCGGATGGGTAACAGATTGCTATGGTAACGACGACTTCCCTGAAGAGTCTAGTCTTGCTGTCAACCAGTCATCTTCCCTGTGATGGAGCTACCGCAAGAGACACTTTATTTATCCGCTGCTATGTAAAGACTTCGAATAATATTCGCTATGTAATAAACATATGTGATGGTACTCCTTAATTTGTGGCTTATGTGTGTGATTGATCTCTGGGCACACATGAGTTATTGCATTCAATTTTGTTCTTAAAATTGGGTGTGACAGATAACTACCGAGTTACCTCCGGCGAAGGTTCGGGGTTTAAAGTCCACCGAATTGGACTCTCCAGTCTTCTTCATCCTTCTTGATATGTCTCCATTTCAGGAGATAGTAATTTCGTTTCTTGAGCTTTATGGTCTACTAGAGTTGAGCATTGTTCGGGCCGTGGTTTGAATGAAAACTTTTCTTCCTTTCCATTTATGGTGAATTTGATTTCTCTGGCTCCGACATCAATATGGGCTTAGCGGTGCTCAAAAATGGTCTTCCGAGAATGAGTGATACTTTTGAATCTGGGTGCATTTCTAGTACCACGAAGTCTACTGGTATGAAGAACTCTCTAATCTTGACTGGGATGTTTTCAGCAATTCCTATAGGGTATCTGAGTGATTGATCAGCTAGCTGAAGACATTGGTGTTGACACAAGTGCTGAATGGTTGAGCTTATAGTAGATGATGCGGGCATCACACTAACACTAGCTCCAAAATCACACAGTGCATTGCTAAACCGTTGATTTCCAATTGAGCATTCAATAGTGGGGCATCCTGGGTCCTTCTTCTTTTCTAGTATTTGATTGAGGATGGCCGCACTACATTCTTCTGTTAGCTTGATTACTTTAGTAGTTGTCAGTGGTCGTTTGTGTTAAGTATATCCCTCACATACTGGGCATAGGTAGGTACCTGTAATGCATCTAGCAGAGGAATATTGATATATAGCTTCTGAATTACTTCAACAAACTTACTGAACTGCGCATCTGCTTTGTGTTTTGTGTTTCGATTTCTTGAATGGGAATCTATGTTGGTTTCTTGAAATAGTTTCTGTACTTCATTTTTGTATCTTGTCTTTCTTGAATTCTTATCTTCTTCTCTTTGGAGTGTGTTCTTGCCCTGGAGGTGTTCTGGTGTTGCTGTCTTCTTTGCTCCTTCTGGGTATGGCGGATCTCGAGTGGTTCTCCCATGTCTAGTGGTGATCCCCTTAATCTGCTCATGGTTAGTAGTAACAGGCAAAACAGCAACCAATTGTGATATTGGGTTTCTATTCTTTTATTATAATTGAGTTGATCTTTAATGGCAGAAGAAAATTCATCCATCTTAGCATTTATGTTTTCAAGAGTCTTATCATTTAAAGCAAGTCTTTTAGTAATATTATCATTTATCCTGGCTTGTTCTAAAATTAAATCTCTTAAAGTAGGTTGCTTAGAGTTGGAAGAACTGAAATTACTGGTGTACTTATCTGGTTTGGTAGGTTGTTGTTGACGCAATCCTTGCTTGTGTAGAGTGGTGGAGTTGTTGATGATGTAGCTTCTTCCTGATCTTCGGGAAATTCTATTCCCAAATACTCTCCACTTCTAGTTTGAGCATCAAACGCGTCTTGAATAGCTTGACGTTCTTCCTTGTAATTGGCTCTCTGAATGAGTCGATCCATAAGTACATCCATCTTAGTTGATAGTGCACACACTTCTTCTGGAACTTCTTCAATTTGGTGACAGCGTTGAGTAGTAACTTGTTTCCAGCCTTGATTCTCAGCTATCTTATCCATTAGACATTCTGCTTTTCCAAAAGTGAGTGACATAAATGATCCTTCAGCAGTAGCATCAAGTTGCTCTCGTGCTCTTAGTAATAATCCGTGATAAAACAGTTGCATGAGCAATTCGTTCTCTATTCCATGATGTGGGCATCTTAAGATTTGTTCCTGAAAACGCTCCCATGTTTCCGGAATAGTTTCTCCTTTTGCTGCTGAAAGTTGTAAATCTTTCCCCTTAAGATATTGACTTTGCTAATTGGGAAAAATCTTGATAGAAAGGTCTCTGAACACTTCTCTCATGTCTTGATGTTGTCCATGTTTGAATAGAACCACTGCTTCGCTTTTCCTTTTAGTGAAAAGGGAAAAAGACAAAGAAGTATAATGTCCTGGGGAACGCCCTTGATGATGATGGTGCTTCCAATCTCCAAGAAATCTTGTAGATGAGCAGTTGCATCTTCTTCTTCCTTTCCACCAAATGTAGTAGCTTGCACCATGTTGATAAGACTTGGCTTGAGTTCGAACTCAAGGTTGTTCGTCTGGAGTGTAGGTCCGGTGCGAATGTTCCTAACACTTGGAGTAGAGAACTCCAGCAGAGTCTTGTTAGCCATGGCCTGACTACTGATGTAGATCTTTGATCAAGTTGATTTCTGATTTAAATGTGATGTATTGCAACTGAATCCTGTGTTACCCTGTATATGATATAAACAAAGAAAGGCAAGGGTAAGCCTGCCAAGATAGAGGTACAAGTGAATGAATGAATAAATAATCTCCTTTGTTAAATTCCTAATAAGTTTGTTTAGTTCCCGGTGGCTTCCGTTACATAGATAGATGTCCCCGGCAACGGCGCCAGAAATGCTTGTTGACACTTCTTAATGCAATTGCTTATAATAAACTTTAATGAACTGATTCTAGCAAAAGCCTTCAGAAATGTACAGGACACTCCTAGCATCACTTAATGTCAAGTTGTCATCCCCAACATTATACTAGAAATGTAAATTATGTGACACTAGCTCAAAAATATATAAACAAATATTTATCCCAAGCGCACAGATAATATACCTGTTGTAGAGCAGCATTTCACCCAGTTATCTAGGTATCGTTATTTATATTTTTAACCGAAGATAGTACACGAAAGCTGGGAACTAGTAATAAATATGATTCAAAGTATGCAGAGATTATTATTCCATTCATTTATTACTCATAGTCTAAACATGGGTAAGACAAGGTAAAGATAACTGATGATGATAATGGTAAACAAGCGGGAATTCTAGAGATAGAGCGAACTACATAGATCAAGCAGAGAGTCAGATGATTAATTAAGAGATTCGAATCCTAAGTTACTTCATATCTACTAAGCCTAGTGATTACTCTAGTTAATATACAATCATTTATAGCCAATTAATCTATCATCCATGATCAAGGGACATTACTATTAGAATCAAGAACAAATAAGAATTCTAACTTGCATGCAACCACGTCCTACTAATCTCAACTCGGAGGAGGACTACAAAGGACTCAACAGGACTGTCACTCCTGCGATCTACCCTCTCGACTCGAAGCATAGGATGTATTCGCATGTAAACTTAGCCTAAACACCATGTTAACACACCAGTTGACCACTTAACTCTATCCGGAATGAAGCTAAGTACTTTACGAACATGATCATAAACTATATCATAATCAGATCTATATTAAATATATAACTAGAATAAACTCCAAAACTGAATAAACTGAAATATTTTAAAGTAGCATAAAGTCGAATAAAGATATAGATTACCAAGTCTTCGATAATGATCCGGAGACTCAGACGAAGCTTCTAGCCGGATATGCCGACGAAGTCGTCTGCCTCTACCTGAATCTAACTAGACTAAACTCTAATCTTGATGTAGAGCTCTAACTCTTCTCTCTAGAAACCCTAATTTCTGTCTTGTCTTCTGATCTTGATCTGCCTGAAGATCTGGAGGGGGTCAGGGGTCTGGTTATATAGCCCTGGGCGTGGATCGTGATCGTTGGATCAAACCGACTTGAGGTACGGTCGAGATGCATCATGGAGGTCGGTGGAAGTAGCTTGCAGAGGACGGAGCGAGAGGCCTTCGTGGCCGACCGACCGGTGGCCCTGTGGGACCGGTCGGTCCCACAGGTACCTCCTGTGGTGCCTCTTCTCGTGGTGTCTCGTGTGTCTCGTGGAGTCTTCTAGAGATATCCCGACGTGGCGGTGAAGAAATCTGCGTCGGGTTCCTTCTTGGGGAAGCAGTGTGGTTGGTTTTCCTGTTTACCTCTACCTCTCCCCTGGAAAATGTAGAATCACCAAACTCATGGAATTTGTTAGTTTAAACCTCCTATTTCTAGGTTGGCAATCCTTTTTGACATTTATTCAAGTATTGTTGACAGAAAATAATGATAATTAATAGACGTCAACAATACACCAAATATAAAGTTCAGCAAAAACTTTATTTCATTTTTTTAATATATTTTACTTTGTCTTGTTTCTCTTTTTGATACTACGGATAACTATTTTTTAGCTCTTAAGAAAGAAAGTCAAATGTGCTTTATATTATTTATTTTTCCAAAGATATATATATATATATATATATATATAAGATGTTATCTTTTTCTTGAGTTTTTTGGCTGATAATCATTTTTTTATTTTTGTTGTATTGTTTGAATTGCTCATGCTAACGCTATGGAGCTACATTAATTTAAAGTTAATTCTATTAAATTTAAGTTATTTGCTAATTATGCCTTGTTAAAATTGAGCACTATAAAGATTAAACCACTAACATAAATAATATAGATTGAATTAAAGTATTTCGGTTTCAGGTATTTTCAATTCACCAGATTGACTTTGATTTCAAAAAAATCTCTTCTGCCAATGATTAAGCTCTACATAGTTTCACACATTTTTATTTTACCCTTTTCTAGTATGTTTTTTGAGATGTCACCAACACATACGCTTTACTGAGGATTCAAGCACAAGTCATTTCTAGCCGTTTTTCTAGAATAATTGTTTGTTTAAGTGAGTTTTTTTAATACCCACTATTCTAAGGTAGCGTTTGGTTGTTGGGATGACCTTGGATGGTCTTAGAACGAAGAACGTCCGGTTCAGAGGCGAGCAAGGGTGATGACATACCACCTCAGAATATTCGCGTGAGATGAGGGGTGTCCCCGTCTCCAGAAACTTCATGGACGGGAGCGCCCCAAGTGTGATGAGCACTACGGGGAGGAAAAACAATGATGAAAAGAGAAGAGAGAAGGCCAAGGTCGATCACGGTGGAAGGCGGTGAAAGGTCCTTGTTTGGTTTTGGTAATTGAGTGACAACCTAGGTGAACTAATATGTGTTTAAGTGAAATACACAGGAGATTAGTTCACAGGTGAATGTACAATGAAGGAGCTTATTGTATATGAGACATGACATGGAGTCATGTGGCTAAAATGGAGAAGATCAAGGCAAGACTTGGCTTGATGGACCGGTTGTGAAGGTGAAGGGCAAGTTGGAGGCTTTGAAGCCGTTGGTACCGAGTGTCGGGAGGCTTGAGCAAAGACTTGGCGCTGATGGACCAAAGCAATGGTGAAGAGCAAGTTAAGTCAATATCGATGGACTATGGAGGCCATGTGATGATATGAAGTGGATCATATCATTTGGTGATATGGTTGGTGCATGTGTTGCATCAACATCGGAGGAAATGGAATGGAATGCACAAGGCAAAGGTATAACTTGTAGGGCATTTCATTTCACCGGTCTAAGTTGAGTAGAAGGTGCTTGACCGGGTTTAGGATAGATAGCCGTACTATAAAGAGGAGAAATCTTTAGTTGCAACGGTTATCTAGTGCCACTAAGTGTGAGTCTCATTTGCATATTCCTTGTGAAAATGCTAACTTAAGTGCCCAATTTACTTTGGAATACCTTGGTAAAGTTAGCACTTAAAAAGGGTGAAATTAGAGAAGGAAAGAGGAGTTGTGCTGCCCAGCAAGAATTTCTTGTTAACAAAGTTGAAATTGCCGACAAGAGGTGCTCTGTCTTGAGCTAATTTCAACAAGCTTTTTCCGTTGGGTTTACAAGAAATTCTTGTTGAGTGTGTGGTCTGGTCCGTTTTGGACTAGTCCGTTCCAGCCATATAGAAAGAGTGCGGTGTGGTCCGTTTTGGACACTAGTCCGTTTTGGACTAGTCCGTTCCAGCCATATAGAAATAGTGCGGTGTGGTCCGTTTTGGACACTGGTCCGTTTTGGACTCTGGTCTGTTTTGGCCATAGGGAGAGAGAGTGTGGCATGAGAAAAAGAGCCTCAACAAGCAATTTTCCTCTCCCTCACAAGAATTTCTTGTTGAGGGGGGACAAGGCTGCATGCGTGTGTCAGTGAGAGAAGAGAGAGCTCTCAAGAGGCAACCGTTATTTGCATCCCTCACAAGAATTTCTTGTTGAGCTCAGATCTAGCCGTTGCGGGAAGCGTGTGAGTGCAGCTGGCTGGCTTGTTACCATTGGGGGGTCTGGCCGAAGAGATAAGGCAGTGCCTTTCCTCTCCCTTCGGGGGCTGAGAGACTCCTTTATTCCCCATTCTTACTCTTTGGAGCTAGGGTTCATCCCACTCCTTCTCTCCATTGCTATGTGCCAAATATTGAGGAGAGATTGAGTGCCCTGTGTGGGTGTGGATGAGAGATTGAAGATCCACCTTCTCCCCTTCCTCTCCCCTCTCAAGCTTGGTGCTAATTTGAGTGGGGATTGAGAGCCTAGTGTGTGGCATTTTAGGATTTGCATTTGGTGGCACTAGGAAATCTTTGTGATTGGGGATTTCTTATTACTCTTGGTGATTGCCATCACCTAGACGGCTTGGTGGATTGTGTCTCCGTTATGAAGCCCACGTGGTGATTGTGTGTGGCTCCGGAGAAGGATTTATGAGGGGTGTTGTGCTCACCCTGCGGGAGATGCGAAGAGCAACTCTAGTTGAGCGAGACGTGAAGAGCGTCAAGTGGTCCGACCGGGTCAAGTGCTAGAGCTTGTGGTAAGCACTCCTTGTGGGAGAGTGTGACTAGTGTAGTCACCACTAGCAAGAGGACCGGCGGCAACCTTGAGCTTGTCTCAACGGGGAGTAGGTGGTTGGCAAGCCACCGAACCTCGGGATAAAATCTTCGTGTCAACTTGTTCATCCCGTTGGTTTGCTTACTCCTAACTCAAGCTTGTATTTTACTCTTTCATATATTGTGCTTGTGTAGTTGCTCTTGTAATTAGTTAGCTTGTGTAGCTTGCTAGTTACCTTCTTGCTTGTGTAGCATAGAAGTAGCTCCCTTGCGTGACTAATTGGCTTGTGTAGCCTTGTTAGTCACTTGCTTAGTTTGTGTAGCTAAGTAATTTGAGCTCTCTAATTTGGCTTGTGTGGCCTTGTTATTGAGCATTGCTAGTGAGCTTAGGAGCTTTGTGCTTTTGCTTACTAGATTGTGTAGGAGCTCCCTCGTGCTTGAAGTACTAGTTGCATAGGTTTGTGTGACCTTGCTTCTAGAATTGTTTAGGTGAGCTCTTGCTAGCCCAACACCTTATTTGCTTTGTTTAGGATCTTTGTAAGGTGTTGAGAGTATAGGTAGAGGGGTGTAGTCTTGGCTAGACCGATAGTTTTAATTCCGCGTTTATTTTGGTTAGCCGGTGCGATTAATTTTAGAAAGGACTATTCACCCCCCCTCTAGTCCGCCATCTCGACCCTACACGTGGTATCAGAGCCAAGGTCTCTCATTTGTGATCTTCACCGACCCGAGAGGATGGCGTCTAGTGGGATAGATGATTGTGACACACATATTTTTGATGGCACACACTTTGCACGGTGGAAACATCATATGCCTGATCATTTTCGTGCCAAGGGACCTAAGTTTTGGTGGGTTGTCACAAGTGGTCTCACCCATGTCTTGGACCATAAGAATCTAACCAAAGCTCAAAAGGCTCTCTTTGAACTTGATTCCGATGCTTATTTATTTCTAATGGATGCTTTGAGCTTTGAGTTGTTTTACAAGGTGAACCATAAAGGAACCGCCCATGAGTTGTGAGAATCAATCAAGCACACCTTTGGTGACTCCTCCACATGGGATGATGGTGAATTCAAGAAGGAGGTTCACAAGGTGGTGGCACATGAGGGAGTTGAACATGACCACAACATGGTGGTTGTGGAGGATTGCTCCACCTCATGGTCAAGTGATGATGATGATGATGATCAATCTACAAGATCACTTGACAAAGATGACGGTGATCATAGCCGAAGCTCAAGTGGTACAAATGATGATGCCATTCCATGCACACTTGATGATGATGATGATGATGACGGCTATGAGAGTGATGTCTCTTCAAGCTCTTCTACTACATCACATTGCTTCATGTCACATGGTGACACTAAGGTATCAATTGCTAATGTGGTAGTTGACTATGATGATCCAAATTTTGAGCTTGTATGTAGACTCACTAAGGCTTTAGAAAATGAGATAGCTAAAACAATGAAATTGACAAAAGAAAACTCATTTCTAAAGAATGCATGTGAACAACAAAAGCATCTACTTTATGTTACTACTTGTTCACATGATGAGCTTAAATTGACTCATGAGGAACTTAGTGTTGCTCATGACAACTTGGTACAAGACCAAGCTTTTCTCACTAAGAAGCTTTCTAATGTAGAAACTAAAACTAGTGAGAGCTCATCATTTGGGTCAAATGATCAATCACATATTTGTGCTAACCCATGTGATGTAGATAAGAAGCATGTATCCACCTCTTGTGATGATTTATTATCTATGCCATGTACTTCACATATAGATGCTTGTTCTACTTCTATGTCTTGTGAGACTAACCTTTTGAAGGAGAACAATGAGCTGAAAAGTGAAGTGAAGAATTTGAGCAACAAGTTAGAGAGGTATTACAACTCAAAAGTCACCATCGAGCATATGTTGAACAACCAAAGAACTTATGGTGACAAGAGTGGCATTGGTTTTGACAAGAACAATGTCAAAGGCAAGAGATGGGGCAAGAGAAGACATGAAAGGGAGATGAAGAAGCAAGAAGAAAGAAGCTATCTCATTTCGTGTGCTTCAAATGCCATGAGATGGGTCAGCTTGCCAAGTCTTGCCCAACCAAGAAGCCAAAGATAAGGCCTCAAGATGAAAAGAAAAAGGCCCAAGATCAAATCAAGATCAACCATAGTGGTGGTGACTTGATGATGAAGAAGAAAACAAGGAGTGGAAGAACAAGAACAAGGCATCCAACTCATATCCAAGATGAGAAGAGAGATTTGGCTCACATCAAGTGCTACAAGTGTGGTGATATGGGACACTTTACCTCGAGGTGTCCTACCAAGCTTGAGAAGAAGGCTCAAGCAATTCATGAGAGGCAAGGCAATGAGAAGCAACAAATGAGCAAGGAAGAGAAGGCTCAATCAAAGAGAGTTTGCTACTCATGCCGGGAAAGGGGACACATGGCTAATTCATGCCCCCTAGGTAGGTCTTCTAAGCCTATTTCAACTGATGATAATATTGTGCTTAGAAAGGATGGTAATGGTACCTCATTGGTTACTATTGCAAAACATCTCACTACTCATACTAAGGCATTGCCTAAGTATGTTGCTCCTAACTTGAGAGGACCCAAACAAGTTTGGGTACCATCAAAAAGTGGATGAATGTGTGTAGGTACCATGGCATTGGAGGCTTGATTCAATTATTGATCATCATATGATTGTGTCAAGCAAATGAAGCCTAGTGCAATCCTATCCCAATGCCAAGTCAAAATGTCACACCCTGAAATTTTCATTTCTTAAATTAGAGTTAAAATGTTTATTTATGAATTTTTGTGCTCATAAATATAGGGAAATAAAAACTTTTCTATAAAGTAAAATTTATCCTAGGTTTATAAACATGTTTGTGCATTCATGTTGGTGCATTTGAGTTTTTGTGATGTGTGGTTTTGTCTAGATTTCAATTTGAGCTCAAAATGGTTTTAAAAACAATTTAAAGAAAAACGAATTCCTTAGAAAAGGGTTTTGAGATGAAGACTTTTTGGTTTTCAAAAAGATTGGAAAAGTTTAAGTTTCAAAAACTTGTTGTTCTCCCAAAGTTTCAAATCAAAAGTTCAAAGGAATTCAAACTGGTTTCTGAAAATGGTTTGAAAGAGGTTTTGAAATAAAAAAAAAATCAAGAAACCCTCACTCACCTCTCTTCTCTATTTCGGCCCAAGCTGGCCTGCTCGGCCAGTCTCCTCTTCCCTTCGTCCTTTCCCCTCCTCCCCAACCAGCCTAAACCGAGCCTGCTCCCGGCCCGATCTGCTCGGCCTGGCCCCAGGCTCGCACTCCCTTCTCCCCCTCCCGCACGGCCCATACCGGCCCGCCTCCCCTCTCTCTGTTTGGCCGACACCCGACCCCCACCCACGTCTCCAGTCGCTGACTACCGGGTCCCACCGGTTAGAGCCATCGTCTCCCTCCCGTAGACGACTTGGACTCCATTGCCGAGCTCGCGTCCGCCGCGCCTACGCCTCCCTCTTGCCTTCCCGGTCAAGTTGGTACTCCTATAAAACACACCGCTACCCGCCGCCTCTATCCGTCCAGAAAACCAAGTTTCTCGTGCCCTAACTCGCTCCAGCCGTCGAGTTTGGATCTCGCCGAGATAAAACTCGAATCTGCCATCGTCGTCTCACGAAGCCGCTGCTCCTCTATTGTCGTGATCGCCTCCTTGAGCCTCGCAAGCTGGTAACGGTCCTGCTGGTACCCCTCTTGACCCCCTTTCCCCTCGGTTTTGCCTAATCCATGTTCACCACCGATTGCAGAGAAGTCGCCGCCGCTCCATCAAGAAATCCACCAGCTCCTCGCCGTCCTCTCTGTTTTCATTGCGCCAGGTGAGGTCGCCGTGAGCTCCTCGTCCGATTGGTGCCCCTCCCGTGGTCTCTACTGCCTTCTAGCGCAAAACCGAGTCCCCGCCGCCGTCTCCGCGATGGCGCCGCCGCAAGCCGCCGCTGGCCCTGTTTTCTCCGGCGTCAGCGCCGCCTTTCCCCCTCCTCGTCTAATCTTGACCGCACGCTCCAGATCCAACGGCCACCGATGGCTGATACCCCTTCGGCCGGTCATTTTGCAAATAAACCCTTACACGTTTTTGGTCTCAACCCGCGCTCCATCTCACACTGTTCTTTGAGTCTGCGAAAACTTTCAATCTAGCCCCTGCGTTTTCTCTATTTTGAGGTGCAGTCCAGCCGAGCTGCAATTTCGTTTTATTTATTTTAAAATACAAAATCAGGTTTGTTTTATTTACAAGTTTGCCACCAGATTCAAAAGCTCATATCTTCTTCGTTTTAACTCCGATTTAGTCCGTTCAACTTGCGTTAGGTTCATTTTGAATAGTTCTTTCAAACTATATAACTTTCAGTACTGTTTTCTGTAATTAAAATTTGAGTTAAAACTAATCTAGTAACTAGGGTTTTGTATCTTGTTTAGTTCATATATTTCTCGTTATAGCTCCGATTAGCGTGATTTTCGCGTCTGTGTGTTCGTAGCCAATCGTAGATCAGTTTTCAAAACTATTTACTTATTTATTTATTGATTGGTGTACTGTTCTAATTATAGGCTATGTTTGCTTTGCATGACTGCTATTGGATGCTTGTGTGGTGTTCTGTGATCGTATGTCCAGTCGGTGAGTTGTACGTTGGTGATCAAGAAGAAGTTCGTGATCAAGAGTTCAAGATCAAGAGTCAACCCTTGGAATATAAGTCAACAGAAGAAGGATCTTGGGTTTAAGGCAAGTATAGCAATCGAGTTTTCTTTTCGCAGTCATGATCATGTTGCTTAATTAATGTATGCATCGAATGATAAAAATGACTTATTAGCAACTTAAGAAATTATCTGTACGAGCACCTTCGGGATTTACAGTGCAACTGTTGGGAGTTATATGGCTCTGGCTTTAGCTCAGTATGAGGACCTTTTCTAGCTTGTTAGAGGTTACCGAAAGGTGCAAGAGGGGCTCCGATCTGTATGGTCTTGGCCGACCAAGTTGGTGCATTTTGTCTTTGTTAGTCACCGTTTGGAGGGGAGATTCATGCTTATTGATGGGGAAACCTAGCGACCCTAACTTGTTAGACAAACCTTTGAAAGGCTTCATCGTGAACCCTGCCGACTTTCCTTGGAAGTGAGTTAAGAGGCTGATCACCTCGGGCGAAAGGGCAATTCACGTCTCGCAGTGAAAGTGTACACCTTTACGCAAAGTTTATTAACTGATATATCAGCCTTGCTCAAGGACACGAGCGGCCTTGAAGACTTTTACATTTATGACTTATGTTGGTTAACATGTTCATTATTCACCGTTTTATGCTATTCATTATTTATGTTACATTGATCATGAAACTTGGGATCTATATCACTTGTTGCTATACTTGTGGAGTTCGACATGGACTCACTCTTGCTTTTCCCCACACCTCAGAGAGTTAAGCTTTGGAGAAGCTTAGGCTTGTGGTCAACCAGTCAGTTGTTCCCTGTGAAGTTGGTGTCTCCATCTAAAGATCGGAGTGTCTTTCCGCTGTCTGCTCTTTAAGGTTATGTTCTTTTGTTTTATATACGTTATATAAGAGCATTGTCTTTCGATATTACCCTTTATTTGTAGCTATATGTGAGATTTGACTTCCTGGGCTCACATATGGTGTATACCTGGTTTTGTTCTTAAAACCGGGTGTGACACAAAATAGTGAAGTCCAAATATGCTATGACATACAAGTGCAAAGTTCAAGTTGTGGTGATTTTATTGGAATATTTGAAGGCTTGCAAATAAATAAATTGAAGCTTGCTGTTTATGATCATGATCTACCAAGGTATATTTCTAGTTGATCATAATTCATTTGGGTGCATATGAGTTGATTGAATTGGATATATATGCATATGTTGCTTGCTATGAGAAGATTGAATGGATTCACTGCTTATCAATCAAATTTGAGTTAGTTTGAGTGAATATGTTCATAAGACTTCATTTAGTAAGAGATTTGAATGGATATATATCTTGTGAGAGTATTCAAACAAGTTGACATCAAGTTTGATTCAATATGAAGAAGTATAACTCAAGTATAGAAATCTGTTCAATATTTGAAATCTGAGCTAGCTGTGATGATAGCCATGTTTGAATGATCAAATCTATTTGGATTGGCTTGAAATTTGGTATACATGCTCTGCATTTATGTTATTAATTGCTGCAAAAATTTCATGAGTATTGGATAAGGGATACTTCGGTTTTGGAGTGGATCTTGTCAACACCCGTGCAGCAGTTTTCAGCATGTAGCAGTCTTGGAAGATGTGAAATCTGGTAGCAATCTAGAAGTCCAATGAAGCTCAAATTTTTATGGCTGCTATAAGACTTAGTGAGGCACATCTCCACCAAATTTTGTGGTCATTGGATCTGTACTTTGAGAGATATGAGTTTTTCTTTGGGGAGTACAAATCTGCCAAAAGTGTTAATAATTGAATTGATTTGGAGTCACTTAGAATTGAAAGGTCCTCAAGTTGGAATCATGATTATAAGTGGTTGAGGAACCTATGTTTGGTTTTGATATAAGGTATAAGCATGACAAAGATGAGTATAAGGCCATTAAATTGAGAAGTGTATTTGACACACAATTTGGTACTCAAATGAAGATCAAGACCAATATGAAGATAAAGATCAAATTCTTGTATCAATTGAAGATCATTTTGAAAGAAAGAAAAGGACTCAAATAAGGATTCAAAGTCATATTTCAAGAAGAGTTCAAATAGATCAATCAGACAAATTCAATTCAAGTGAGTGTCAAGGATGATTCTTTGGAGAGAGGTCACTTCTCCCTAGTGTAGGAGCTTGCCGCCTTTTGTAGGTTAACCAAGCACGTGGCTTGGAAGGCTAACATGGAAGTGGTAATCTAAAGTATCATTGGAGATGCTTAGTTGAAGAAATCAGAAGGATTGATCAAGAAAGCAAACAACACCCAAAAGAGAGCAAATCATCGCAATTCAAAGTGGTATTCTCATGCAAGCTATGATTAAATAAAGAAGCAAGCCAACCACAACAAGAAATGCCCTTGATCATTAGTGGTTCTCAATTCATATGGGTGAAGAATGGAATTCATATTTGGTATCTATTGGTCCTCACCAAGCTTATAAATGGACTTCACATCGCTATTTGGAGCTTAATTGGAATCTTAATGACTATCCTCTACTCCAAGATAGCAAAGGTATCATTGTAATATGCATGATCATCTCATCCCTTACTAGTATGCGGTTAGTGCATATAGTACATGTTTAATAGGATCATGCATAACAAATAAAAAAATTAAATTCATAACCTACCACTATTGCTTGAATGATTATATGATCTGGTGGTTAGAATATGAGTTTGTTCATGAGCTAGTAAACCCAAGTACTTGATCTATAAGATGAGCATTCAAGTGTCTAACTCAACGTGAGTAAGATAACCATTAAAAATGTGTCAAGAAGCTTACTCTAGAGCAAACCAAGTTAGATATCTTATGGAAGTTGACTAGTTCAAGTCACAAATGAGAAGCTCATGAAGATGACAAATGTTGAAGAAGAAGACAACAATGCAAATGGATATCAAGTTCAACTTACTCAAGTGGTATCTTGTCACACCCAATTTTAAGAACAAATTGAATGCAATAACTCATGTGTGCCCAGAGATCAATCACACACATAAGCCACAATTAAGAAGTACCATCACATATGTTTATTACATAGCGAATATTATTCAAAGTCTTTACATAGCAGCGGATAAATAAAGTGTCTCTCGCGGTAGCTCCATCACAGGGAAGATGACTGTTGACAGCAAGACTAGAACTCTTCAGGGAAGTCGTCGTTACCGTAGCAATCTGTTACCCATCCGGGATTTTTATCCAAGTAGAAAGAAAATAAACAAGCATAAGTACATCTCGTACTTAACAAGTGTAACATGGGTTCATGAGGCTCAAATAAGGCTGACACTGGTTAGACTGCGGTAGCTTTTAGTTGGCACAATTTTAGCATTAGATAGCATCAATAATAACCATCCCAATTAAACATGTGATCAATGTGAATATGAAACCATAGAAAGAGATAGCAATATCACATTAAAACATTATTAAAGCAACAACTATACCATAAGAATTCCAGGTCGCTCGTAACCGTGAGCACGGCTAATATATCAGTTTTACACTCTGCAGAGGTTGTACACTTTACCCGATGAGTCGTGATATCCAGATGCCCGGGTTAATTACTCCCATAACACTTCCGAGGTGAGCGGGCAGGATACACGCAAAGCTTTTCAAAGGTTCGTCTAACAAGTTAGGGCCGCTAGGTCTTAAGGCAAGGGGAAAAGGGTCTCTCAACCTTGCGGCACGCAGGCAAAGTGAAAGTAGCCGCCCTAAATCCAGCTCGTCAAGCGCCTTATGCGCCCTTTCGGGTACCTCTAACAAGCTAGAAAAGGTCCTTATACTGAGCTAAGGTCAGAGCCATATAACTCCCATGGTTGCACTGTTGTCCCGGGTGATCCCTTATAGTAGCTCCTAAACCATGTTGCTATAAAAGCCTTTTACCAAGTTGCATATACCATTAAATTCAGATTCACATGATCAAAGTTTAATTTGAGCACTAGCATAGTTCTACCCAATGCATACCAAGTTTAACAGGCACAAGATCAACAACTAGGATATGTCTAAATAGGCATCAAGGTAGACACATGCATATGATGTTTATAGTGATTTATGGTTATTAGGACATCAAGGAGGATCCCATGCTATACTTGCCTGATTCAGTGAACTCTGGTTGCTCTTGGTTGTCGTAGAAGGGTTCCTGATCACCAGCGTATGTCTCACCGTCTATACTCGATTACCACATCAACACACAATCATCGGGACACAAACATGCAAAGCAAACAAGCTATAATTAGAACATTACACCAACAACAAGAAAATATATAAAAAAGTTTGAAAACAGAAACTACGATCCAACACGATCACATAAACGCGAAGATCACGAAAAAAGGAATTATAACGCAAAAGTTATGAGCTAAACAATTACCAAACCTTAGTTAGTAGATTAAACTTAACTCAAATTTTAAATACTGAAAACAGTATAGATTTTCATGCAGATAAATAGATCTTTTCAAAACGAATCTAACGCAACTTGAACGGACTAAATCGGATTAAAAACGTAGAAGTTATAAGCATTTGAAACTGGTGGCAAAACTGTAAATAAACTGAAATTGATTTTGAATTTAAATTGATTTAAATCAAAACTGCAAATCGGTTGGACTGCGCCTCAATTAGGACAAAGCGCAGGGGCTTAGATGGAAGATTGCACAGACTCAACGCACAGTGCGTTGTGGACCGCGGGTTGAGGCCCGAAAATTGTAAGGGCTCTTTAGCAAGAACGGCATCGAAGGGGTACGGGGCTTCCTGGGGCGTCGGATCGGCAACGGACGCTCCAGATCAGATCAGGGGGTCAGCGGCGCTCTTCGCGCCGGAGCAAAGGGAGGGCGCGGCGGCGACATGGCCGGAAGGCGGCGGCGCTGCTCGGATATACGCTAGGAAACAGTAGAGACCTCGGGACAAGATCCAATCGACGAAGGAGCTCAAGGCGAACTCACCCGAGGCACAGACGAGGTCGGAGACGATCTGGTGGCGGCGTATCTCTCGACGAGGCGGACGGCGGCTCTGGAAAGCGACGGCGAGCGATTAAGGCATCAAAACGAAGAGGAGAAAGAGGGGAAAACACTCGGTTAGCTTCGAGAGATCAAGGAGAAACTCTAGGAACCTCTTGCGGGCACTAGAACTCGGCGAAGCGTCGGGTCGACGGCGGCGGATCTTCGGCGGCCGCGGATCTTCGGCGGCCGCGGAGTTCGTCGCGGGAGCGAATTAGAGCACGAGAGCGTGGGATTCCGCGTGAGAAGAGGCGGCGGGTTCCGGGGATCTTATAAGGGGGTTGGCCTGACCAATTTGGCAAGCGAGGCCGCGTGCCTGGATTGGAGTCGGGTTCGGCTCCGGAGTCCGCCATGGACACGAGCAAGAGCAAGGGAGATGAGACGCTGACATGCGGGGACGCGCGGTCAGCGACGGAGAGCGACGGCGCGCTGCGCGCAAAGCCAGGCTGGGCGGGGCAGATGGCCCATGCGGGCGAGAGAGGGGAGGGAAGCAGGCCGTCGGGGAGGGGAAGGTGAGGGCGCCGGTGGCCGACGGCCCAAGGAGAAAGGGACGGGCGCTGTGCGCGGGGGAAATCGGGCCGGCCGAGTTGGGCCGCGCGGGGGAAAGAAAGGGGAGGGAGGCAGCCAGCGAGAGGAAGGGAGCGGGCCGGCCAAGCTGGCTCGGGCCAAAAGAGAGGAAGGAGGAGGAGGGAGAGGGAAAATGGTTTTCCAATTTCCAAAACTGATTTTCAAGAATGAATTTGAATCCCTTTGAATTCAAACAAGTTTTTGAGCAAAAAAAAACAATCATCACAAAAATAAGATATGCACCAGCATGTATGCATCAACATGATTCTTTGGCCTAGGATTAATTTTAGCTTTTGTAAATAATTTATTAACTAGGTTCTATGCAACACATAAAATGCATAATTAATTCATATTGCCTATTTTCAAATTGATGCAAATTTTGGGATGTTACAATTCTACCCCCCTTAAAGAATCTCGTCCTCGAGATTCCAGCGATGCTTACTCAAACAACTGCGGGTAAGACTTTCTCAAATCCTCTTCTCTTTCCCAAGTTGCCTCTGCTTCTGAGTACCGATTCCACTGAACCTTGCACATCTTTATTACTCTGCTCCTAGTAACTCTTTTAGCTGTTTCCAAAATCTTTGTCGGATACTCATCATAAGTCAAATCTTCCTTAACTGTGAGCTCTTCCAACGGTACCTGCTCTTCGGGCACTCGCAGGCACTTTTTCAACTGAGAAACATGAAACACATTATGCACTCCTGACAAGCTTTCAGGCAACTCTAATGATATGCCACTTCACCACGTATTTCAAGAATCTTGAATGGTCCAATATACCTAGGTGCTAGTTTTCCTTTCTTATTGAACCTTTTCACACCTCTCATCGGTGACACCTTTAGGTAGACATAATCACCTATTGCAAAAGATAGATCTCGACGACGGTTGTTTGCATAACTCTTCTGCCGAGACTGAGCGGCTCTCAGGTTATCTCTGATTATCCTGACATGTTCCTCGACATTCCTCAACACATCAGGTCCAAACACTTGACTTTCACCTGTCTGATCCCAGAACAACGGTGTTCTACACACGGTCTTCCATACAAAGCTTCAAACGGTGCCATCTTTAGACTCTCCTGATAGCTGTTGTTGTATGAGAACTCTGCATAACACAAATTCTTGTCCCAACTGGTGCCATATTGCAATGCACAAGCTCTCAACATGTCTTCTAGAATCTGATTTGTTCTTTCTGTCTGTCCATCAGTCTGCGGATGATAAGCAGTACTGAAGTTCAATCTTGTACCCAAGCTTCATGTATACCCTTCCAAAAATGTGACGTAAACTGCGATCCTCTATCGGACACGATCTTTCTTGGAACTCCATGTAGACAGACTACTCTTTCCATGTATAATTCTGCTAACTTTGCCCCATCGTAAGTAGTCTTGACGGGTATAAAGTGAGCAACTTTAGTCAAACGATCAACTATTACCCATATGGAGTCGTATCCTCTCTGCGTACGAGGTAAACCAACTATGAAGTCCATACCAACTACCAACTTCTTCCCACTTCCATTCAGGTATCTTCATCGGTTGTAACAACCAGCGGGTCTCTGATGTTCTGCCTTTACCCTCTGACATGTATCACACAAAGCGACGTACTCGGCTACATCTCGCTTCAGTCCATCCCACCAATACTTTTTCTTCAGATCAAGGTACATCTTAGTACTCCCAGGATGAATGGAGTAAGCTGACTCATGCACTTCCCGCAGTATAGTCTCACGTATCTCCTTGATTTCAGGCACACATAACCTCTTCCCATGCCATAACGTACCTTCATCATCTAATCGAAAACCTGGTGCTTTGCCAAGAACAATGTTATCGGCTAACTGCTTCAACTTCTCATCTGCCATCTGACCCTTACGTATCTCTTGCATCAATACCGGTTCAAGTACCAATTCCATTCTATTGATCACAATTCCCAGATTCAGATGTGCAAACTCAGCACACAGTTCTTCTGACATAGGAGCAATTCGGATTCCATTGGCATGGCTCTTTCTACTTAAGGCATCTGCTACTACATTAGCCTTACCGGGATGGTAGTGTATTTCCAAATCATAATCCTTAATCAATTCCAACCATCTGCGCTGTCTCAAATTCAAATCAGACTGAGTGAAAATGTACTTCAAGCTCTTGTGATCAGTATAAATGTCTGTCTTGTGACCCACTAAGTAGTGTCTCCAAATTTTTAATGCATGGACAACAGCTGCCAACTCTAGATCATGCGTGGGGTAATTCAGCTCATGCTTTCTCAACTGCCTCGATGCATGCTACTACAACTCTGCCTTCTTGCATAAGAACACAACCCAAACCTTGACGAGATGCATCACAGTAAATAGAGAAGTCCTTACTTAGATCTGGTAGTATTAACACTGGAGCTGTAGTCAGACGTTTCTTCAACTCTTCAAAGTTAGCTTGACATTTATCGGACCAGATAAACTTAGCATTCTTCTCTAGCAGAGCTGTCATTGGCTTAGCAAGCTTGGAGAATCCTTCAATGAACCTTCTGTAGTAACCAGCCAATCCAAGGAAACTACGAATCTCGGTCACATCTGTTGGTGGTTTCCAATTCAACACATCTTCAACTTTGCCTGGATCTACTGAAATGCCTCCATTAGAGATAACATGTCCAAGGAAAGAAACTTCCTTCAACCAAAACTCACACTTGCTGCGCTTGGCATACAACTTGTGCTCTCTGAGTTTTTGTAGTACTAACCTCAGATGTTCAACATGATCTTCCTTGTTCTTAGAGTATACTAGAATATCATCAATAAACACAACAACGAACTTGTCGAGATATTCCATGAACACCTTGTTCATCAAATACATAAAGTAGGCAGGTGCATTCGTCAATCCAAAGGACATGACTGTATACTCATACAACCCATACCTGGTAGTGAAAGCTGTCTTTGGAATATCAGATGCTCGAATCTTCAACTGATGGTAACCAGAACGCAGATCAATCTTAGAGAACACACATGCACCTTTAAGCTGGTCAAACAGATCATCAATCCTCGGCAACGGGTACTTGTTCTTGATGGTAACTTCATTAAGCGATCTATAGTCAACACACATCCGTTGACCACCATCCTTCTTGTCAACAAAAATAACAGGAGCTCCCCAAGGTGATGAACTAGGACGAATAAACCCTTTTTCTTGTAACTCTTTAATTTGTTTCTTAAGTTCTTCTAATTCAGGTACTCCCATTCTATATGGTCTTTTAGCTATGGGTGCAGTTCCAGGTAAAAGTTCAATAATAAATTCAATGTCGCGATCAGGTGGCATACCTGGCAAGTCATCGGGGAACACATCCGGAACTCATCCACCACTAGATCTTCCGGGAAAGCCTCTTCATTCATCTGATTCACGGTTGCAGTCGGTGTTGGTTGTAGCACTACATTCACACTGATTCTGTCCCCTTAGCTGTAGTAACTGTCACAACCTTATCTTGACACTGAATGCCTGTCTTGGTTTTCGTCAGCCAATCCATACCCAGTATCAAATCAATACCAGCTGTCTTCAACACTATTGGGGACACTGAGAATCTACTCCCCCTAGGGACACAGCTAGCGGCATACACTGGAGCGTAGCTTGGAAACCTCCACCCGGTGAGGTAACCATTATGGGGGTTTCATGAGGCTAACAGGTAGGTTATGCATTCTAACAAATGTATGTGATATGAAAGTATGCGATGCACCAGAATCGAAAAGAACTGTAGCGGGGATGGAACTGATATTGAACGTACCAAGCATAATCTCTGGCGCTTCTTGCACGGTCTCTGTGGACACGTGATTCACCTTTCCCGAATTAGGGGGTACTTGCTGCCTTCCTTTCTGCCCATTATTCTGAGGTGGGAGCTGATCTTGCCTCTTCGGACAGCGGTTGGCATAGTGACCGGGATCACCACAACGGAAACAGGCATTGGGTGTTCCATTCTTGACGGGGGTGTTGGGTGCACTAGTCTTCATGGGAGCATTGTTGGGAGTGCCTTGGCGCTGGGCTTGATTATTGTTCTGCTGCTGTTGCGGGTATGAAGTCGTTGTTGTCCCTGGTTGCGGTTCCACTGAGTAGTCGGTCCCTGGTACCTCTGCTGATTGCCTGGTGCGAAGTTGGAACGAGGGCGGTTGTTACTACCAGAAGACTGACCTTGGAGCTTCCTCTTTCTAGCCTCCATCTCCTTGCGCTTGTTGTCAACCACAATAGCACGGTTGACTAAGTCTGGTAGCTGGCATACTCATTGGACATAAGCTGCAGTGCCAGTCCGTCATTCAGACCCTTGAGGAAGCGACGCTGCTTGTCGGCATCCTGAGCAATATCAGCGGGAGCATAGCGTGACAATTGAGCAAACTTGTCACGGTACTCTGCAACGGTCATGGCTCCTTGGCGCAGAGATCTGAACTCTTCCTGCTTCAATTCAATCAGACCAGCAGGGATATGGTACGCTTTGAAGTTGGTCTTGAATTCCTCAAAGGTGACAGGGGGAGGATCGTTGGCTTGCCCGAACTGAAACGATTCCCACCAATCCAGAGCAGCTCCTTGCAACTGACCAGAAGCATAGAGCACCTTCTCCTGGTCATTGCATTGCGCGATGGTAAGCTGGCGTTCAATAGCACGAAGCCAGTCATCAGCCTCCAGGGGATCAGCGCATGGGAGAACACTGGCGGGTGACCCTTTAAAAACTCACCCCTCTTGTCCCTCACTTGCATCGGTGGTGCTCCTCCAACTGGCTGATTCTGCATATGTTGCATCATGGTTTGCATAAATTGGGCTTGAATGCCCATCAACTGCTGAATGTTAACTGGGGGTGGTGGTGGTGGGTTAACAGGTGCTCCACGACCACGGCCACGTCCACGTCCACCTCCAACTCCACCTCCTCTGGCGGCCATCTGTGTTTCCAAACAAGGATCAAGTTAGTGAACTTTTTAAGAAAAGATCACTCATATGAGAGGAAACAGTAGATCTGAAAATTTCTGGGCGAGGTCTAGTAACAGCAGTACAGAAAAACAAACATATTCGGAGTTCCAGAAATCCAAACAGGGCGTGTGATACACGGTTGGAAAGACAACGAAATTATCTACAACTTTTATTTAAGTGACTTTCCCAGATTCTGTCGTTAAGTTAGTCAAAAACAGAGAACAAACAGATCTGTCCAGAGCTCAAAACTGCGCAGAAACTCTAACTTGAAACAGCCATATCTCACAAACCATAACAGCTATTGAAGTGATTCCAGAGGCATTGGTTAGATATAGGGGTCTATTTTCCACCATAAAATTTTCAGCCATGTTGCACGATCAGAACTTGAGATATAACCAAAAGATCACTGGTTGCTCCAGAAAACAGCATAGGACAAGATATAACTAACCCTCTTATTATTCATAAACGTTATGTCTAACTATGAGATTTATAGACAAGCCCACAAATCTCAACACTCATTACAAAGAACCAATTCACACATAAGCATAATGATAATCCAACTCACACATAAAGAAACACAATAGCACAAAAGTTAACTAGACTCGACAAAACGCTTGCTAATATCGTCTTATTACATAGAATGGTGACCTATGCCTATTTGTAGAGCGGTTCGCGGAGCTCTTGTACATAGGGGGTTGGTTGAGAAGTTCCAAGAGCCCATCAATGGTGCTATAGCATCTTTTGAGATCTTTTCCCAGGGATATCACCTCCTTTTCCAAGTCCGCGTTAGACCTTTCCCTGTCAAGGAGAAAATCTCGTGTGGCCTTCTCGGTTGGAGTTGCATTGGGTCTTCTACCATAGCCTCCTTATTCTCACTGTTCCAATAGGGCAGGTAGCGGTATGCATCATCCCTCATGTCTTCAATGCGACGACCCCGGAACGCTTTGTAGGCTTCAACTGCCACGGCTTCCAAGGCTGACGCTAGAGTGGACCGTCGAGCTCTGTGGCCAATCACCATCTCATGCAGGTATAGGCCGCTTTCTGGTTCTCGGACGGCGACAGTCACTCTTGCCTTCCAGTAGGTCCTTTCCATGGGATGACTGTACCTCCAGTGGGTGTACTGTACGATGATGTTCTTGTCGGGGTAGTAGGCATCAAAAAGTCCCATCAGCCTGTGATGTGTGGGACTCTGGCCGCTGTGGGCGCTCCGACGAGATACCCGGAGTCCACGTCCCAACCCGTTGGAAGCTCTTCATCGTCTTCAACCTCCAGCACTTCTGGGGGCACTGGCGCGGGAGGTACTGGAGCTTGTGGAGCTGGTGCTTGCTGAGCTAGAGCTTGTACCGGTGGTGCCGGCGCTTGTGGTTCCACTTCTTGAGGTGCTTGTTCTTGCAGTACTGGCTCTTGCGGTGCTACCCTGCGTGCGCACCTCTTGCTTCTGCTGGCTCCTTCGGCTGGTGCTGCTCTGCGGAACGGGGTTGCCTGCCCTCCTGCGTCCACCGATGGTCCTGCGGGTGATACGACGAGCCATCTATGGAGTAGACCAAGAGAAGATACAATAGAATCAATATATTTGTGTAATAGAGCAAGTAAAGAGAAGCATATAGTTTTGATAAATTAACAAGGCTAAGATAAATAGCAAGAATTGAGAAGCAAGGACCACTAGAATGACCATAACTAACTAGGCTTGCGTCCTACAGTCAACATAGCTCTGATACCAATTTGTCACACCCAATTTTAAAACAAAATTGAATGCAATAACTCATGTGTGCCCAGATATCAATCACACACATAAGCCACAAATTAAGAAGTACCATCACATATGTTTATTACATAGCGAATATTATTCAAAGTCTTTACATAGCAGCGGATAAATAAAGTGTCTCTCGCGGTAGCTCCATCACAGGGAAGATGACTGGTTGACAGCAAGACTAGAACTCTTCAGGGAAGTCGTCGTTACCGTAGCAATCTGTTACCCATCCGGGATTTTTATCCAAGTAGAAAGAAAATAAACAAGCATAAGTACATCTCGTACTTAACAAGTGTAACATGGGGTTCATGAGGCTCAAATAAGGCTGACACTGGTTAGACTGCGGTAGCTTTTAGTTGGCACAATTTAGCATTAGATAGCATCAATAATAACCATCCCAATTAAACATGTGATCAATGTGAATATGAAACCATAGAAGAGATAGCAATATCACATTAAAACATTATTAAAGCAACAACTATACCATAAGAATTCCAGGTCGCTCGTAACCGTGAGCACGGCTATATATCAGTTTTACACTCTGCAGAGGTTGTACACTTTACCCGATGAGTCGTGATATCCAGATGCCCGGGTTAATTACTCCCATAACACTTCCGAGGTGAGCGGGCAGGATACACGCAAAGCTTTTCAAAGGTTCGTCTAACAAGTTAGGGCCGCTAGGTCTTAAGGCAAGGGAAAGAAGGGTCTCTCAACCTCGGCACGCAGGCAAAGTGAAAGTAGCCGCCCTAAATCCAGCTCGTCAAGCGCCTTATGCGCCCTTTCGGGTAACCTCTAACAAGCTAGAAAAGGTCCTTATACTGAGCTAAGGTCAGAGCCATATAACTCCCATGGTTGCACTGTTGTCCCGGGTGATCCCTTATAGTAGCTCCTAAACCATGTTGCTATAAAAAGCCAATTTTACCAAGTTGCATATACCATTAAATTCAGATTCACATGATCAAAGTTTAATTTGAGCACTAGCATAGTTCTACCTAATGCATACCAAGTTTAACAAGGCACAAGATCAACAACTAGGATATGTCTAAATAGGCATCAAGGTAGACACATGCATATGATGTTTATAGTGATTTATGGTTATTAGGACATCAAGGAGGATCCCATGCTATACTTGCCTGATTCAGTGAACTCTGGTTGCTCTTGGTTGTCGTAGAAGGGTTCCTGATCACCAGCGTATGTCTCACCGTCTATACTCGATTACCACATCAACACACAATCATCGGACACACAACATGCAAAGCAAACAAGCTATATTAGAACATTACACCAACAGCAAGAAATAATATAAAAGTTTGAAAACAGAAACTACGATCCAACACGATCACATAAACGCGAAGATCACGAAAACGGAATTATAACGCAAAAGTTATGAGCTAAACCAATTACCAACCCTTAGTTAGTAGATTAAACTTAACTCAAATTTAAATACTGAAAACAGTATAGATTTTCATGCAGATAAATAGATCTTTTCAAAACGAATCTAACGCAACTTGAACGGACTAAATCGGACTAAAACGTAGAAGTTATAAGCATTTGAAACTGGTGGCAAAACTGTAAATAAACTGAAATTGATTTTGAATTTAAATTGATTTAAATCAAAACTGCAAATCGGTTGGACTGCGCCTCAATTAGGACAAAGCGCAGGGGCTTAGATGGAAGATTGCACAGACTCAACGCACAGTGCGTTGTGGACCGCGGGTTGAGGCCCGAAAATTGTAAGGGCTCTTTAGCAAGAACGGCATCGAAGGGTACGGGGCTTCCTGGGCGTCGGATCGGCAACGGACGCTCCAGATCAGATCAGGGGGGTCAGCGGCGCTCTTCGCCGGAGCAAAGGGAGGGCGCGCGGCGACATGGCCGGAAGGCGGCGGCGCTGCTCGGATATACGCTAGGAAACAGTAGAGACCTCGGGAAAGATCCAATCGACGAAAGGAGCTCAAGGCGAACTCACCCGAGGCACATACGAGGTCGGAGACTCTGGTGGCGGCGTATCTCTCGACGAGGCGGACGGCGGCTCTGGAAAGCGACGGCGAGCGATTAAGGCATCAAAACGAAGAGGAGAAAGAGGGGAAAACACTCGTTAGCTTCGAGAGATCAAGGAGAAACTCTAGGAACCTCTTCGGGCACTAAACTCGGCGAAGCGTCGGGTCGACGGCGGCGGATCTCGGCGGCCGCGGAGTTCGTCGGGAGCGAATTAGAGCACGAGAGCGTGAGATTTCCGCGTGAGAAGAGGCGGCGGGTTCCTGGGGATCTTATAAGGGGTTGGCCTGACCATTTGGCAAGCGAGGCCGCGTGCCCTGGATTGGAGTCGGGTTCGGCTCCGGAGTCCGCCATGGACACGAGCAAGAGCAAGGGAGATGAGACGCTGACATGCGGGGACGCGCTCAGCGACGGGAGAGCGACGGCGCGCTGCGCGCAAAGCCAGGCTGGGCCGGGGCAGATGGCCCATGCGGGCGAGAGAGAGGGAGGGAAGCAGGCCGTCGGGGAGGGGAAGGTGAGGGCGCCGTGGCCGACGGCCCAAGGGAGAAAGGGACGGGCGCTGTGCGCGGGGTAATCGGGCCGGCCGAGTTGGGCCGCGCGGAGGAAAGAAAGGGGAGGGAGGCAGGCCAGCGAGGAAGGGAGCGGGCCGGCCAAGCTGGCTCGGGCCAAAAGAGAAGGAAGGAGGAGGAGGAAGGAAAATGGTTTTCCAATTTCCAAAACTGATTTTCAAGAATGAATTTGAATCCCTTTGAATTCAAACAAGTTTTGAGCAAAAAAAAACAATCATCACAAAAATAAGATATGCACCAGCATGTATGCATCACATGATCTTTGGCCTAGGATTAATTTAGCTTTTGTAAATAATTTATTAACTAGTTCTATGCACACATTAAAATGCTAATTAATTCATATTGCCTATTTTCAAATTGATGCAATTTTGGGATGTTACATATCTAGACTCAATCAATCCTTCAAGTGTTATTTACAGAGTGGTGTCTAGATCAATATCATAAGTGGTATCCTACAGACTTCAAGTGATCCTCAACTTTAAGTGATCAAATCAAGCAAAGTTCCCTCACCAACAAGAGCTCAAGTGAATGACCCATGTTATGACATAGGGGGAGATGTTCCCACCGATTGGTATCAAGGTCAAAGATCCTACAAGTGCTCTACATGTAATATTTCAAAGTGGTTTTCATTCATCTACATGTGGTATCTACAAGTGGTGTCATTCCAACTATATGGTAGTGTCCATCAAAAATACAAGACTCAAGTGTCAACCATCTACCCCTAGTGCATCCCTTTGTATTAGAGAAGCATGTCTTTTATGGTCATTGATGACAAAGGGGGAGAAATTGTGGCAAAAATATGTCAAAGGATAATAGGGAGAAAACAAGAAAAACAAGATGGACATGGTCAAGAGGGAGCAAGATTTAGAATGTAAAGGGATCACAATTCTTGGACAAGGGAAGCACACAAGTAGGGGGAGCAAGCTCATGAATACAGTTTGATGCATTTGTTTGTGCATTACATTTGCTTGCTCGCATTGCATATGTTTTACATTCCTACATGCTTGTGTGCAATGTTTGCTAGAACTAAGACTTGAATGATGTTTGCTTTATTTTGATATCTAGAGCCTAGTCTTAGTATAGCAAGTGGTAACTAGAACCTTGACTATAATGTTGATCTCACGTGGTATCTAGTTTCACTTGTTTCTAGCAAGGTTGATGCTAAGGAAGATTTAAATGTGGTATACACCTACAAAGGTACAACTTTATCTTGTATACCTTAGCATCACTTAGTAGTGATAACACTCCCACAAATTTTATATTTATGCATGTGTGCAAGCTTGAAACCAAACCATTTAAGCACACATGTAGGGGGAGTTATCACTACCAATCGGGTTGTTTGGGTGCTTATCCAAATCCTCTCATATGGTCTTAATGTTGGGTAAGTAACATAGAATCCAAACCAAGTTAGCAATTTACATTCTTGTGAAGTGCTAGCTTGAAATAAGCTTAATTTCCATATCTTTCTAGAGTTGTCATCAATTACCAAAAGGGAGATTGAAAGTCCTTGTTTGGTTTTGGTAATTGAGTGACAACCTAGGTGAACTAATATGTGTTTAAGTGAAATACACAGGAGATTAGTTCACAGGTGAATGTACAATGAAGGAGCTTATTGTATATGAGACATGACATGGAGTCATGTGGCTAAAATGGAGAAGATCAAGGCAAGACTTGGCTTGATGGACCGGTTGTGAAGGTGAAGGGCAAGTTGGAGGCTTTGAAGCCGTTGGTACCGAGTGTCGGGAGGCTTGAGCAAAGACTTGGCGCTGATGGACCAAAGCAATGGTGAAGAGCAAGTTAAGTCAATATCGATGGACTATGGAGTCCATGTGATGATATGAAGTGGATCATATCATTTGGTGATATGGTTGGTGCATGTGTTGCATCAACATCGGAGGAAATGGAATGGAATGCACAAGGCAAAGGTATAACTTGTAGGGCATTTCATTTCACCGGTCTAAGTTGAGTAGAGAAGTGCTTGACCGGGTTTAGGATAGATAGCCGTACTATAAAGAGGAGAAATATTTAGTTGCAACGGTTATCTAGTGCCACTAAGTGTGAGTCTCATTTGCATATGCATTGCGCTTAGTGACTTGGTGAGAGTAACACTGAAAATTCCTTGTGAAAATGCTAACTTAAGTGCCAATTTACTTTGGAATACCTTGGTAAAGTTAGCACTTAAAAAGGGTGAAATTAGAGAAGGAAAGAGGAGTTGTTGCTGCCCAGCAAGAATTTCTTGTTAACAAAGTTGAAATTGCCGACAAGAGGTGCTCTGTCTTGAGCTAATTTCAACAAGCTTTTTCCGTTGGGTTAACAAGAAATTCTTGTTGAGTGTGTGGTCTGGTCCGTTTTGGACTAGTCCGTTCCAGCCATATAGAAAGAGTGCGGTGTGGTCCGTTTTGGACACTAGTCCGTTTTGGACTAGTCCGTTCCAGCCATATAGAAATAGTGCGGTGTGGTCCGTTTTGGACACTGGTCCATTTTGGACTCTGGTTTGTTTTGGCCATAGGGAGAGAGAGTGTGGCATGAGAAAAAGAGCCTCAACAAGCAATTTTCCTCTCCCTCACAAGAATTTCTTGTTGAGGGGGGACAAGGCTGCATGCGTGTGTGAAAGGTCCTAAATGGCTAGAGGAGGGGGTGAATAGCCTAATAAAAATTTTCTACAAAAACACTTAGAGAGACTTGTTAGACAATTACAAAGCGAAGCCTTTGCACTAGCTCTACTAAGTGATGCAAGCCACCTAACAAACAATTCTAGTATGGTATGGTCTCTAAGGCACACAAATCTATGTCACTACTCTCTATTCTAGTGAGCTAGCAAGAGCTAAAAACAATGAACTAGAGAGCTAACACTAACAAGATAACCTACCACTACAAGAAGTAAGGAATGTAATTCAAGTGGTAGAGAGATATACCAACACCGGCAAGAGGTGATCAATCACAATATGAATACCAAGAAACTCCGGGAGATGTCCAAAGAGGCAAGAGACACAATGATTTTCTCCCGAGGTTCACGTGCTTGCCGGCACGCTACTCCCCGTTGTGTCGACCAACCACTTGTGGTTCGGTGGCTAATAGGTGTTCACAAACCTAGCTCAACACTTGAGCGCCACAAGAACCGACCCACAAATGGAGGTAACTCAATGACACGCGCAATTTACTAGAGTTACCTTTTGGCTCTTCGCCGGGGAAGGCACAATACCCCTCACAAGTCACCGGGAGATGGCCACGAACAATCACCAACTCGTGCCAATGCTCCTCCGCTGCTCCAAGCCGTCTAGGTGGCGGCAACCACCAAGAGTAAAGAGAATACCGCAGCAACAACGATCCCCAAGTGCCACTAGATGCAAACACACAAGCAAATGCACTTGGAATCACTCAATCTCACTTTGATTCGCGCTATCAAGCAAGGAGATGAGTGGGAGGGAGTATGTTTAGCTCAAAGGGATGTCCAAGATGTTAGAGTGCCAAGAGAGACCCCCCAAAGCCAGCCAACTCATATTATATACCCCCTCAATAGAGCCGTTACCCCTTCACTGGGCATTTTTTGAACTAACCGGACGCGTCCGGTCAAAATTTCAGTAGCGTCCGGTCGAAGTTTAAGTAGTGACCGGACTCTAGTTCACAAGCGTCCGGTCAGATTTTCATTTAGCGTCCGGTCAAACACAGAGAGGTTCCAGAGAGGTTTTTCATCGACCGGACGCGTCCGGTCACCATTGACCGGACTCACTCAGCGTCCGATCACTCTATTTGAACCGATGCCTCTCGTGAACAGTGGAACAGGCGAGTCCGGTCGTTTGTTTCATCAGAGTCCGGTCAGTGTTTCACTAGTGACCGGACGCACGTCAATAGCATCCGGTCGCTATTCCAGCGTCCGGTCAAGCCTGAAATACACGTTTTCAACTCCGGTTTCTTCTCCTTTGCAAAAGTGCCAACACCACCAAGTGTACATCACCTTGTGCAAGTGTGTTAGCATTTTCCAAGCATTTTTCAAAGGATTTGAGGTTAGCACACTAGCTCCTAATGCATATGTGTGGTGGAACGGCCCTAATCCCATGGCCCACCGGTCCCTGTCATCCACTGACAGCCGAACTGATGTTCCGTGTGATTAAGACTGTTCGTCACCGGGCTGCATCAGCGCCCATTGTCCGCAGGATCATCTCACCATTCGGTTACAACACTTGGATACTTTTACAAATAATATCGGAATACGGAGCGGAAGACTTAAATAACATTAGTTTTACACAAACCGAGGTTCCCAATAAGATTAAAGGTGCAGTTATTACAAACCAAGTTCGCATGATAGAAATAGGCAACGTAGCGGAGTACAAAAAATAAAGGTACTTGCAATCACCCAGCCCGAGGGTGCACAACTATTCTGCGGCCGCTCATCGGCCTCTTCCTGGACGATGGTCATGCAGCAGGGCGCAAGACACATCGGGGACTCAGTCATACCTGCAGCATGGGTAACAAACCCTGAGTACTGGGGTAACTCAACAAGACTTACCCGACTAACGAAAAAGGGGAGAAGACTCAAGAATGAGAGGCTTAGGAAGTCCAAGGTAAGGCTTAAGCAAGATCAAGTATTTTGCAGAAAAGCATTTTGTAAACCTTGTTCTATTTTGGAAAGGTTCAGTATTTCTCAATTCTTCATTGCTCATGATTCTTTTTACCTTACAAACATTCCTAGTTGAGAACCACTCTCCTTGACGTCAGTGACCAAGTCTCCATAACCGAGGAGCAACGTTAATCCGGATAAATAATACTCAGCTGAGGATCCCTATCCACACTGCATATGTAGCACCTAAGCTTGCATATGCCAACTCGTCTTCCACGATTCCTCCAAGATTGGACCGGTCCTACGCCACCCGGAAGTACAGTACACCACTCATATCCAGGCACGACGACCACGTGGGTACAAGCTACTTCCGTCATCTCGCCACTCCCAGTGCGCGGTTGTCGGTCCCAATCAAGGAGTCCTCGAGCCAGAGCTTTCCGAAGTATGTGAATAGTTACAAGTCTTGACCAGCAGGCCCCCATACGGATGGTCCCTAATTTTTCTGCCAGAACTATACCTCGTTATATCTCACCCAAGCGTAATAGTCCTGTCAGTTTTTCAACCTTGTCCCGGTCGGTGTCAACTGTTGAGTCCCGGACTACAACATGATGGCACCGTACGCTCAGACAACCTCTCCTCGCTGTTGACTAGGTACGGATCAGATACTTAGCCAACAGTCGGGGAGTAAAGCCAAATTCCCATAAAAATTCTTTAAGTGATCACCTTTTGAAATTGACATTTATTGCAAATCTATTGTATAGCATCACTAAGCATTTGCACATAGTTTTTAACAGGGCAGGTGGATCTTCTGGTGGAGGTAAACAGTGCAGGTAATAGGTCATCACACAACTCCTATAACCTAATGCAGTAGTTTAACTCAAAGACATTTTAAGTAAACCTTTTATAAAAAAAGGAAGGGTTAAAATGCACCGGGGCTTGCCTTGAAGAGCAAAGAGGACAGACTCGGGGTCGGCAGTGCAGGTGTCGGAGCTCGGGGTCGCCTCAGGGGTAGGTCCGTCAGCGGCTGCTTCGACTTTGACGTTTTCTCCTTCGGTCACTATACGGATGCAATGATGTATGCTTATGAGGATGCTGACATGAACAAAGGCTTGCTAAAACGCAGGACAAAACCTACTGATTCTAGAGTACACTTTCCATCGCGTAAGTAACTTCTTAGTGTGGACATAAAGTTACTTATCTTTATCCCTAAGCAAAATTAATCAACCTATTAAGCATCATTTATCCGACCTAAACACAAATCATGCATGGCATCACAAACATCATAGACCAAATGGGTGGGGGTCTATGAACAGCAAACAATCCCAAAAGTCACATCACAGGGCATACAACATGAACCCTACTTGATTTTCTATTTTTCCTAATTATTTAAAAAGGTCATTTTATGAAGTTGCTCCAAAAATTACCAAATTAATCTCATAAGTTCATTATGGTATAAAAGATGGCAAAACAAATTTCATAATTTTTGGAGGTCATTAAGGTGCTCAATTAAAATTAGTCATTAATTAACAAAAGGCACTATTTAAAATTAAAATAAATGCTCAAAAATCAACTTATTCCAAAAGGCTTCAAATTTCATTCACCAGAGACTAAACATGGCATAGGAAACTCACAAAAATTTATCTCATGATTTTTGGAGTTATAAATGATTTTTCTAAAAAATCCAAAACCATCCATTTATTAATTAAAAGAGGAATTTTACATTTTCAAATCTTCCAGAAAAGTCAAGTTTTATATTTTTATAAAATACTTCAAGGCATAAAGAGTCTACCACGAATTTTTCAGAATTTTTGGAACCATACAGAAAATCACACAAAAGATGAAAACTAAATACTATTCATTTAAAACTGAAAAAGGAGAAAAAAAACATTGTGCATCTTCCCCGAGGGCTCGGACGAATCGCAGGCGAGGCGCACGGCGGACCGGCCGCTCGGGCCTTGCGCTGGGAAAGCAGAGGGTGGGGGAAGCTTCGCGGGCTCACCGTGAGTCGGGAGCGAGGCTCGGCGAGGCGGTGCAAGGGTCGGAGGAGGGAGTCCGACAGTGGTGGCGGATCTCTTCGGCGGCGACCAGCGTCCGGCGGCTCTGTCCACCAACAGAGGTCGCCGAGGGTACGGTTAGGAGCGCGCTGAGGTGAGGAAGAGAGGGCAGGGGTCGGAGGGAAGAGAGAAGCACTCACGGCGGCAAATTTCTCGCTTAGCCGAAACGCGGCCGTTTGCCGGAGTCGGGGACGAAGCTCCTGCGCCGGCGATAGGAGGCGGTAGAGGTGAAATTGGTTGCTCGGGAAGGTGGAGCAGCTCAAGGCGAAGGCGGTGGAGGGCTCGGCGGGCGCTGGGGTGGTCTGGTGGCTCGGGGTGCCGTGGTGGCGGCAATGGCGGAGCTCGGCGGCTTTTATAGCCGCGGGGCGGCGCCGGGGGGTCCGGGCGAGGGGTGAGGAGCGTCCGCGCGGCATCAACGGAGGTAGGGAGCAAGGTAGGGAGGCTCAGTGTGGGCGGGGAGCTCGCGCGTGGCGCGGCGGCTTGCCGGCGGCCGCAGCTGCCCGCTGTCCGCGGCCGTAGGGAAAGGAGGAGGGTAGGGTAGGGGATGGCGAGGCGGCGGTAGGTAGGTGTGACACCCCAATTTTAAGAACAAAATTGGAGCACAATATATGTATGCCAGGATCAATTTTCATACATATATCCACATCATAGTAAATATCAAAACAATGCTTTATTAATAATATCGAACTTTATTACAAAAATGACCCTCGGGTCTGAAAGAAAAGTACAGACTCTCAGTCTAACTCTAATGTAGACTCGCGGAAACTGGACGCCATCTCCACAGGAAGGTCGACCGGGGGCTGCGCCATCCTAGTACAAGTCGTCTGGATCGTATCCACCGTCTTCTGGGTACGAGTTGTCGGGGTCGTATCTGTCCTCTTCGGGGTACTCCTACTCCGCGTCGTAGACTCCAACGTCTAGGTGGGGTAGCAGGGGGTTCAAAGAGGAAGGGTGAGTACATCGAAATGTACTCCGCAAGTGTAGAAAATATATGCTTATGAGGCTATGAACAAGGTAGGCTGACTCTGTTGACTCAAGCGCCTAAAGCAACACATCCTATTAAATCCTATTAATCCTATGCACCTATTTACTAAGTTATAACCACAGTCTCCAACAGAACAGTAACCACACTCGGAGTCGCACCGAGCAAACCACACTCGGAGTCACACCGAGCAACCAACACTTGGAGTCACACCAAGCAACCGCACTTGGAGTCGCACCAAGTACCCCCACACCTGAAGTCCATCAGGCAAACCACACCTGAAGTCCATCAGATGACCCGAACCAGGTCGTTACAAGGAGTCTATGTGTATTAGTTCCATACGTCACGACATAGAGAGCTACCTTCCGTAATAACACCAGGTCTGCGCCCGAGCCTGGGAATCGCTCCCGTACCAAGCAGTAACCCGCGTAGAAGAAGCCTCTGTACCCATGTCATATGAGACTAATAACCACATAAGGCTTCTCTAACGAACCAGAACCAAACCACCAACTAATCTCGAAGAAGTCCAAGCCGCTCGTGACCGTGAGCACGGCTGATATATCAGTTTTACACTCTGCAGAGGTTGCACATCGTTACCCATGAGTCGTGCAGATCCCGTCACGCTAAACACTGCCAAGGTGCTTAGCAGGTTGCACTGCAAGGCCTTTACAAAGCCCTCCAAGCCTGTGTTACACGTACTCTAAGGTTTCTCCCCTGTCCATAAGTCAACGACCCCAAGGGACCCCTCTTGAGCCACTAAACAAACCCCGTGTAGCATAACTTAGAGGAAACTAATTAATTAGCCAGGTCCAGCCCATCCAGATCTCATGGTTGCACTGTTAAGCCGGGTTACAGGCTTCGAGAACCGGGTCCTAGGGATCCAGGCAGGATAAATCTAGCACGAGCCCAGAACCAAAAACCAAATGCAGCTGCCGAGTCCCACGACACAAAAACCACCATACGGTCCATCCTGCCGGATATACCTACTCACCATACTACCAGTCCACAATGTTCCATAGATCATTAATTAGAATTAATTATTAAGCCAGCTCCCCATCCCAAGACAGCAGGGCTAGGGCTAGCGACTTCTACCCAACACAACCCCAACCAGGTGTCAAGGAAAATATAGTCAAGTGCTAATAAACCATATCATGGGATTCAATTAAGACTGCATGCATCTACTGATCTAACTACTCTAACTCAAAATAAAATCAAGTATAGTGCAAGATGTTCAAGAACACTTGCCTTCGGGCCGGGTCGAATCGATGAAGGCACGGATCGGTTCCTGGGATTCCGCGTAGCTCGCACTTGCTGGATCAAGCATCATCACAGGGCCCAAACAAACATAATAAATAACAGTGCATCAAACATTATGAAAACAGTACGTAAATAGATCTAATGCGTAGAGCTCGGCGAGACGAATCTAACGCGACTTGAACGGGTTGAAACGGAGTTAAAATGAGCAAGTTATGGTCTTTTGAAGTTGAGGGCAATTTGGTAAATAAACAAGATTAATTTTTAATTACTTTTCAAAATCAGTGACTAAAAATAAAACATTTGGACCACAAAATTATTTTATTAGATCTGAAATATTTTATTTGCAAAAGTGACATTTTAGAATTATTTTTGTGAGCAAAACACTTTTAAAAGCATTATAAAGAGGGTTTATAAAAGCATTAATCATTTTAATAAAATAAAACTATTTTATGTTGTGAACCAAAACAGATTAATAACATTATTAATTTAATTAATAACATCATTAACCAAACTGGTATTAAACAGCACTAAAACACATTTAAAAAATGAATTAAAACTCAATTTCTCTCTGATCTGGGCCAATTCGGAATTATGCGTAGATTTCAGGGGCTAGTCGCTAAGAGTGCATAGACTCAGAACAGAGAACAGATTAATAAATACACGAGTACAGGGGCTAGATCGCATAACGGTGGCGACTGGTCTTCACCTTGCTGAGTTGGACGTTGACCGTGACGTGGCGGATCTTGATTGGTTGACGGGAGGTGATGTGGCAGGGGTGTTGACCCTGTTGACTTGCGGTCAACAATCGTTGTGAGCCATCCATCTTTGTTGGACGGCTGGGAAAGTCTCCTCCTCCTCTGCTTGTTGCGTCTCGACAGGGTGAAGCGCCCAGCGGCGGTGGGATCGTCGGCGTTCGCCGGGTCGGCACTCCGGCGGCCGGGGAACAGTGGCGTGCAGCGCCTGGGATAGCGGAGGCTGTGGTGACGTCGCTAGTGGTGCCCTGTCATTGGTGATAGGTCAGAGCGATTGCTCCGCGGCGAGGAGCAGAGTTTTGTTGCGGTGGAGATCCGACGAGGTCGGAGAGGGCGCTGTGGGCTCAGATTGACGACGAGGAGTAGCAGGAAGGATTCGGCGTTTCCTTGCGGTGCCGAGGAGCGAAGCGGGGGCGCCGGAGGTGGCTCTGGTGGGTGATCGGGCGATTTCGACCCGATCGGCTATGGCGGCGGCGGTGGTCCGTGGAGGCGACGGGGAGGGCGAGAGGCTCGGAGGATGGCCGATGGAGGCGCGGCGTGAAGAGACGAGTCCGATGGTGGCTTTGTAGGGGAACAAGCGAGGAAGGAGGGGTCACTCCCGGAGCTTGGGGACGGGCTGGCCATGGCGGCTTCGGTGGCGGACGCGGCCGAGAGAGGTAGAGGCTCGGTGGGCGCGGTGCGGAGGGAGGAGCTCGCTGAGGCTTTATAGGGGCAGCAACTAGGGCGCAGAGGAGGGGGCTCGGTCCCAGGATCCGGGTCGAGCGGATCAGAGGCGGCGGCTGCATGGTCCGATTCATTCGGATGGAGGAAGGGGACGACCTGACAGGTGGGGTCCACCCGTCAGCGAGAGAGAGGGGCGCTGGTTGTGGCACTGGCCGGAGCGAGGCATGCTGGCTTGGCCGATGGGCCAGGCCCAGGCGACGGAATTGGAAGGAGATGGGGAGGGAGGGAGAGCCAGGAGGGCCGGGCCGAGGGTTGGGCTGGCGCTGGTGAAAATGGAGAGGGAGAGAGGCTGGGCCGCAGGCGCTGGCTGGGCCGAATGGTGGGAATGTAGAGAGGGAGGGGTTGGGCTGGAACGAGGAAAGAGGAGCCCCAAGAGAGTTTTTCTTTCTCTTTTTTTTTCTTCTTTTGTTGCAAATTCATTTCAAATCCGAATTCAAAACAGTTTGAAATCAAATAAACTTTGCAAATTTTGGAGATATTTTCCTAGGTTTTGAAAATAAAATCTTGAGTTTGTTTTAGAAATATTTTCATAAACCTTTTATTTATTTCTTAAATAGAATAAAAGCGATTCGCCCTAGTCGGTTGAATAAATTCTTTTTCACCCAATAAAAATTATGCAACGGCATGAATGCAACAATCATCTGGTTAGAATTTTCCTCCATCTAGGGTTTTGGCCATTTTCTTATTAAAATCTAATTAATTTTAATTATTTTAAAACACGGGGTGTTACAAACTACCCCCCTTAACTGGAATCTCGTCCCGAGATTCAGGCTAGAAAGAAAGGTGGGCGGGAAACTCATGGGACATACCATGGAACTTTTGGCGTTTTGCATTTTTCTTGTTCATCACCCGATTGGCATCTTTGGTTTCGAGGTGTTGTCCTTGAGCTTTCCTCTTGGCTCGACCTTTGCGATCTTCACGCTTCTTCGGGCATTTGCTGATGAAGTGTCCAGCTTGCTTGCAGTAGAAACATAGTCCTTTTGCTTTGACATCTCTTCGGTTGGATATCACTTGATTGTCTTCTTGTGGAACTTGAGGAGGTGTTTCTGTTTGGTGGAGCTCAGGAGGTGCTTCTGGTTGGTGGAGTTGAGGAGCCTCAGTTGAGCTTGCAGGTGGGACCTCAGGGGGCTTCTAGACTTGTGCTTGAGGTGTAGCTCTAAAACGAGAAGAGTTTGCAGCATACTTTCGATACTTGTCCTTCTTGCCTCGGTAAGGCGTTATCTGAAAGAGTCGATAAGCCTCGTCGCTCAGGTTGCAGTCTTCCCATTGTCGTAGATCCATCAGCTGGTATGGGTGAATAGAGGGTTGAGATGGGAGAGAGAAAGACCCCAAGTTAATTAATTTTATTAATAAAACTTTTGGCAAATGATGTCGTTGCAACCTGACGATCACAACACACACAACAATCATTACAAAGAACAAATCAAAACATGTGCACAAGTACATGTCAATCAACGTGCTACAAGATCAAACAATTATGGTGGGCATCCTAGGATTGGAGGACCTACTTTAAAATAGAGTTTGAATTTTCAGCAAAGAAAGGGTCTACAGAAGTGGGAAAAGGGGTCAGACTTTGTAAAAATAGTTTTGTAAATTCGACGACTGACTAGGGTAGCGTCCTACGGTCAACACGGCTCTGATACCACTCTGTGACACCCCAATTTAAGAACAAAATTGGAGCACAATATATGTATGCCAGGATCAATTTTCATACATATATCCACATCATAGTAAATATCAAAACAATGCTTTATTAATAATATCGAACTTTATTACAAAAATGACCCTCGGGTCTGAAAGAAAAAGTACAGACTCTCAGTCTAACTCTAATGTAGACTCGCGGACTGGACGCCATCTCCACAGGAATGTCGACCGGGGGCTGCGCCATCCTAGTACAAGTCGTCTGGGTCGTATCCACCGTCTTCTGGGTACGAGTTGTCGGGGTCGTATCTGTCCTCTTCGGGGTACTCCTACTCCGCGTCGTAGACTCCAACGTCTGGGTGGGGTAGCAGGGGGTTCAAAGAGGAAGGGTGAGTACATCGAAATGTACTCCGCAAGTGTAGAAAATATATGCTTATGAGGCTATGAACAAAGGTAGGCTGACTCTGTTTGACTCAAGCGCCTAAAGCAACACATCCTATTAATTCTATTAATCCTATGCACCTATTTACTAGTTATAACCACAGTCTCCAACAGAACAGTAACCACACTCGGAGTCGCACCGAGCAAACCACACTCGGAGTCACACCGAGCAACCAACACTTGGAGTCACACCAAGCACCGCACTTGGAGTCGCACCGTACCACACCTGAAGTCCATCAGGCAAACCACACCTGAAGTCCATCAGATGACCCGAACCAGGTCGTTACAAGGAGTCCTATGTGTATTAGTTCCATACGTCACGACATAGAGAGCTACCTTCCGTAATAACACCAGGTCTGCGCCCGAGCCTGGAATCGCTCCCGTACCAAGCAGTAACCCGCGTAGAAGAAGCCTATGTACCCATGTCATATGAGACTAATAACCACATAAGGCTTCTCTAACGAACCAGAACCAAACCACCAACTAATCTCGAGAAGTCCAAGCCGCTCGTGACCGTGAGCACCGCTGATATATCAGTTTTACACTCTGCAGAGGTTGCACATCGTTACCCATGAGTCGTGCAGATCCCGTCACGCTAAACACTGCCAAGGTGCTTAGCAGGTTGCACTGCAAAGCCTTTACAAAGCCCCTCCAAGCCTGTGTTACACGTACTCTAAGGTTTCTCCCCTGTCCATAAGTCAACGACCCCAAGGGACCCCTCTTGAGCCACTAAACAAACCCCGTGTAGCATAACTTAGAGGAAACTAATTAATTAGCCAGGTCCAGCCCATCCAGATCTCATGGTTGCGCTGTTAAGCCGGGTTACAGGCTTCGAGAACCGGGTCCTAGGGATCCAGGCAGGATAAATCTAGCACGAGCCCAGAACCAAAAACCAAATGCAGCTGCCGAGTCCCACGGCACAAAAACCACCATACGGTCCATCCTGCCGGATTACCTACTCACCATACTACCAGTCCACAATGTTCCATAGATCATTATTAGAATTAATTATTAAGCCAGCTCCCCATCCCAAGACAGCAGGGCTAAGCATGACTTCTACCCAACACAACCCAAACCAGGTGTCAAGGAAAATATAGTCAAGTGCTAATAACCTATCATGGGATTCAATTTAAGACTGCATGCATCTACTGGATCTAACTACTCTAACTCAAAATAAAATCAAGTATAGGTGCAAGATGTTCAAGAACACTTGCCTTCGGGCCGGGTCGAATCGATGAAGGCACGGATCGGTTCCTGGGATTCCGCGTAGCTCGCACTTGCTGGATCAAGCATCATCACAGGGCCCAAACAAACATAATAAATAACAGTGCATCAAACATTATGAAAACAGTACGTAAATAGATCTAATGCGTAGAGCTCGGCGAGACGAATCTAACGCGACTTGAACGGGTTGAAACGGAGTTAAAATGAGCAAGTTATGGTCTTTTGAAGTTGAGGGCAATTTGGTAAATAAACAAGATTAATTTTTAATTACTTTTCAAAATCAGTGACTAAAAATAAAACATTTGGACCACAAAATTATTTTATTAGATCTGAAATATTTTATTTGCAAAAGTGACATTTTAGAATTATTTTTGTGAGCAAAACACTTTTAAAGCATTATAAAGAGGGTTTATAAAAGCATTAATCATTTTAATAAAATAAAACTATTTTATGTTGTGAACCAAAACAGATTAATAACATTATTAATTTAATTAATAACATCATTAACCAAACTGGTATTAAACAGCACTAAAACACATTTTAAAAATGAATTAAAACTCAATTTCTCTCTGATCTGGGCCAATTCGGAATTATGCGTAGATTTCAGGGGCTAGTCGCTAAGAGTGCATAGACTCAGAGAACAGCAGATTAATAATACACGAGTACAGGGCTAGATCGCATAACGGTGGCGACTGGTCTTCACCTTGCTGAGTTGGACGTTGACCGTGACGTGGCGGATCTTGATTGGTTGACGGGAGGTGATGTGGCAGGGGTGTTGACCCTGTTGACTTGCGGTCAACAATCGTTGTGAGCCATCCATCTTTGGTTGGACGGCTGGGAAAGTCTCCTCCTCCTCTGCTTGTTGCGTCTCGACAGGGTGAAGCGCCCAGCGGCGGTGGATCGTCGGCGTTCGCCGGGTCGGCACTCCGGCGGCCGGGGAACAGTGGCGTGCAGCGTCTGGGATAGCGGAGGCTGTGGTGACGTCGCTAGTGGTGCCCTGGTCATTGGTGATAGGTCAGAGCGATTGCTCCGCGGCGAGGAGCAGAGTTTTGTTGCGGTGGAGATCCGACGAGGTCGGAGAGGGCGCTGTGGGCTCAGATTGACGACGAGGAGTAGCAGGAAGGATTCAGCGTTTCCTTGCGGTGCCGAGGAGCGAAGCGGGGGTGCCGGAGGTGGCTCTGGTGGGTGATCGGGCGATTTCGACCCGATCGGCTATGGCGGCGGCGGTGGTCCGTGGAGGCGACGGGGAGGGCGAGAGGCTCGGAGGATGGCCGATGGAGGCGCGGCGGTGAAGAGACGAGTCCGATGGTGGCTTTGTAGGGGAACAAGCGAGGAAGGAGGGGTCACTCCCGGAGATTGGGGACGGGCTGGCCATGGCGGCTTCGGTGGCGGCGGCCGAGAGAGGTAGAGGCTCGGTGGGCGCGGTGCGGAGGGAGGAGCTCGCTGAGGCTTTATAGGGGCAACTAGGGGCGCAGAGGAGGGGGCTCGGTCCCAGGATCCGGGTCGAGCGGATCAGATGGCGGCGGCTGCATGGTCCGATTCATTCGGATGGAGGAAGGGGACGACCTGACAGGTGGGGTCCACCCGTCAGCGAGAGGAGAGGGCGCTGGTTGTGGCACTGGGCCGGAGCGAGGCATGCTGGCTTGGCCGATGGGCCAGGCCAGGCGACGGAATTGGAAGGAGATGGGGAGGGAGGGAGAGGCCAGGAGGGCCGGGCCGAGGGTTGGGCTGGCGCTGGTGAAAATGGAGAGGGAGAGAGGCTGGGCCGCAGGCGCTGGCTGGGCCGAATGATGGGAATGTAGAGAGGGAGGGGGGGCTGGAACGAGGAAAGAGGAGCCCCAGAGAGTTTTTCTTTCTCTTTTTTTTTTCTTCTTTTGTTTTGCAAATTCATTTCAAATCCGAATTCAAAACAGTTTGAAATCAAATAAACTTTGCAAAATTTTGGAGATATTTTCCTAGGTTTTGAAAATAAAATCTTGAGTTTGTTTTAGAAATATTTCATAAACCTTTTATTTATTTCTTAAATAGAATAAAAGCGATTCGCCCTAGTCGGTTGAATAAATAATTCTTTTTCACCCAATAAAAATTATGCACGGCATGAATGCAACAATCAATCTGGTTAGAATTTTCCTCCATCTAGGGTTTTGGCCATTTTCTTATTAAAATCTAATTAATTTTAATTATTTAAAAACACGGGGTGTTACAGTAGTAGGGGACCGGAGAGGTCGAGCGCTTAGCGCTGGCCTCGGGCGACACGGACGCGGGTCAGCCGGGCTCGGCGAGGCTGAGGCTGCGCCGCCGTCGGCCGGGGCCCCTTGCTTTAAAGCTCGCACAGAGACGTTACCCATTCCCAATCTACCCCCTTTCTGAAATTTGAAATTACTCCCAAAACTTGAACTACACAAAGAAAACTCAAACACCAAAGTTGCTCAAACTTTGAGACCTACAACTTTGTCAACATAAACTTTTCTGAAATTCAATAGTTTTTGAGATAATTTTGAAAACCGAAAAGGGGACAAAATTGAAGTTTGAAAGAATTTGAAATTACTTCTGATTTTATATTGAAACTTGAAAATCTGTAAACACCAAATTGTTTCTCTTGACAAGATCTACAACTTTGCTAAAAGGACCAACCTCAAATTTTGAATAGTTTTTGAATTAGAGATAGAGGGTAAAACTAGAGTTTGGAAATTTAGGGTTTTTTCAAAAGGATTTAAATTCTATTTCTGATTTTGAACTTTGATCAACACAACAAACATCAGGGCACTCAACTGAACAAGATTCACACAAAGCTAGACACAGAGATGAAATTACCATTTTGCCCTTATAGGAAGATTTGGACCTTTAGGGTTTTTGAAAAGAGATCACTACAAGTCACTCTAGAAAAAGGTAATGCAAAACAAGCATTAGGCAACATAATGCATGGCAAGGATGATTAATGACTAAAGATGATGACATGACAGGTTAATTACATATTAATCACCAGAGGTGTTACAATATGCATGTATGAATTCACCTAGTGGCACTTGATAACCGCAATCACCGAGATAGTCCTCTCTTATAGTAGTACGGCTATCGATCCTAACCAACTCACACCCTCTATGGTGTCTTGAGTGTCAAAAAACAAATCCCTATTTATACCTTTGCCTTGATCTCCATAGGGTTTTGCTTTTCTCTTCTTCTCTTTCCAAATGTGGAGCACTTGATCCATCTTTTGGTCATCATCACCAACACCATGGTCATCATCTAGCTCCCACACTTGGTGTGTACCGACCTAGCTCATGAACACTTCATGACAAAGGTTAGTACTCTAGGTGACATCAATTAACCAAAACCAAACAAGGACTTTCAATCTCCCCCTTTTTGGTAATTGATGACAATCTTCACAAAGATATGTATTTGAAAATTTAAGTCACCTCTTTGTTAGTTTAGCTCCCCCTACATATGTGCTATAGTGTTTGGTTCAAGTTCGGCACATATGCATAGATATGAAATGTGGGGAGAGTAATACTATCAAATGATGCTAAGGTGTAAAGAATGGACCTTTGAAGCGTGATACCAATCGGAGTTGCCAATGTATACCATCCTTAGCACCATGGTTAACTAGACTTTACAAAAACACTAGATACCTCATGAGATCAACATTATATGAGAGGCTCTAGTATCACATGTAAAAACAAATTACATCTAGCTACCACCTATGCATGCTAGTTTTGCAAATTATCATTCAAAATCTATTTCTAGCATACACCACACAAGCATGAATATCAAGTTTTAAACGACTTGTGCAATGCAAGCAAGCATATGAACATGCACAAAACAAATGCAACAACCAAGTTCATGAGCTTGCTCCCCCTACTTGTGTGCTCAAAAATCATTTTCAAAGTTTTGATGATCCCCTTCATTTGATCTTTGTGACTTTTCTCTCCCCTTTGTCATCCATTTCCATAAAAGGTTTGCATAAAAAAGGTTCAATTGTCTAGGAGAGAGTTACTTCTTTCACATTTGGTTCAATCTAGGTCATTTGCATGAAATATTTAACACGGTTTGCTCTAGAGTAAGCTTCTTCACACATCTTGCAATGGTTATCTTACTCACGTTGGTTAAACATTCCATTGCTCATTTCTAGACTAAACACTAGGATTGCAAGCCCATAACATGTCATATGTTACCACTAGATCATGTAAAGCATAGAAACAATAGTGGCATCATATAAGCATCAAAATCATTTTATTCTCATGAATGAGCCTAATGATTGTGAGGAATGACTAGATGCACTAAACATGTCCTACCAAAGTATGAATGCATATGCCAATCAACTTTTACCTTGCATTGTCGAAGGAGAGGCATGTCATATAGTGTGGGGGGGCATCAACACATATAGAAGTCAAGTATGTTCAATTCATTCCTTAGCTTGCAAACCTCTTCTCATCAAGTGGCTTGGTGAATATGTCGGCAAGTTGATCATCGGTACCAACACTCTCAATTGAAATGTCACCCTTTTGTTGATGGTCTCTTATGAAGTGGTGCCTAATGTCAATATGCTTTGTCCTTGAATGTTGCACGGGGTTGTTTGTGAGCTTCACCGCACTCTCATTGTCACATAGCAATGGCACTTGTTTGAATTTGATTCCAAAGTCATCCAAAGTTGCTTTCATCCAAGTAATTGAGCACAACAACTACCGGCGGATATGTATTCGGCTTCGGCGGTTGAAAGTGTCACACTATTTTGCTTCTTTGATGACCAAGACACAAGTGATCTTCCCAACAATTGACATGTGCCCGATGTGCTCTTTCTATCAACTTGCAACCCGCATAATCAGAGTCCGAATATCCATCAACTCAAAGTTTGACCCCTTTGGATACCACAAACCATATCTTGTGTATGCTTCAAGTACCTCAATATTCTCTTGGTTGCCTTCAAGTGACTCTCTCTTGGTGAGGCTTGAAATCTTGCACACATGCATACACTAAAAATGACATCCGTCTTGATGCGGTCACATAGAGTAGGCTTCCAATCATAGACCGATACAACTTTTGATCCACCATATTGCCACTTGCATCACTATCCAATTGACCATTTGTCCCCATAGGCGTGCTAATGGCTTTTGCATCTTGCAATCCAAACTTCTTGATCATGTCCTTTATGTACTTACCTTGACTAACAAAAGTGCCTTCCTTCAATTGCTTGATTTGTAGACCAAGGAAGTAGCTAAGCTCTCCAATCATGGACATTTCAAACTCATTTGCCATCAATCCACCAAACTATTCACAAAAATCTTGATTGTTTGAACCAAAAATGATATCATCAACATAGATTTGCAACACAAACAGTCTTTCCAATCTTCTTAGTGAAGAGAGTAGTATCAACCTTTCCATCTTGAACCCTTTAGCGAGAAGGAAATCCCTTAACCTCTCATACCATGCTCTTGGTGCTTGTTTCAAGCCATAAAGTGCCTTCTTGAGCTTGTAAACATGGTTGGGCTTCTTGTCATCTTCAAAACCGGGTGGTTGCTCAACATATACTAACTCATTGATGTAGCCATTGAGAAATGCACTCTTGACATCCATTTGATATAACTTGATGTTGTAGGAACAAGCATAAGCTAATAAGATTCTTATTGCTTCTAATCTTGCAACCGGTGCATATGTTTCACCAAAGTCAAGCCCCTCTACTTGAGTGTAACCTTGTGCTACTAATCTTGCTTTGTTTCTCACCACGATGCCATCTTGATCTTGTTTGTTGCGAAAGACCCATCTAGTGTCAATCACATTGTAGTTCTTAGGCCTCTCTACCAATTCCCATACTTGATTTCTTGTGAAGTTGTTAAGCTCTTCATGCATGGCATTGATCCAATCAACATCTTGTAATGCTTCTTCAATCTTGGTTGGCTCGATGGATGATACAAAAGAATAAGTTCACAAAATGAAGCCAATCTTGATCTAGTTTGCACACCACTTTGAATTCCACCAATGATTTGATCTAAAGGATGATCTCTTGCAACATTGGTTGGTTGGAGCACTTGGACTTGATTGCTTGTACTTGCTTGATCATTTGGTTGAGATGTACTGGCCACTTGTTTGATTTTGCAATTGAGAACCACTAGCTTGCATAATTGGAGAAGTGAGCACTTGATCTTTGTCATCTTCAACATCAATCACTTCCCTAGGCCGAATATCACCAATATCCATATTCTTCATTGCATTGACCAATTGAGTTCCTCTCACATCATCTAGATTTTCTTCTTCATCTTGAGAGCCATTTGTTTCATCAAATTCAACATCATGCACTTCCTCAAGAGTACCACTAGCCAAATTCCAAACTCTATATGCTTTGCTTGTAGTGGAGTAACCAAGCAAGAAGCCTTCATCACATTTCTTCTCAAACTTGCTCAATCTAGTCCCTTTCTTCAAGATATAGCATTTGCAACCAAAGACTCTAAAGTATGCAATGTTGGGCTTTCTTCCATTCAATAGCTCATAAGGTGTCTTCTCCATCATAGGGTGACAATAGAGGCGGTTGCTACAATAGCAAGCCGTGTTGATAGCTTCGGCCCAAAATGAATGACTCACATTGTACTCACTAAGCATAGATCTTGCCATATCAATGAGAGTTCTATTCTTCCTTTCAACAAGACCATTTGATTGTGGAGTGTACTTGGCCGAGAATTGATGTCTAATTCCAAATTCATCACATAACTCATCAACTCTTGTGTTTCTAAATTCACTACCATTGTCACTTCTCACTTTCTTGATGGTTGTTTCAAACTCATTGTGACATCTCTTGACAAAAGATTTGAATGTAGCATATGTATCACTTTTGTCACTTAGAAAGAACACCCATGTATATCTTGTGAGATCATCCACTATCACAAAGCCATATTTGTTTCCACCAATGCTAGTGTATGTTGTTGGTCCAAATAGATCCATGTGCAATAACTCAAACGCTTTGCTAGTGCTCATCATGCTCTTTTTAGGGTGAGTGTTTCCAACTTGCTTTCCGGCTTGACAAGAGCTACAAAGTTTGTCCTTCTCAAACACCACATCTTTCAAGCCTCTAACTAGATCATGCTTAATCAATCTATTCAATTGTTTCATTCCAACATGACCAAGTCTTCTATGCCATAACCAACCCATGCTAGATTTGGTGAACAAACAAGTTGACAATTGAGCTTCACTAGCATTGAAATCAACCAAATATAGATTCTCATATCTAAGCCTTTGAAGATCAAGTTTGAGCCATCTACACTTATGATCTCTACATCATCAACCCCAAATATGCATTTGAATCCAAGATCACACAATTGAGCCACGGATAGCAAATTGAAGTTCAAGCTCTCTACTAGCAATACATTGGATATGCTCATGTCATTTGATATAGCAATCTTACCAAGCCCCTTGACCTTGCCTTTGCCATTATCACCAAATGTAATACTATCAATCCCATTGTCATCATTCTTGTTGATTGAATTGAACATTCTTGCATCTCCGGTCATGTGTTGAATGCACCCACTATCAAGCACCCAATGCCTTCCTCCGGCTTTATAATTGACCTTAGTTGGCTTGGCCATGAAGCATGATGGAGTGTCAAATAGAGAAGGCTTGTTGTTGATAGCAATACTTGCAAGTGCCTTCTTCTTGGTGCTCTTCTTGTTGTCATCATCACTCGAGTCTTCATTATCAGATGATGCATCACTATCCCAGGTGACAAATATGAGCCACCCTTCTTCTTCTTGAAGCTCATTTTCTTCTCTTTCTTCTCCTCTTATCTTTCTTCTTTTCATCTTCATCATTGTCACTATTGTAGGGACAATCCGCTACAACGTGATCCTTGCTCTTGCACTGTAGCATCTTCTCACATAGTCTTTGTTCTTGTTGTAATCTCTTCTCTTTCTTGCACCATAGCCCTTCTTCTTCATGAATTTCCCAAATTTTCGCACAAGAGAGCTAAGGCTTCATCATCAATGTCACTAGCTTCTTCATTGTCACTTGATTCTTCCTTCTTGGACTTGCCCTTGCTCTTTGACGAGGTGGCTTTGAATGCCACACTTTTCTTCTTCTTGTCCACTTCCTTGATCACTTCTTCACTATCTTCATTGTATTGATCCTCGGTCATGACATCACCAAGCACCTCATTTGGAGTCACATTCTTCAAGCCTCCTCTAAAGATGATGGTGCGAAGTGTTTTGAATCTCTTGGGCAAGCAACTCAAGAACCGGTGAGTGAAGTCTTCATCTTGCACCTTTTCTCCCAAGGACTTGAGATCATTGATGATGAATTGCAATCTATAGAACATTTCCGGAATTGATTCATCATCCTTCATCTTGAAGTTGGTGAGCTTGTCCTTGAGCATGTACAACTTGGCACTCTTTACCGTTGAAGTGCCCTCATATGTTTCTTCTAATCTTTTCCACACCTCACTTGCATTGTCAAGATCTTTGATTTGCTCAAACACCTTTGGATCAATGGCATTGTATATGGTGTTGAGCGCCATTGTGTTGCATTGCTTGTTGATGGAGTCACTTGGTGTTGGATTGGTAGGATCAAGAATCACAAAACTCATTTTCTACCACATCCCACACCTTGTCATTGATTGAACCCAAATACATTCTCATCTTTCTCTTCCAATAATCAAAAGATGTGCCATCAAAGAACGGTGGTTTGCCCCCAACATGGTTAAACACAATTTGAGCCATTTCAACACCGAAGGTTGTTAAGCCTTATGCAAACGGTGACCACGGCTCCGATACCACTTGAAAGGTCCTAAATGGCTAGAGGGGGGGTGAATAGCCTAATAAAAATTTCTACAAAAACACTTAGAGAGACTTGTTAGACAATTACAAAGCGAAGCCTTTTGCACTAGCTCTACTAAGTGATGCAAGCCACCTAACAAAACAATTCTAGTATGGTATGGTCTCTAAGGCACACAAAATCTATGTCACTACTCTCTATTCTAGTGAGCTAGCAAGAGCTAAAAACAATGAACTAGAGAGCTAACACTAACAAGATAACCCACCACTACACAAGAAGTAAGGAATGTAATTCAAGTGGTAGAGAGATATACCAACACTGGCAAGAGTGATCAATCACAATATGAATACCAAGAAACTCCGGAGATGTCCAAAGAGGCAAGAGACACAATGATTTTCTCCCGAGGTCACGTGCTTGCCGGCACGCTACTCCCCGTTGTGTCGACCAACCACTTGGTGGTTCGGTGGCTAATAGGTGTTCACAAACCTAGCTCAACACTTGAGCGCCACAAGAACCGACCCACAAATGGAGGTAACTCAATGACACGCGCAATTTACTAGAGTTACCTTTTGGCTCTTCGCCGGGGAGGCACAATACCCCTCACAAGTCACCGGGAGATGGCCACGAACAATCACCAACTCGTGCCAATGCTCCTCGCTGCTCCAAGCCGTCTAGGTGGCGGCAACCACCAAGAGTAAAGAGAATACCGCAGCAACAACGATCCCCAAGTGCCACTAGATGCAAACACACAAGCAAATGCACTTGGAATCACTCAATCTCACTTTGATTCGCGCTATCAAGCAAGGAGATGAGTGGGAGGGAGTATGTTTAGCTCAAAGGGATGTCCAAGATGTTAGAGTGCCAAGAGAGACCCCCCAAAGCTAGCCAACTCATATTTATATACCCCCTCAATCAAATAGAGCCGTTACCCCTTCACTGGGCATTTTTTGAACTAACCGGACGCGTCCGGTCAAAATTTCAGTAGCGTCCGGTCGAAGTTTAAGTAGTGACCGGACTCTAGTTCACTAGCGTCCGGTCAGATTTTCATTCAGCGTCTGGTCAAACACAGAGAGGTTCCAGAGAGGTTTTCATCGACCGGACGCGTCCGGTCACCATTGACCGGACTCACTCAGCGTCCGATCACTCTATTTGAACCGATGCCTCTCGTGAACAGTGGAACAGGCGAGTCCGGTCGTTTGTTTCATCATCAGAGTCCGGTCAGTGTTTCACTAGTGACGGACGCACGTCAATAGCGTCCGGTCGCTATTCCAGCGTCCGGTCAAGCCTGAAATACACGTTTTCAACACCGGTTTCTTCTCCTTTGCAAAAGTGCCAACACCACCAAGTGTACATCACCTTGTGCAAGTGTGTTAGCATTTTCCAAGCATTTTTCAAAGGATTTGAGGTTAGCACACTAGGTCCTAATGCATATGCATGTATGAATTCACCTAGTGGCACTTGATAACCGCAATCACCGAGATAGTCCCCTCTTAATAGTACGGCTATCGATCCTAAACACACTCACACCCTCTATGGTGTCTTGAGTGTCAAAATAAAATCCCTATTTATACCTTTGCCTTGATCTCCATAGGGTTTTGCTTTTCTCTTCTTCTCTTTCCAAATGTGGAGCACTTGATCCATCTTTTGGTCATCATCACCAACACCATGGTCATCATCTAGCTCCCACACTTGGTGTGTACCGACCTAGCTCATGAACACTTCATGACAAAGGTTAGTACTCTAGGTGACATCAATTAACCAAAAACAAACAAGGACTTTCAGTGTGTCAGTGAGAGAGAGAGCTCTCAACCGGCAATTATTTGCATCCCTCACAAGAATTTCTTGTTGAGCTCAGATCTAGCCGTTGCAGGAAGCGTGTGAGTGCAGCTGGCTGCTTTGTTACCGTTGGGGGGTCTGGCCGAAGAGATAAGGTAGTGCCTTTCCCCTCCCTTCGGAGGCTGAGAGACTCCTTCTATTCCCCATTCTTACTCTTTGGAGCTAGGGTTCATCCCACTGCTTCTCTCCATTGCTATGTGCCAAATATTGAGGAGAGATTGAGTGCCCTGTGTGGGTGTGGATGAGAGATTGAAGATCCACCTTCTCCCCTTCCTCTCCCTCTCAAGCTTGGTGCTAATTTGAGTGAGGGATTGAGAGCCTAGTGTGTGTGCATTTTAGGATTTGCATTTGGTGGCACTAGGAAATCTTTGTGATTGGGGATTTCTTATTACTCTTGGTGATTGCCATCACCTAGACGGCTTGGTGGATTGTGTCTCCGTTATGAAGCCCACGTGGTGATTGTGTGTGGCTCTGGAGAAGGATTTGTGAGGGGTGTTGTGCTCACCCCGCGGGAGACGCGAAGAGCAACTCTAGTTGAGCGAGACGTGAAGAGCGTCAAGTGGTCCGGCCGGGTCAAGTGCTAGAGCTTGTGGTAAGCACTCCTTGTGGGAGAGTGTGACTAGTGTAGTCACCACTAGCAAGAGGACCGGCGGCAACCTTGAGCTTGTCTCAACGGGGAGTAGGTGGTTGGCAAGCCACCGAACCTCGGGATAAAATCTCCGTGTCAACTTGTTCATCCCGTTGGTTTGCTTACTCCTAACTCAAGCTTGTATTTTACTCTTCTCATATATTGTGCTTGTGTAGTTGCTCTTGTAATTAGTTAGCTTGTGTAGCTTGCTAGTTACCTTCTTGCTTGTGTAGCATAGAAGTAGCTCCCTTGCGTGACTAATTGGCTTGTGTAGCCTTGTTAGTCACTTTGCTTAGTTTATGTAGCTAAGTAATTTGAGCTCTCTAATTTAGCTTGTGTGGCCTTGTTATTGAGCATTGCTAGTGAGCTTAGGAGCTTTGTGCTTTTGCTTACTAGATTGTGTAGGAGTTCCCTCGTGCTTGAAGTACTAGTTGCATAAGTTTGTGTGACCTTGCTTCTAGAATTGTTTAGGTGAGCTTTTGCTAGCCCGACACCTTATTTGCTTTGTTTAGGATCTTTGTAAGGTGTTGAGAGTATAGGTAGAGGGGTGTAGTCTTGGCTAGACCGATAGTTTAATTCCGCGTTTATTTCGGTTAGCCGGTGCGATTAATTTTAAAAAGGACTATTCACCCCCCTCTAGTGCGCCATCTTGACCCTACAGGCGGCGGGCTATAGGTCGAGCAGTCGAGATCTGGCGAGCCTTAGAGATGGGAGATCCGGCGAGGACGAGACCCACGAGCAGTGGCAGATTCAGGACAAAAATCCACTGATGACGTAGTTTGTACTGATAATTTATATAACATAACAATCATATAAAATAGATAATAATATAGCAAAATAGCGATATATTTATATATATCTACATTCATAAACAATCTCACAAATAGCATTCTAATTATATTAAATGATAAACTTTTCATTACTAATTGATCATAAACATAGTTAAATTAAAAAATGGATAATTCTAGTGACGGTGAATTAACATAGCATTGGATAATTCTAGTGATGGTGAATTAACATAGCAATTAAAGATTCAACACTAAATTTGTCCCGAAGGACATAGCAAATTTATTAGATACCTTGAAACCACTTATTGACCATTTATCATCAAGTTCTTTAAACACTAAACACCAGAGTTTAAACCACCAATTAATCATCAGAAGACTACAACAAGAAGAAGTTAGTATTGATGCGACGTAACAAGAAAGATAGGAATGGAATTAATCATCCAATTTTGAATCTAATAAGCAACAAGATACGGCCATCCAATTAATCTTGTCACGATGCGCAGAAGTTGTTGCTGCTCTAGGGGGGACATCGTGGCACCAACACGTAGTGGCACCAATTAGAAGAACATCGTGTCCCTGCGATATAACAAGAACAAGAAAAGACAGGGAAGAAGAAAAAAGAAAAAAGAAAAAGAAAAAATAGAAAACAATGTGGAAGGTGGGAATCGAACCGTGGGCTTAAGTCTAGACGAAAAAACTCGAAACTCGCTAGCTCGCTCGACTCGCTCGTTAGTGGCTCGGCTCGAGCTCGACTCATTTTATACCGAGCCAGCTTGTTTTATAACGAGCCAGCTCGATTTATAACGAGCCAGCTCGAGCTGGCTCGCGAGCTGCTCGTTAGCTCGTACGAGCCAATTAATTCATAAGCCAACAAACTCAAATTAGCTATTGTAGAATGTCTAGGCATCCAACAATATATGGTGGAAATCATATTTTTCTTACGTGTTGTTCACATACAGATAAGAAGATATAATTATATAAGAAAAATATATTTTTTATATGTAGATATTATTCTTTGTTAAATTTACATGTACTTTGAGAAATTGTGTTTTTATGATTTGGCTCGCGAGCCAAAGGAGCCAGCTCGAGCTCTATAACGAGCCGAGCCGAGCTGCTCTTCTAGCTCGTTAGTATAACGAGCCGAGTCGAGCCAGTCTGCTAACGAGCCGAGCTATAACAAGCCGAGCCATAACGAGCCGAGCTGACTCGATATCCAGGCCTACGTGGGCTCCAGACGCCGACGTAGGAGACATGCGCGGGCGTGGAAGATGAGAGAATACCATACACATAATTCTAGTCGTTGTATTTGAGTGAGTAAAGAGAAAAGATTGATAAGCAATCTGAATGGTTGATTTCTATAGAGTTATTTTTTTGGTACATTTTCTGGGGTGCGCGAAGGGTGACCATCTCAGCGGGAGATGTTTCTTTAATATACTCAACAAAGAAAAGAGTTGACACTTTAGTAGGGTATAAATATCCATGTTAAGGTTGTTTCAAATCTTCAGTGTCTGAGTTGCTCCGATCCTCAACTAATCTTAACAATAAATAAATAAAATTGCAATTTTTAAGGTATGTAGATAAAATTTTAATTAATATACCTATGATACAAACAAAGTAGAGAATTATGATTTGTTCTAAACGACTAATAATATAGTTGGCTGCCTTCTACAACTATGGCGTCTATTTGAGTCGATCTATATATGGGTTGAGAAGAATAAAACGATGAGCAAATTTACGACATCATTTAATAATACTTGCCCTGATGCGCCACATGCAGCAGCACCGGCGAAGCGCGTACGCATAGATCGGCGAGGGACGGACTCGACGAGCAGGCTGCTCCTCCAGCACCTCCATGCTGGTGGTGTAGTCCCAGCCCGGGAAGCCGGCGTACGTCGTTGAGATCGGGGACATATGTGGTCATGGATTGTGTCGACAAATTCCGGGCAGGCCTTTGTCGAGGTGGAGGTGACGACCAATATAATGGTGACATGTGTTGTACGTGCAGGCCATGCATGCAGATCCCTGCGGCCTCGTACTCGGCCTCTCGGTGCACCACGCCATCATCGATGGCCAGACTGTATAGCGGTTCATGGGAGCCTAGGCGTCTGCCACCCAAGAGGATGAGATGAGATCGTTGATCCATCGACGCGGAGGGAAGGTAATTAACTCGATCGCCCGTATATAATATCAACAATTCATTATATCATCTCAGATCGTATGGTGGGTATATATATGAGGGTTTTTTTGCATATAAAAAAAAATAAAGGGTAGAAAAGATCGGGAACGGGAAAGGTGGTAAACATGCGCGTCAATATGTTCCGTTCATATTGGTCTCACCTGGTAAATTAATATCTACCGTCAGATGTAAAATCGAAACATATCCAAGGGAGGACATGTTAGGTGGGTATACTTTTTTGGGTGAGAGCTATTTTATAATTAAAGTATTATAAGACAATAAGATATATTATTTTTTTTGAAAATAATACTTTCGCATCCATATAGATGTTAAATCATCTCCGCCTTTTTATTCTCCCACAAATCCATAGCTCTGAAAGAGAAAAATATAGCTTGTAGAAATCTAAAATGACTCTTTGTCTCGAATCTAGATATGAGAAAATTGAACTGCGGAAGCTACGTGGGTTTTCGGAATTTGATTTAGACTTTTGGTTTGTAAGTTACCGTATTTTTTAGTTAATTAAAATAGTAGGACCCACCACCTCATGCTTTTACCCGTCTCTCTCATGTTGTCTGTCCTTTACCGGAGGTCCGTTACCCCAGTGAATTTGGCGGACAAATAGGGTGTTTGGTTCCATCTCACTAAACTTTAATCACTAAACTTAGTCTCTTAGTGGCTAAATACCAAACACCCCCACTAAAAAAGACTAAAAAAGCAGGTTTAGTTCCTGACTAAAATTAGTGGGTTCGAACCAATGAAAATGCATTCGCCCCATTGTGGGTTTGGCTAATTAATGACAATCAAATTAGGGACTAACGGATTTATAAAAGCATGCATGCAGGTGTTAGTTCCATAGAAAGATTTGAAACGTTGAAATATCGTGAACGAAGCACGTTGGATACATTTGGACTTAAAGATACCTAGCTCGAGTGGTGGTTAAAAGTTTAATTCTAAACTTGAGTTATATGTAAGCCGGACTATCAAGAGGGTCACAAATTAGGTTGGCTAGATGCGGAGAAAAGTGCTCAAATCGACTACATTTAGTTTGCTTGACAGACACCGCACAAACACGAACACATGGAGGGTTTTTCTGTGCGGGCGGTAGTACCGACTATGGGTGGTCGGTAGTACCGCACGTGGCTGGTTTGCGCGCTGCTCTAACATGCTCTCTGTTCGCGCTCAGTTGGCTTGGCGGTAGTACCGCCATATAGTCGGTACTACCGACCCTCGGTGGTACCGACCCAAGCCGGTAGAAAGTCAGATTTACAGGGCTCTCTGGACTCGCTCAGTCTTGACTTGGCGGTAGTATCGCCATAAGGCCGGTACTACCGACCCTCGGTGGTACCGACCCTGGTCGGTAGTAACCGAGGGACCAAGTCCCTTTCTGCGGAGCTCTCTGTTCGTGGCAGTTTTGGCCTGGCGGTAGTACCGCCATAGGGCCGGTACTACCGCCCCTCGGTGGTACCGACCTGAGGCCGGTAGTTGACTTTAGGTCAGATCCAGATCTGTGCGACCGTTGGAGACTGGTCGGTACTACCGACCATGGGTGGTCGGTACTACCGACCAGCCTCGGGACTGAGGGAGTATAAATGGCTCTCCTCTCCTCGTTTGACGGTAATCCACTCATTCCACTCACTTATGCGACCTAACTTCAGACAAACAGCCTCCAAGCATTGACTCCTCCCCTCTCTCTCCCCCTTTGCTCCTAGATTCACTCACTTGCAAGATTTGAGCTAGAAAGTGAGATTAGAGAGTGGGAAGCTTCGATCTACGACTTGAGCACTTGTTTCCATTTAGCCGGCTTGATTTGTGTTTTACTCTTGAGCTCTTTGAGCTCTAGCCGGTTAGGTGTTCTTCGTGGTAGCCCGTATTGATTCACTTGTGAGGGCTCCCCGAAGCGTTTGTATTACCCCTGTGATTTCTAGTGGAGAAACTCTAGTAGCCTTTGTGGTTGCTTGAGTGAGGCTAGGAGGTGAAATAGACTCTGACCTTTGTGGTCACCTCAACAACGAGGACGTAGGCACTCCTTAGTGGATTGGCCGAACCTCGGGATAAATCGCCGTGTCCCGTGTGCTTGTTGTTGTCTCTACTTTGCATATTACTTGTGTTCTTCGTGTTCTTCCTCTCCCTGTCTCTTTCTTAGGTTGAGAAGGCTCGATCCACACCGTGAAAAGCAACCAAGGCTTGGTAAGGCTAGAATCGTTGTGTATCATACTTAGGAAAGTGGGGTTCATACTTGTATTACATTCATAGCTCACTTGCATTGGATTTGTAGTTCATCCTTAGGATCCCGGTTGTGCCGTTTGTTTGTGTCGGTAGTACCGGTGTATCACACCCGGTAGTACCTACCCAAACAAATTGGTAACCCCGGTTGTTGTCTAACTACATTTTCTAGTTTGTGAAGTTTCAGATTGTCAATAATCACCTATTCACCCGCCCTCTAGGCTGATTAGATCCTTTCAATTGGTATCGGAGCCTAACCCTTATGTTAGCTCTTCACCGCGTGAGGGATAATCATGTCTACCATAAGTCAAGAACAAATTGATGACATTGTCAAGAGGTCTCCACTCAGCTGCTAGAAGATCAAGCAAAGAAACATGAAGATCAATGCAAAGATGAAAGATGAGATGGAGATCATGAGGCAAGCTTTGGTCACCAAAGGCGAAACTTCCGAAGCGAAGAAATTCCGCTACACAGCCCAAAGAGGATAAGAAAAAGGAAGATGAAGAAAAGGCAAGAGGGAGAAGGAGTTCTCTAAGATGTCTTATGACTATAGCCAAATGGGCAAAGTCATCCATTACCTAGCGTCAATCTAGGCAAACCACCATCCTTTGATGGAATCAATTTCAATGATTGGGCACACAAGATGAAGCTACATCTTCTTGCTGCAAGAGTTTGGGAGATTGTCAAAAGTGGACCAAGTCATGTTAAAGGCGAAGAGTTCACCGAAATGATGTGGTTGAGTTTCAACAAAATGTTCAAGCCGCATCATTGATTCTATCATGCCTTAAGCCTGAAGAAAGCAACAAGGTACATGGAATGGAGAATGCCAAGAAGATTTGGGACACTCTCAGGATATCGTATGAGGGTGATGCAAGTGTGAGGAAGTGCAACATAGAGCTTCTTCAAGGAAAGATTGAGAACTTCGCTATCAAAAGAGTGAGACCACTCAACAAATGTTTGATAGATTCATGACATTGGTCAACAAGATTAGAGCTCTTGGAGACACAAAGTGGGATGACAACTCAGCTGCAAGAAAGCTATTGAGAGCTTATAGAAAGAAGAACAAGACACTTGCATCAATCATCATGGAGAGACCCAACTATGAGAGCATGAGACCTCATGAGATGCTTGCCAAAATAAAGCATCATGAAGTCTTGGATGATGAAGCTCTAGAAGATCAAGAGGAAAGTCACAAGAAGGTGGTAGCTCTCAAGGCAAACCAAGAAGAAGGAAGCAAGGCCCAACATGATTCATCAAGTGATGAAAGCGACGATTCCGATGATGAGATTGCTCTCCTTGTGAAGAACTTCCGAAGATTCATGAAGAAGAAATGTACAAGAAGGGCAAGGTGGATACTGGATACTTCAAGAAGTCAAAGAAGAGGACTTGTTATGAGTGTGGTGCGGACGATCATTTCATCGCTGATTGTCCACAAAAGAAGAACAAGAACAAATATAGCAAGAGTGATGATAAGAAGCAAAGAAGAAGAAGAGGTGGTGAAGCTCATCTTGGTGAAGAATGGTTCTCTGAAGATGACTCAAGTGATGAAGAGAAGAGCAAGGGCAAGGAGAAAGAGAAGGGAGCGGCCAACATCGCCATACACAAGACTTCTTCTCCAAGCCCCCTCCTCAACATGACTACCTCGACCACATCTTCACGCTTGTTCGAGGACCTCACCGACGATGAGGATGACGTCACTCATTCTTGCTTCATGGCTAAGGATGAGAAGGTATCACCTCACTCTCCTACTTGTTCTAGTGATGAATTTAGTGATGATGACATGGATGAATTTGAACTAAGTATCATAAAAAGTTTGGTAAAAAGGTGGACCAAAAATATTAAAATTGCTTAGTAAATTGGAAAGTTGGAATGAGAGTCTTGTTTTGCAAGGGGACTTGATCTCTCAAGAGAGAGAAAAGAACCTTGCATTGGAAGCCTCTCTTGCCGAGGAGAAGTTGAAGGTTGAGAAATTGACCGTGGAACTATCTTTAGCTAACGACTCTAACAAGAAGTTGGCTAAGGAGTGTTCCACGAGCAATGACTCAATTGCTAATCTAAAGAGTAGATTAGCTTGGTTCAAGAGAGCCTCACAAGCTCTCAAGATAAATATCAAACTCTTGAACTAAGCTACAACACTCTTTGGAGTAGTACTTCTTCAACTACTCCTAAGGATTCCGACAACTCTAATGCTTCAACAAGTAAAGGTTGCAATAGATGTTATAAAGTTGATATCAATGCTTGTGCAACTAACATTGTTGAGTTAGAAAAGAAGAACAAAGAAATCCAACGATTGAACATGATCTTGAGGAATGGTTGCAAGTGCAAGATGGAACAACCAAAGGATATCCTCAAGACCGCAAGACATCCATCCATCAAGGATGGGATTGGGTACAATAGGTATGGTGGCAAGGCCAATGGAAGGAAGATGGTAAAGGGGGTACCCTTTGTTAACTTTAACAAAGGGGTTCCTCTCTTTGACCTCATGAACAAGGCCAACAAGGTTGCCAACCCTAAGGCTCCACTTGCTAATGGTAAGATCAACAAGGAAAGCAAGTGGAGGCCCCCAAGCAACAAAAGCCCATATCAAGAAGCTATACATGTGATTACTTGTGTTGTTGGGGAGAAAACGACAAGATTGTCGTTAAGTATGTTGGTGCCCTCAAGAAGAGGGAATTATGAGAAATGTTTGGGTGTCAAAAGCTTATGTGACTAACCCCTAGGACCCAATCTCATTTGGGTACCTAAATCAAGAACATAATCTTGTTTTGTAGGAATATGCCTCCGGTGGGTCAAGTTGGGTGTTGGATAGTGGATGCACCAATCATATGACCGGGGCAAAAGAAATGTTCTCCTCCTTCCAACCAAGCAACGACTCATGCAACAACATTGTGTTTGGTGACAATGAAAAGGAGAAGTGCTTGGTTTGGGTAAAATTGTTATCTCAACTGACAATTCCATATCTAATGTATTACTTGTGCATTCGTTGAGTTACAATTTGTTGTCTGTTTCTCAACTTTGTGAAATGGGCTACGATTGTCTCTTTACGGATAAGGGTGTGACCGTCTCTAGAAGAAGGGATTCCTCTATTGCTTTTAAAGGTGTTTGAAGGGAAAACTTTACCTAGTTGACTTCTCAACTAGTAAGGTAGAACCTACAACATGTCTAATGGCAAAATCTAGCATGGGTTGGCTTTGGCATCGCCGACTAGCTCATGTTGGGATGAGGAACTTGGCCCAACTTCAAAGGGAAGGGCACATCCTTGGACTAACCAATGTCTCGTTTGAGAAAGATAGGATTTGCAGTGCGTGCCAAGCAGGAAAGCAAGTTGGAGCAAAGCATCCAATGAAGAACGTTGTATCAACCACAAGACCATTGGAGCTACTTCACATGGACCTCATCGGACCCGTTGCTTACCAAAGCATCGGCGGTAACAAATATGGTTTCGTTATTGTTGATGACTTTTCTCGTTTCACTTGGGTGTTCTTTTTAGCAGATAAAACCGAGACCCAAGGTATCTTCAAGAAGTTTGCTAGAAGGGCTCAAAATGAGTTTGAGCTCAAGATCAAGAAAGTGAGAAGCGACAATGGGACCGAGTTTAGAACACCAACATAGAAGAGTATCTTGATGATGAAGGAATCAAGCATGAGTTCTCCGTTCCATATACCCCGCAACAAAATGGGGTTGTGGAAATGAAGAATAGAACTCTTGTTGAAGCCGCAAGATCTATGTTGGATGAATACAAGACTTCCCATGGCTTTTGGGCAGAGGCGATGAACACCGCGTGTCATGCTATCAACCGCCTCTACCTCCACACGCTAAGGGACAGACGCCATACGAGCTTCTAACCGGTAACAAACCGAAGGTGCATTACTTTCGAGTTTTTGGCTGCAAGTGTTTCATACTTAACAAGAGAGCCAAAAGTTCAAAGTTTGCACCTAAGGTACATGAAGGCTTTCTACTTGGTTATGGTACTAACGAACACGGCTACCGCGTATTCAATAATGCCACCGGCACTATTGAGTTAACGGTAGACGTGACTTTTGATGAATCTGACGGCTCCCAAAAGGAGCAAGTCAATGATGAGCTTGTAGGTGATGACATGTCTCCATCCGAAGCAATCAAGAAGCTTGCAACTGGTGATGTGAGACCTATTGAGATTCAAGATGATGATGATCCGTTGCACACTCCACAAGATTCAAATGTCCATCATGTGCATTCGAATGTACATGGTGAAGCTTCCGCAACTCCGATAGATGGAGGTGCAAATGGTGGTCAAAAGCAACATCAACTTGATGATCAAGCACAAGCTCAACATGAAGACCGACAAGATGATGGGGACATCCCCACGTGTGATGAAGATGATGAGGATGGACCTATCCAAAGGAGATCACTTGTGCCACATCCTAAAGTGCATCATACGATTCAACGGGATCATCCCGTTGACAACATCTTGGGGAGCATACGACGTAGGGTAACGACACGTTCTCGTTTAGCAAGTTTTTGTGAACATTACTTGTTTGTCTCCTCTTTGGAACCTCTTAGGGTGGAAGAAGCACTTGATGATCCAGACTGGGTGATGGCTATGCAAGAAGAGCTGAACAACTTCACCAGGAATGAAGTCTGGTCCTTGGTGGAAAGACCCAAGCAAAATGTGATAGGAACCAAATGGGTCTTCCGCAACAATAAGACGAGCATGGCGTGGTAACAAGAAACAAGGCACGGTTGGTGGCTCAAGGTTTCACTCAAATTGAAGGTTTGGATTTTGGGGAAACCTATGCACCTGTAGCTAGGCTTGAGTCAATTCGCATATTACTTGCCTTTGCTACTCACCATAATTTCAAGCTATACCAAATGGATGTGAAAAGTGCATTCCTCAATGGCCCCCTCTCCGAACTGGTGTACGTGGAGCAACCACCTGGTTTTGAAGATCCCAAGTATCCCAACCACATCTACAAGCTCGACAAGGCGCTCTATGGGCTCAAGCAAGCCCCTAGAGCTTGGTATGATTGCCTTAAGGACTTCCTACTCAAAAAGAGTTTTGAGATAGGAAGGGCCGATGCTACTCTATTTACTCGCAAAGTTGATAATGATATCTTTGTGTGCCAAATATATGTCGATAACATAATATTTGGTAGTACTAATGTGGCTTTTTGTGAGGAATTTAGTAGGATCATGACCAAAAGGTTCGAGATGTCCATGATGGGTGAGTTGAAGTATTTCCTTGGATTCCAAATCAAGCAACTCAAGGATGGCACGTTCATCAGTCAAACCAGTATACAAGAGACATGCTAAAGAAGTTTGAGATGGACAAGGCCAAACCCATCAAGACCCCCATGCCTACCAATGGACATCTTGATCTAAATGAGGATGGTAAGTCAGTGGACCAAAAGGTATATCGCTCTATGATCGGTTCATTGCTTTACTTTGTGCATCTAGGCTTGATATAATGCTTAGCGTGTGCATGTGTGCAAGATTTCAAGCTAATTCGAAAGAATGTCATATTATGGCTATTAAAAAATCTTTCGATACTTAGTGCACACTCCTAATCTTGGCTTGTGGTATCCCAAGGGCTCCACTTTTGATCTACTTGGCTATTCTGATTCGGACTATGCCGGTTGCAAGGTAGATCGAAAGAGCACTACCGGGACTTGCCAATTTATTAGAAGGTCTTTGGTGTCATGGAGTTGTAAGAAACAAAATAGTGTTGCCCTATCCACCGCCGAAGCCGAGTATGTGGCGGTCGACGCTTGCTGTGCTCAACTACTTCGGATGAAGCAAACACTAAAAGATTTCGGATGTGAGGAAAATAAGATTCCACTTTTGTGTGACAATGAGAGTGCTATCAAGCTAGCCAACAATCCCGTAAATCATTCTCGCACAAAACACATTGACATCCGACACCATTTCTTGAGAGACCATGAAGCTAAAGGAGATATCTCTATACGCCATGTTAGCACCGAAAAACAACTAGCCTGTGACAGAACCGACCAATTTATAAGAGCACAAGTGCGAAAACCTCTGCCAGAACAGGTGAATTAGCACACTTGAGCCCATATAAACCCGGTAGTCCGTGAAATCCTGAGGGATTTCAAACTTCGCCAACATCTCAGCCAAGATCGCATGGTCAAGCAAATACAAATCATGTTCACGGAGCTTTGCAGCGGAAATAAAATTACAAAAGAGTTCACAAATAATAATACAAGTGGAGTTCAACTTAATTTTAGAAGAAACAACATAGCTTTGAAATGAATACCATAATATAAGTTGAAATACTTTGCTAGCTTGAGTGACATCCTCCAACAACAGCATAAAGAGAAGAAGTAGGGAACTACCGAGCCCACCGACACTGGCCATCACCTTTCGGCAGACCTAACCTTCACCTGCAACAAGGTGGGATAAACCCTGAGTACTCGAATGTACTCAGCTAGACTTACCCGTCGGAAACCAAAAATAAAGTGACACCAAGGAGTATGCAAGGCTGATATAAACAGTGGAGCTGGCTAACTTTATTTGCAAAAGGTGCTCAAGTTGAAGGAGTTCATCATTTAAATATATGAGCAGTCATCTTTTATCCTATTCCTTAAATTCTAGGTTTTGCACCTGCACTAGAGCACTCAATTGGATCTAGCAAACAAATACATAATACCATATCAGGTTTGCTTATCAATATTTTAGTTGAACCAATAGATGTCACATGGAGTTGTATCGTGGTGAAGCTCGCCATAGTTTCCCACTAACCGGGGGAGACGGCGACTCGAATCGAATTCCAAACCAGCTGGTGAAAGACCTTTAATACCAGCCCACACTTTCCCCGTCGGGTCCATGCATTGGGCAACCGCTCGATGCTTGTTCGTGGAGGTAATCGTCGCGGTTCAAGCACGGACCGCCCAATTGGAACCTGGTGATGGCCTCTCGTGGCAGATCACATTTCCATACTAGAGGGCGCGACACGGGTTGATTCCGGCCCGAACAGCTTCTAACCGGCTTTGGGGTCGATGATTACGGCACCGACATATCCCTAAGTAAAAGGGCGCGTTCAAAAATGAACGAGGGCCAACATCGATACAAACCTACACGATCCAACGGACGGACTGCCCCAAGTTTCCAAACTTGTGCCTTGCCTTCCAGTTGACCGTATTTTATTACTACTCAGGTTCTTTTCCACGATAGCAATATAGCCAACCGTGATCCGGTAAATACCCACCAGGGGTATTACGAGAACATCCTTTATTACTACTTTTATTAAGCAGACTAAGCAATTCTACATTATAAATAATAACAGGATAACAAGGTAGATATTAATCAATAACCAAGGAATGGTAATGCAGCAAGTAGGATTCATTCCAACTCCTAAACCTAATGCATCACAATATAAAAGGACTCAAGTAATTTTAATTGCAAAAGATAGGAGGCTTAATATGCTCCGGGGCTTGCCTGGGAACCAACACTAGGTTAGTGTTTGTTAGGTGATACTCGCTTGGCGAGCATCTCCGCTGTAGCACACTTCCTTAACTCCGCATCTTCGGGATAATCCACCAAACACCGTCTTCAGGTTTAACCTCATCATCACGTCCTTCATGATGTATCTACTGTTACCTAAATGAGATGCGCAATACGAGCGTATGAATGCAAGGGAAAAGCTTACGAAGCAAACATAAGACACACAACATAAGCATTACTATTTACTTCACATAAGTATATAGGATAACTACGAAAAGCAGGCATAGCTCTAACACACAACATGACATGATCACTCCAGCAGGTTATTATTAAAGCAAAGTGTGACATATGGTCCATTAGGCACTCAAAGTGGCTAACTATAACAATCAATCAAGACTATATCAGACATCACAATGGAACACATGTATGCACATATAACTTCTACTTTAGTTAAGCAAGTCAACCATCATTATCTAACACATTATATAATATATCAGGTTGATTAATTTAATAACATGAAATGCATAAACTAAATATTTTCAAGTATTCATCATTGTTTCACATAAGCAATCGGGATAACTTAGCACACCTCTAATCACATTACACAAACAAGTAAGAGAACACAACACAAACTCTGAATGATAGGATATCAGCCCACTCTTTTAATCATAACTCATGCTACAGAACTCCAAACAAGGTGCACTAAGACTTTATGGAAAGCTAACAAGATTAGCTACAACTTTGTTATTTACCACAAGAGCTAATTCAAAGGTTATCTAACTCAAAAATAGATCACTATGCAGCTCTGTCCAACTGTTGGACAGCAGGACTGACAGAGCTTCAGAGAAGCATAACTCAAGATACAAACATCACATGAGCATGTAATTAAACATTATAGAAATCTTATAAGTTTATCTAAATCTTTCTTATTATTATCTCAAGGTGAATCAATCATTAACAAAGTCAAACAGCATGGTTAGTGCAGCTTTGTCCACACTTGGACAGAACTAGCCACACATCGACAACAGCAACTTAAAACAACCATAACTAAAGATCTATAGCACCTGGGAACTTGCCCCTAGACTTTTTTAGAAAGGTTATTAAGTTATCTACAAATCATCTATAATCATCTTAAGATGATCCACAAATTAACAAGGTCTAGTTAGTATAGTTAGGCACCTCTGTCCAGACATGGACAGATTTACCCATCTACACTAAAACAGCTATAACTCAAGTTATAGAACTCCAACAAACATGATCTAAGACAATTTAGAAAGCTTATGAAAAGTACTACAACTCTTCTACAAACACCTAAGCATGAATCATAACATAAATAGGTGTAACAAGCCAACCATTCAGATCTGGACAGAATGTGGGCAAATCTTGACATTCAATTTGCAACAGCCATATCTCTTAAACTATTAAGCCTATGGCCATGCAATTTGGGACAAGCAAAATTAAGACTTTATCTACAACTTTCATATACAACACTTTCACAGCAAACATTATTATCTTAATGAAAACATGCACACATCACAAACTGTACATGCATGATCATATTAACACTATTTATCCTTTGCTAGTATATACATAGCCTATATATATATATATTTAGGAGATGACAAGCATACATGAATCATAGCTCCAACTTTCAGAGATGAATCATAGTATTAGTATGTGAGCAAAGCTTGGAAAGTTACATGCATGCAAGCCATAGTTTGTCAACTATATGTTAAACTAGTTTTTATTTATAATTAACGATGTGAGAGTAAGTTAAATAAGAAAGTTTAGATTTTATATGAACACACGACCATATTAGACATGCATTGGTTACTACAACATATTAGCAAGGTCATGGAACCATCTTTTCCATTTTTACACACATGCATGACACATTTAATAATTAAACCTATTTAATCGGTTGAGAGAAAGATTACTTAATAACTCTGAAACTGGTACACCAAAAATTACCAAATTATTCACAGAGTATCTACATCATGTCACGAAGCTACCATAAAAATTTCACATCAAATGGAGCAACCAAACAGTGGCAACATATTAACCCTAGATTTTTCACGCAAAAACTTTCTACTGGAAGCTATCATATTATTGCACCAGCATGTAGATCTACTCAAGAGCTTTCCAAAAAGTTCTCATTTGCTATTTTACGATTTTCCTACAATTTACTACGAATTACCAAAGTTTCAGCCACATAAAAGGAAAAAGAAAAAGAAAAACACTGTTGGCACTATTCATCTGAGTCTATGACTTCGCAGAAACCCCCTGAGCTTGGTCGTATTGCTGCGCGAAGTCCTTGACGCGAATTTGGAGCAGAGGAGGCACCGGAGCTCATGGGTTCCGGCGACGGGGGGGCTTTCCGGCGGCGGGAAGAAGGGCAGGGGAGCATCACCACCCCGTGCCCCCCAACCCGGCGCACCCACCAACGGTCGCAGCTTGGCCGGAGATGGCGCGAGGCGTCCCGGCCACGCTCGCCGGCGGCAAGGAGGAGGGCGGCCATGGCGACGGCGACTTCCGGCCACGGTTGAAGCCGGGAAGGAGCATCCACCGGACCGACGGAATGACGGGAAGGAGACGACGCGCACGATTGCGGACGGGAAGGAGTGGTTGAGGAGGAACGGTGATGGCAGCTCGGAGCTCCGCCGGCCATGGCGGCGAGCGTCCGCGCGACGCGAGGGAGGGCGAAGCGAGCGTCGGAAGAGGGAGCAAGAGCAGAGAGCGAGTGGAGGGCGCTGCTGGCTCGGCGACCATCTCTGGGATAAGGGCAGGGGCGAGAAGGCAGGTGGCAGCCATGGTGGAGCTTGAGCTGCGCATGACGGGCACGCGTCCCCTTTGGGGCAAAACGTCGAGCACGTGGCATGCGATGACTTGCAACATTGGACGGCCGCAAACAGCATCTTCCGAGCATATTCGGGTCCGATGCTTGTAAGCAAAGTTGTAGGTCTCGTGCTGATCTCCAACTTTTCTAAGCACACTCGGCCATTAGAGTTACCAAGCAGCGGGTAATTAGCCCCAAGTTGACAGTGTCAGCGACTTAACGACGGACGACCTTGCTGCGATTAAACCTGAAAATCATAGTCCAAACTTCGTCAAATCGAGTGCAACTTTTTGTATGCTCTTCTCCAAAGGATTACCTACAACTCTTATTTTTGGACCAAAGGATGTTGCCTAACAAAATTTGGAGAACGCGGCTTGCCAACGTCAACCTTGCTGATTTCCAGACTTAGATTTAGTGGCTGGAAACTGCAGCAGATTCGAACTTGGGTGCTCTGTTTGACACATTTAGCTTGGGATTCAAGCTTGGGTTCTTTAACAAAGTTTGTTGTACACGTCATGATCTATAACTTTTCTTAAAGGTCAAATCTCAGAATATGAATAGAAGCTGCTTTTCATGTTGGTCAAAGCAGCAAGTTGATGTGACCTTAATTTAGAGTTTTAGGCCGATTGAGGCATTTTCTTGACATTTGCTCAACACGAACCTTTCATAACTTTTGTTCGTGAGTCCATATAGAGTTGATTGGGCATAATTGCAAGACTTAATAGAACTCAAATGATCTCCTTCGCTTAATAAGCCATTATAGGTAAAGCTGTGACTCGTCATTTCATGTGACTTTTTGATTCCAAACTTCGCGAAACTTTTCCACCAAACACTATAGATATGAACTGAGGTGGGACACATGAGAAAGTATTGTTTAGCAGATATGTTGAATATTCTAGAATGGGCAATCATCATTAACTCGCTCTGTTAATTATTTCTCGAATGATTCAAACTGGGTTCTGTCTCTGAGGTTGATCCCAAAACCTCTGTCATCACTGACAATACTAGAAATTATCTCTCGATCATCACCTGATAGAGCATGTCTGTGTTAAACTGTCTGCTTGACTGGCGTCAAACACCTGGGGTGTTACAACCCCTCCCCCCTTAAAAGAATCTCGTCCCGAGATTCTGGATGAAAGACTTATCCTTATTGGCTACCAACCGTTCAAGATACCGACTTCTCAGCAGAACAAAAACTGTTAGAAAAAGAACAACTTTCTGATCCTTCATGTCATTTCCTGGTTACTAGCTCTTGTCAAAAGAATTTCCTTCACTGATCCACATCAAACATTGAGGTGCACTTAAGAAACTTTTAATAAGTTGATAGGGAAACCAAAATTGCACTGTTACTTTGGGAGGAATCCAAGATAATATTACCAAAAATACTAGATCTTTGTCTGGCTGACATTATTACAAAACAACTTCCTTCGAGACTGGGAGGAGCTGGCTGACCGACAACCACTGTGTATACCATTGGTGAATATTTGCTCGATTAGATATCAATCGATGGAAAGCTACATAAGGTTCCATGTGTGCAGTTCTCTTTCTCTGATGACAACACTGTATTATCTGAGTCTGTTGAGAGAGCGGTGAATATGATAGCTGACTCTACCAATTTCACGCTTTCACTTATCCTTCTTAACAGGAATTCTCATCTCTTAAGTGGTGACAGTCACCAAGGTTGAAATTGATGCAACCTCTTGGATAAAATATCTACTGCCGAAGTTCTGTCCTACTAAACAGATCAACATCATTCCTCTTCATGATGTAGTTGCAACTCAGTGGAACTGACTTGTCGAACTACCTCGGCCATAGAGAGACGTTCTTAAATTCACTCAGTAATGCAGGGACATAATCCGAAATCTGTTGTTTGACACTTCTATTTGCCATCAATTCGTACTTTTTAGGAGTTGATTTTTGTACAATGCCTTGACTGCTCAAGAATAAGCGACTGATTCTGAATGTCCTTTCTAGCCTCACCCAAAATAGTTTAGAATAATCTTTTCATAGTAGCCAAACATATCACCAAGCAGTCCTTATTCCAGGTGTAATTTTTTTACTGAGTTACTAGGCTGGTGTAGTATCTTGTACTGCCATTGTAATTTCTCCGAGATAGAGTTGGTCTGAACACGACAGAAACTGGGATGTACGAGTACCACAAACAACGTTAGTTGGGTCACAGACTTCTGATATAACACTGTTCGGTGGGAAATAGCCTTCATAGCTACCCAAGAGTTATTTCTGAACTCGATGTTAGCCTTTCCATGGCTGAAACCAATCAGTTGTCTCTCAACACTAAAAAGCTCCAAGGTTTCAGCTTTTACTACAAGCAATGTTGAATATCAAGGCGTGCAGTTACCACCAATGTCAACACGGAATCAGGCATATCTGGGAGGATCGGGTTGATTATAAGATCATCACACATAAATTCTTATTAAGTTCAGATAGAAAACTTTTCGGTTCTCAAGTATCTTATCCATATACACCACTCATCTCTGTTACTTATCCCGTAGCTGGTACTTATCCACCTTACTATTTTGTGCCACTTCACTGCACTATGACCATATATGTTGTTCGTCATTATTGTAGATTAAACAAAGTCCTTTGTCTACCACCTCTTTCAGTCCGTTACCGCTTTCGTCTTTAACTGATTGGCAAGGTCATCCTCTTTGCAACTTCAAAAGAAACACTGCCACAACTGATCTGCCATAGGGATTTCTTGGAAGGAATATAGAAGATAGCAAGGAGAATGCTTCATGAAAGGTAACACATTGGCATAGTTTTCCATAATGAATCTCGACTAGAAACCACGATACCAGCGCGTGCCGAGCAGCACAACCATGTGGCCGCGTATCCACAGGAGGCTCCCGGTTTCGTCGCGGCACCATTAGTTCTTAATAAGACATCATTATTGAATTCACAACCAATGAGAAATCCTACATGACGCAGATAAATCTTGCATGGATAAGCATCACTTGCAAGGCATAAGGTAGCAAAACAAGGATGACCACAAGGTTTGGAAATCAACAAGGAAGTGATTCCATGGACAAAACATGGTGCAAGACAACAAGGATACGTCTTGTGCACATCAAGATTATGACAAGTAAAAGATTAGATGAACTTGATTTGGCCAAACATGCAGCAACAAAAGGGCATCCGGGAGTACAACAAGGATTTGGACATGATCTTCACAACTGGGCAAGGAAAACTATGGTCAAGAACTGGTGTTGCAGGAACTTAGCTAAGCTGGTCAAACAATACAGGGGCCTTCAAAGCAGGGATACAAAACATCCACGGCTTAGGAAACACTTGGAGGGGCCAAGCTTGGGTCTACAGGTTAGCAAAGGCATACCATGGTTTGGAACTAGCATTTGGGAAGCTTAACTTGGGAAGCTGGTCCAACCAGAAGACATGGATAGACATAGGTACAGGTCTTTGGTACAAACATCCTAAACCATCAGAACTAGACAAACAAACACAGGTCTTTAAGCAACAAGGGTCCTACTAAAGACATCTCGGAAGGTCAAGAGGGCTTGGTCGACCAGGCTTAACAAACCACTCAGATAACAGAACATCTACACAAGCAGTCATTGGTTACAACAAGACACTTCAACATAGGGAAGAACTTAGTCATTAGAAACTTTTGCCTAACTACCTTGCTAGCATACATCATATAAAGAAGACAATCACACGACATGATAAACTACAGGGTTATCTAGGCAACATCAGATAGGGGACTTACTTCTAGCCTATAAACAAGCAATCACTGTTTAACTAACATGGAAGCATTCCTATAAACATCGCACACTAGCAAACATATGAGCAAGACCACATTATATCTAGCTCAGGTCAACACACCACATCAACCATAATTGCTTCTCACCTTTCTCATGCAATCTAGCACATCACATTGAAGCACTAGTTCACAACAACTTCACCATTACAGAATAAAGGTGGGAGAGCATGTTCATGAAAGCACAAACAGGATGCATGCTCGTCCTACACGTCCTCACAAATTGCCAGCCTGAGGCGGCAATCACGTTCTAGTCGGTGGCATAACACGTACTCTCGTTAACAGCCGTCAACTATGCATACGCATCGAGGTTAGTGTACCTGCAAAAATCTCATTTCAGCCCATCCCACAACAGATATAAATACATTGCAGGAATTTAAATCTAGATACTATCTTAGGTGCATACCCAGTATACACGTAAGTAGTATATGCACCCATCAGAATAGTATTACTTCCGCAATTAAATACCTTCACCCGCATTCATGTGTTTACGAGTACAGGTTCAGTACCAAACTAGCTCTTTCCTAGACCAACGGTTGTTTGGTCATGCTCTCACAACTCACACTTACCTGAGCGCAGGTCGACGTTGCATAAAAATAAATTCATCTACCCACATATATGAGACATCATATGTGAGGGCTACCTCCAACATAGACCACAGGGTAGCATAGTGCGGTCATCTATACGTACTTTTGAGTCGACGTGTCGTTGCAAGAAAGTAAAACCCCCAAAGTTAGTATTACTTAACTAAGCTACCTGAAAGTCCTAATTGGGCATAACTGGAGGGTGTCGCTAGCATATAGTTTATAAATTAGGTTTTGATAAACTTGCCTACTAGCTAAAAGTTTTAGATAAAATAGGCTTTTCAAAACAAAAACTTTGTTTTAAACCATGCACATGACAGTATTATGCTTAACTTGCTCCGATACCAGCTGTGACAGAACCGACCAATTTATAAGAGCACAAGTGCGAAAACTCTGCCAGAGCAGGTGAATTAGCACACTTGAGCCCATATAAACCGGTAGTCCGTGAAATCCTGAGGGATTTCAAACTTCGCCAACATCTCAGCCCAGATCGCATGGTCAAGCAAATACAAATCATGTTCACGGAGCTTTGCAGCGGAAATAAAATTACAAAAGAGTTCACAAATAATAATACAAGTGGAGTTCAACTTAATTTTAGAAGAAAACACATAGCTTTGAAATGAATACCATAATATAGTTGAAATACTTTGCTAGTTGAGTGACATCCTCCAACAACAGCATAAAGAGAGAAGTAGGGAACTACCGAGCCCCACCGACACTGGCCATCACCTTTCGGCAGACCTAACCTTCACCTGCAACAAGGGGGGATAAACCTGAGTACTCGAATGTACTCAGCTAGACTTACCCGTCGGAAACCAAAAATAAAGTGACACCAAGGAGTATGCAAGGCTGATATAACAGTGGAGCTGGCTAACTTATTTGCAAAAGGTGCTCAAGTTGAAGGAGTTCATCATTTAAATATATGAGCAGTCATCTTTTATCCTATTCCTTAAATTCTAGGTTTTGCACCTGCACTAGAGCACTCAATTGGATCTAGCAAACAAATAAATAATACCATATCAGGTTTGCTTATCAATTTTAGTTGAACCAATAGATGTCACATGGAGTTGTATCGTGGTGAAGCTCGCCATAGTTTCCCACTAACCGGGGGAGACGGCGACTCGAATCGAATTCCAAACCAGCTGGTGAAAGACCTTTAATACCAGCCCACACTTTCCCCGTCGGGTCCATGCATTGGGCAACCGCTCGATGCTTGTTCGTGGAGGTAATCGTCGCGGTTCAAGCACGGACCGCCCAATTGGAACCTGGTGATGGCCTCTCGTGGCAGATCACATTTCCATACTAGAGGGCGCGACACGGGTTGATTCCGCACCCGAACGAAAAGCTTCTAACCGGCTTTGGGTCGATGATTACGGCACCGACATATCCCTAAGTAAAAGGGCGCGTTCAAAAATGAACGAGGGCCAACATCGATACAAACCTACACGATCCAACGGACGGACTGCCCCAAGTTTCCAAACTTGTGCCTTGCCTTCCAGTTGACCGTATTTTATTACTACTCAGGTTCTTTTCCACGATAGCAATATAGCCAACCGTGATCCGGTAATACCCACCAGGGTATTACGAGAACATCCTTTATTACTACTTTTATTAGCAGACTAAGCAATTCTACATTATAATAAATAACAGGATAAACAAGGTAGATATTAATCAATAACCAGGAATGGTAATGCAGCAAGTAGGATTCATTCCAACTCCTAAACCTAATGCATCACATATAAAAGGACTCAAGTAATTTAATTGCAAAGATAGGAGGCTTAATATGCTCCGGGGCTTGCCTGGGAACCAACACTAGGTTATTGTTTGTTGGTGATACTCGCCTTGGCGAGCATCTCCGTTGTTGTAGCACTCCTTAATCCGCATCTTCGGGATAATCCACCAAACACCGTCTTCAGGTTTAACCTCATCATCACGTCCTTCATTATGTATCTACTGTTACCTAAATGAGATGCGCATACGAGCGTATGAATGCAAGGGAAAAGCTTACGAAGCAAACATAAGACACACAACATAAGCAGTACTATTTACTTCACATAAGTATATAGGATAACTACGAAAAGCAGGCATAGCTCTAACACACAACATGACATGATCACTCCAGCAGGTTATTATTAAAGCAAGTGTGACATATGGTCATTAGGCACTCAAAGTGGCTAACTATAACAATCAATCAAGACTATATCAGACATCACAATGGAACACATGTATGCACATATAACTTCTACTTTAGTTAAGCAAGTCAACCATCATTATCTAACATATTTATATAATATATCAGGTGATTAATTTAATAACATGAAATGCATAAACTAAATATTTTCAAGTATCATCATTGTTCACATAAGCAATCGGGATAACTTAGCACACCTCTAATCACATTACACAAACAAGTAAGAGAACACAACACAAACTCTGAATGATAGGATATCAGCCCACTCTTTTTAATCATAACTCATGCTACAGAACTCCAAACAAGGTGCACTAAGACTTTTGGAAGCTAACAAGATAGCTACAACTTTGTTATTTACCACAAGAGCTAATTCAAAGGTTATCTAACTCAAAATAGATCACTATGCAGCTCTGTCCAACTGTTGGACAGCAGGACTGACAGAGCTTCAGAGAAGCATAACTCAAGATACAAACGGCACATGAGCATGTAATTAAACATTATAGAAAGCTTATAGGTTTATCTAAATCTTTCTTATTATTATCTCAAGGTGAATCAATCATTAACAAAGTCAAACAGCATGGTTAGTGCAGCTTTGTCCACACTTGGACAGAACTAGCCACACATCGACAACAGCAACTTAAAACAACCATAACTAAAGATCTATAGCACCTGGTGTTGGCACTAAAAGTGACGCACTGTACAATCACACAGCAAGCCGGAGAAGCTGGCTTCAAATGTAGCCCGGGTGCTCAGAAGTCCGGTGCGTGCCAGTCAGTTTGCCCTGCAACTAAACAAGGAGATAAACGGTTAAATACCAAAGCTGGAACGTGCCGGGTATGACCAGACAGTTCCAAGATGTACGGCCCTGAAGCCACTTACGACGACATATAGCTATGAAAGCTATCTGCCAACAGGTTTAAAAGATTATTCGGCAATATAAACAAAGTACGTGAATAACAGGTTGCCGAACACGTTTGCATGAGAATCGTACTTGCATGACGTATTAAATATAAGTTAAAACTTAACCAATCTCGATTGTACGACCGAGTTGGGGTCCATGGGGATTGAACATACAAACTAAGCATGACTAAGCTAATCTAAAGCCTGCGCCTGCCGCACGACACCTGACTCTATCATAGGTCAAACATACTTAACATGCATGAACCCTCACCACGTGGCAATCCAGATACGATCCAATCGGCTATTACGAACAGTAGATCTACTACATAAAAGACTTTACAATAATAAACGTGAGAGAACAAGCAGATCTATAAAAGATAAAGCCGAAACCAACGGTATCTAGATTGGGCAAAAGTGGTTACGATGAAATAAACATAACAAACATATAACACAAGGTAACTTAATGAATCTACTAGACTGCCACATCTAATAGAGCCGATAACTATCTTTAGTTGTGTCTCAATTCGCCGCACGATACAAGACATAAACAAAGATCCCGTCATTAGCTTAAATCCGCCGCACGATACTAAGCTTAACGTACGAGACTACTTGCACCATATCTAAATCCGCCGCACGATACTAGACATGATAACAAGGTTGCCGGAACTTACGGAGGTCGACGGATCGATGGCCCCTCTCGAAGAACACGACGACACGACTTGGACTCGAAGACGGCACGGGGCCGGGTTGGTTGTATGATTGTGAACCCCTTTTACAATAGCCTCAGGGTTTATATTTATACCCTGGTGTTCTCTGAGTCCTAGAAGGACACGACTACAACGATAGAATTAGGAAACTTATCAAAATATGATGCCTTCTACTCTAAGTTTCCTTCAATAACCGGCATGCACTAAAATGACGAGATCCCCATCGCTAAATCTTCTTGTCATGCCGTATTTGTCATCTTCTAACGCAAACCGACTTGGCTTGAAGTAGCCGACCGCAGCGTCATGTTGCCGAACCTGCTCGCCGTTGACTAGTGCCTTCACAGCCTTGCCGAATACACTGAGTTAGCCGACCGCGTCGCTATCTGCCGAATCCTTAGGTGGCGACTTCTTCCGAATCTGCGTCGTGCTGGCCCACTTGTCATAGTGCGAAAATTCTGTGTTAACACATGCCCCATCAATTTCTGAATAAAGGCATTTGTTCTGAAATTGACCACTAGTCCACCGCGCGCCCTAGATCGGCACTGCTTCAAACTCCGCATTCTCCCCAAATCGCCAACAGTTCAATTTCCACCTGAGCTCCGTAATGGCAACCCGTGACAGATTCCAGAGGTAATCCTCACTTCTCCCCTCAACACGTTCGGTCAACTCCTATTGGCATTCGGTTTTCTAAATTTTCTTGCACATATCTTCTTTTAGGCTTTTAGGGACGAAATTCTGATCCCTTGTGATGCGGACCCCGATTCCTACTTCTTGGGTCCAATGGGAAACCTCAATCCAACCAACATCATCAGTATGGAGACCAACAGAATTCCCTTCAAGCATGGAGTCATTTCGTCGAACAGGTGGCGGTACACCTTCAAGAGCTGGCCTTTGCCTGCGGTCACTGGCTGGAGGAACTGGTATAAAAGAATCCAGGCGAAATTTGGTCCTATTGGGAAACTCAAGACATTCATCATGCCCTGGAACTGTCTCTGGCCGAAATGCCCAAAAATGAGCCATTACTCATAGCAGCTTCTCATTTTGGTCGGATGCCCTCAATGCTTTTGTATTTGGCCATGGTATAATGACGATCACATTAGCTGATGTCTTCATGATGAGTGGCTTGAATATCACTTCGACCATGAACGCTGATGAACTGTTAGAGAAAATTACCCAAGAGGTCCATTGATGTCAGCGGTTGGATGGATGAAGTACGTCGAAATCCATAACAAAGCGCCAAGCCCAGTGGCAGAGACAGAGCACAGGGCCTTTCTGAACATGTGGTTGTGCAGATTCATCTTCTGTGGGAGATCCAACGAGCCAACCCTCAACTACATTGCACTGGCTGACAAAACTGTCCAAAGGAAAGCAAATTCCTCTAGGCAAACTTTTCCTGGGATCCATATACCACATGATGCATCAAACCTCCACTCAAATGTATCATGCCACTCATGCTGACACAATCAGACTACCACCAATTGATTGTGTCAATGGCCCCTGGTGGTTTGTCCAGATGTGGCTTCAGCTATATATGCATCAAATAGTTGCCGTGCCATTGGACAATCTCAGCTTCCCTTCCAACAACTTGCTGAGGATGAAGAAGCCACAGAAAAGGCCTGCCAAACTTATGGGGAAGCAGCCACTGCTATAACCATTAACAAAAGTATTGGCAATCTCTTCAAGTTATTCTTCAAGGGCTTTAGTCAGGTACTCTGTTACCTTACAGGGAGGATGACAACCTTACTTTCCCTATCAAATTCAACTTTGATGATGGCTGCGTAGATGAAATGGCCACAGGAGTCTTCAACTCATTTATCAAGCCCTGCATTCTACCAGCCGAATTCAATAGGGGAAGACAAGTGAAGTGTGGACAGCTCCCTCCAAAACTCATCTTTTCTACTGTCATCAGGCCTAGGGAGCAAATTCAATCCAAAGAGCAGATTACAATAGGGATGCAGGCCCATCGGGTATTCAGGCTGGGACAAGATCTGCCAGACTACCAACCAGTACCACTCCACTTGATTCAGTCTGCTCATCCCCTTTTTGAGTCCTGGTGGCAAGAATGGCATGATCATATCTTCAACAGCCCAATCCACCCATGTGCCTGGAACTTCAAGCAGACTTCAGCTCTGACAGCGAGGTACAATAACAAGCCACTTGTTGCTTTAGTATTTGATCCTTGAGATTTCTAACTCCTTTATCGGCCGTCGGTGCCCGCTAGTCCTTGATTCCGTTATGCACCGACCTCCACGCTAGGATGAAATCTCTTTAGATAACGTCCATTAATTGCCCTAGCAAACTCTTCTCCTTGGAGGGTTTTCAGAATGTACGCATTTACCCGGAGCACGTTTCAGAATTCGAAAAGGCCCTTCCCAGTTAGGGGACCATTTGCCGAATACCTTGTCTTGTGGTACCGATTGGCAAGATAATTTTTCAAACCAAGTCTCCTTCTTCGAATCCTTTTTCTCTCACTTTCGAGTTGTAGTACTTGGCAACGCGTATCTTGTTCTTTTCAATATTTTCCAAGGCCTTGAGACGAATCAAATGCAAATCTTCTAGCTCATTCATCATCAAATCTTTGTAATTCCCTTTGGTTAGATCGTTCTGCAATGTAACTCGTCTTGACCCCGATTGCAATTCCCATGGTAGCACTGCGTGATGCCCGTAGACCAACTCGTATGGCGACGTCTGAGTCGACCCATGACAAGCCATTCGGTAAGCCCACAAAGCTTCGTTGAGTACCAAGTGCCACCTTTTAGGTTTCTCTTCGATCTTCTTTTGAATGATTTTAATCATGATTTTGTTAGAAGCCTCTGCCTGTCCATTGGCCTGTGCATAGTAAGGAGAGGAATTATATAGCTTAATCCCATCCCTTCGGCAAGCCACAAAACTCCGAGGAAGTGAACTGAGTTCCCTGATCGGTAGTGATGGACTGAGGGATGCCGAATCGGTAAATGATGTGCTCCCTGACGAAGGACACCATGTTCTCTGATGTCACCTTCTTCAATGGGATGGCTTCAACCCACTTAGTGAAATAATCCGTGGCTAACAAAACAAACTTATGTCCCTTGCTAGATGGAGGGTGGATTGGCCGATCAAATCAATGCCCCATCCTCTGAAAGGCCAAGGCTTAATGATCGGATTCATGGCCGATGCTGGAGCCCTTTGCACATTGCCGAATCGCTGGCAATCCTGACAACCTCTGTAGTACTCAAAGCAATCTTCGAGCATAGTCGGCCAAAAATATCCAGTCCTCCTGATTAACCATCTCATACGGTGAGCCGACTGGTGTGCACCACATACGCCTTCGTGCACCTCATACATCAGTTCCTAGCCCGTCTTGGTTCAGGCATTTAAGCAAAACCCCATCTATGGATTTGTAGTACAATTGATTGTCCAAGAGCGTGAACTAAGAGCCTTGTACCTGAGTTTTCGGGAGACTTTCCTGGAGGGTCCCTGAGGTAATCGGCAATGTTGTCTCTCCAGTCTTCAATTGCCTGATTATCACTTGGGACTGCTTGATCACCTTCTGGGGTTGTTTGCTCTCCCTCAAGTGCAAAAATGTTTTGATTCTCCCTATACCCGGATGCTGCCTGAGCCAACTGGTTTGCTTCTTCGTTTTGCCCCTAGGAATAGTTGTTGCAAGGTTGCCGATCGAAACTGTCTGAGGAGCTCTTGGCAACCTTCGAGATATTCCTGCAGCATGTCGTTCTTGCACTCGTATTTGCCGGTCAATTGCTTGATCACCAATTCCGAGTCACCGAAGATCTCCACGGCGTCTGCCTTAATGTCCACAAGCAACCGCAGCCCTCGGAGCAGTGCTCCGTACTCTGCTTGATTATTAGTTACCGGGTACTCGATCGGTATAGAGTACTTGAGGGTGCCCCCTTGGGAGAAATCAACACGATCCCGACTCCACCACCTTTGCTGCACAAGGATCCATCAAAAAACAATGCCCAAGGGATAATGGTTACCATGTTAGCATTAGGATCACGGTGGTGAGTGACAAAATCAGCCATAATCTGGCCTTTAACAGCCTTTGCCGATTCAAAACGCAAATCAAATTCAGAAAGGGCCAAAACCCATTTGTCGATCCTTCCACTTAAAATCGGCATTGATAACATGTGCTTGATTACATCAAATTCTGATACTACCACGCATTCGGCATTCAGTAGATAGTGCCGAAACTTGGTACAGGAATAGAAAACGCACAAGACAACTTTTCCGTGGCCGAATACCTTGTTTCGGGGTCCAGTAGCTTTCGGCTAAGATAGGCTACGACTCTCTCTTTTCCTTCGAATTCTTGCATGAGGGCCGACCCTATCGTTAGGTTGTCGGCCGCCACGTACAACTTGAAAGGCTTGTCGAGTTGTGGAGGAACCAACACTGGTGGCGCCTTCATGTATTCTTTGATTTCATTGAAAGCCTTCTGTTGTACGTCACCCCACACGAACTCCTGATCTTTCTTGAGCTTCAACAGTGGAGAGAATGGTAAACACGCGCTCGGACAAGTTGGATATGAACCTCCTGACAAAGTTGATCTTGCCGAGCAGTGATTGCAGTTCCTTGAGATTGGTCGGCGGCACTACCTTATCAATTGCTTCCATGCTCTTTTGCCAACCTCGATACCTCTTTTGTGGACTAAGAATCCCAGAAACTCACCGGCCGACACCCAAATGCACACTTGGTTGGATTCATCTTCAAACCATGTTTCCTTGTGCACTCCAGGGTCTTCCTTAAATCGGCAAGTGTCTTTCTTTGCTTCTCGACTTGACTACCACGTCATCAATGTATATCTCTACCACTCTGCCAATCAACTCATGAAATATGCAATTCATGGCCCGCTGGTAAGTAGCACCGGCATTTTTCAAACCAAAAGTCATGACAACCCATTCAAACAACCCTAAATGGCCAGGGCACCTGAAGGCGGTCTTTGCCACGTCCTCCGCGGCCATGAAGATCTGGTTGTATCCCGCATTGCCGTCCATAAAGCTTATAATTTCAAAACGGCCGAAGCGTCTATTAGCAAATCGGCCACTGGCATCGGATAACCGTCCATAGGAGTGGCTTTGTTGAGGTTACGGAAGTCGATGCAGACTCTCATCTTCCCGTTCTTCTTGTACACCGGGACAATATTGGAGATCCATTCCGCATATCGACACGGCCGAATGAATTTAGCTTCTAGTAATCTTTCCACTTCCTTTTCACGTCGGCCAAACCTCCTCCTTGTAGATCCTGCGCGGAGGTTGTTTGTATGGGCGGTATCCAGGCTTGATCGGCAGTTTATGCTCAACAATGGACCGATTTAATCCGGGCATCTCTGTGTAGTCCCACGCAAAACAGTCTTTGAACTCCTTTAAAAGATTTACTAGTAGCAATCTGAAATCAGGGTCTAAATTAGAACTTATGAACATCGGCCTTTTTTACTTGTGTCGCCAACATCCACTTCTTCCAGTTGGTCGGCCGATGCGAAGCCACGTCCCAGTTTGCCCTCGCTGCTGTCAGTTGGGTTGTCCATCTAATAGAAGCTTTGGGAGCCGATTGCTTGGATCGGCTGTTGATCTCTACCATAGACGTTGATAGGACCTTCTCCCCACACGCGATCGGAGAAGCAGTCTACTCCGTCGAATTCCCAGTAAGTGGGTTCAATGTGGAAACACTCACCGAGTCGTCGGCTTGGAAACCTCGATGTCATCCCCAATCCACTGTATGAGTATTTGATGCATGGTTGAAGGTATGCAGCAGTTGGCATGGATCCAATCTCTGCCCAAAAGCAGGCTATATGCCCCCTTGCCATCAATGACAAAGAAGGTCGTAATGAGCGTCTTGGACCCAATCATCAATTCCACGTGCACGCGCCCCGAGTGTCAGAGGGATTACCGGCGAAGTCACGGAGTACCATATCCGTTTTGAGCAGGTCTTCATCGTTCATGCCCAGCTTTCTGAAGGTGGCGTAAGGCATGATGTTAATCGTTGCGCCGCCATCGACAAAATCTTGGTTAGCGGCTTTCCGTTGACGTACCCCTTGACATATAACGGCTTCAAATGCCGATGCTTGGCTGGCTTGTCAAATGCTGCCTTCTGAGACAAACACGAGCTGTGCCGCGAGCTCGTTGTGCTCGGCCTCGTCGGAGTCCGAACGCGCTTCGTCCTGTGCCCCCTGGCCGATTGGAGCCATGAATTCCAGGGGAAGGAAGAAAGTCATGGCCACGCCAGCGCCTTTGCCAGTGTTGTCTGGATTTTCCTTCGGACGCCACTCTTGCTTCTTCCCATCGGCAGCTGCTCTTCCAACTCCCTATTTCCGAGGCGCTGCACCCTCCTTTTCTGGCTCTTTCTGAGCCCTGGCGGACACCACTGCCCTTCTTGCCATCTATATGGGCGGGGCTGTGCCTCCTCGCTGTCACCTTGGTGGTGCACCCACTCCTGGTCGGCATATCTCTTGGCTCGCCGATCCGGGCTCCTCATTTTTAGGCGCCGATCGTCCATTGGGATGCGCGCTCCCAACCTTCGTGGACGGGACGGTGGTTGACCCGATCCTGCCTATACCCCCTGTACTGATCGCTGCATTCGGGACAGTTGTTGACGGCAGGCAGTTTCAAGCCTTCGTTCCAGCAGTGGCGGAAGAACGGGCAGCCCCAGTGAGCTTGCTCCCGCTCTTGGAGGTGCTCTTGTTTCCAGCGACGGGCCTGTTCTCTGTGGTAAGCCCTCTCCTCCAGATGATACCGTGCTCTCCCGTGCGACCGTCTTCACGCTGGTATTCCCCCGTGAGTTCCCGCTCTTCGCGTTGGAAACGCCTCTGCTCTTTCTCATTTGCCGGCGCCACTTGTTAAGGAGATCTCTGTGGGTAGGCCTGCGCCTGGAAGACGACTCTCCGTGCTCGTATCGGCTATTCGCGGCTTGGGCGTGTGCTGTCGGAGCTCATCGCCAGTGATTTGCTGATCGGGGTCCACTGCGCCAGACTCGCGCGCCTTGTTGGAGGTGAGGATTTTGACTTTGCCCTTGTCTCTGGGATCCTCCGGGGCTACCATGTTCACTGAGACGAACACGGAGTTCTGGGCGAAGGGGTTGGCATCGATCTTCATCTTGCCATTGAACTTGATGTGCCCATCCTGGATGGCCTTCTGGATCCTTGCCCTGAACACACGGCAATCATTAATAGAATGAGTGTTAGTGTTATGAAAGCCGCAGTATTTCTTGTCTTTAACCCCTCCAGGACGCAGCATCGGGTGATCCGGGGGTAGCCTGACTCTCCCTTCGGCGACCAGAAACTCGAAGAGCTTGTCGGCCTTGGTGACGTCGAAGTCGTATGCCCCTTTCTGCTGGCGCAGCCATTGCTTGTTGGCCTGGGTCGGCTCTTTATCCCAATTGAGCTCTGCAGCGGCCACCTCATCTTCGGCATCGGTATAGTCATCGGCTTCTTCCAAGAAAGCCTGATACATCTGGGCCGCGACATTGTCCTTCTGGAAGCGCCCTTCCCTCCGGAAGCCTTGCGCTTGGATAGTCATTTCATTCAGCCGGCGAGAGAGATGACCCAGGTCTTCAAACTCCTGGCCGAAGAGCTTGTCTCTGATGCTCGGGAGCATGCCTGCCACAACCAATGGTGGAAGCTGGTCGTCCGGCAGGTACATGCCGAAGCACTGGCTCTTGACTTCCCTAAACCTGCGTAGGTAGTCCTGCGGCGTCTCATTTGGCCTCTGGCGCACATACTGAAGGACCGAGAAGCTACTCGAAAGCGACCAGAGGGGGGGTGAATGGGAGCTTCAAGATTTCCTTCTGAAACTAGATGCCACTGTCCCAAACTCAACCCCAAAAGCGAAACCTAGAGCTTGCTAATGTCCACGACCCTAGATGTAGGGTGGATGCTCCTAGAAGCACAGCGGGACACTAGACAACCCTAGGAAGCCAACGCAAAAGACGGAACTCGAAACCAATCAAGAACGAACGAACCACGAACGAAAACGCGCGAAAACTGGATCGACCGGACTCTGGCCTGCGTCCGGTCAGCAGGGACCGGACGCGTCCGGTCAGCCAAAAACCGGTTTTGGACCTCTCTGGAACTGACCGGACGCAGTGACTGCGAGCGTCCGGTCGATCCCCGTGCGTCCGGTCACAAGCACGTTCGAGTAGTGAACAGGACTATGGGCGAGTCCGGTCACCACTAAACTCCAGCGTCCGGTCAGAGCAAAAACCAGAACACGCTCAAACCTTCAACGACCGGACGCGTCCGGTCAAGTCGTGACTGGCGTCGGTCACCCCGAAACTGCACTGAAACTCCGGCGATTCAACCCGATCTCCTCCGAATCAAGTGCTCTAGGCTTGGGATTCGATCTGAGGAGTCACAAGGAGGTTAGTGAGCTATCTCTAAGAGATCATGGCTCGAACCTAACTCCAAATCGGTGAATCGAAGGAATTCGGGGAGGGAAGAAAAAGAGACCCGAAACTAAAACTTGATCGATCTCCTAGACCGTGAGGTTAGAGATGATTCTTTTGGTGGAAAGAAGTGCCTCACGATCTAGAACAACTCAGTTCAAACGGAATCGCAAAAGATGAACCGAGCACAAAGATCAAGCGACGGGAAAACTCAAGGCACAAAGCAAACCGCGAAGAACCTGATGAACATGAAATCAAAACGCGAATTGACACCTAGAGATGGGATCCAAGGTGAGGATACGGCTCACTTCCTCGAATCAACAGTACACAGAGTGGAGTCTCTCTGCGGATCTCAACTAGCTAAAGCAGGGATGGGAGAGTGGGAAACCCTAGCAAATGAAGGCACTAACTGAAATAGCTAAAACTGAGATGGGGAGGAGGGTGTCTCCCCTAGACTACTTATACTAACCTAGCCTAAGCCTATTTCCTACTCTACCCCTCTACTGTATTTACAGAGCGGACCAGCCTAACCCTAAGGCTATTCTAGTCCACCCGCTGGTGGTAGGTAGATCCGACGGCCACGCCCGCACGGTCTTCCGCGTCGCCTCCACGCAACCTTCAGATCGCCGCCACGTGCCGCCACCACTCTGCACCCCCGGTTTTGTGGCCCAAACCGGGAAACCAGCCTTTCCATCAGCCCACGGTTTTGAGGCCCAAACCGGGAAACCAGCCTCCAGCCCGAGTTTTGTGGCCCAAACTCGGAAACCCGCAGCGCCCGAGTTTTGAGGCCCAAACTCGGAAACCGGCCCACGCCCAGGTTTTGAGGCTCAACCTGGAAACCGTCACACGCCCAGGTTTTGTGGCTCAACCTGGAAACCCAGCACCCAGGTTTTGAGGCCCAAACCTGGAAACCGTCCACCGTTGGTTTTTCCCGGGCTCTACCAACAAACCGGCGTCGTAGAGGGGATGCAACGCCTGTGCACCCTTCCACCGACATGATCGCACTTCTCCGCTTGTCGCTGTCACAGGCTGCCAGCCACCACAGCTGATCCTCCGGCCTCCAGTCCATCAGTCCAAGTCCACGTCCGCCCTTCACCGTCCGATACATCGGCATGGCACGTCCGCCGCACGGCACGCCCATCCTTCATCGCGCCCGGTCCGTCGGCACGGCACGTCGCAACTTGACCTTCACCCGCCATCGACCACTGTCTCCGTGCTCGACACCTGCACAACACAAGCCAAAAAGAAACATGCGCATCATCTCCGTTGACAATCACTCATCACACAGAGACTCGGCATACACCCATGTATCCGCACATACATGATGTCCACCAGCTTCTTCTCCTTGGTGCCCGTGTAGAAGTGCGTATGGAACTTCTGTTCCAAGTCTGCCCAAGAGAGAATAGAGCCCGGTGGCAGAGACGTGAACCAAGCGAACGCCGGCCCAGTGAGCGATGACGGGAAGTACCGAACCCTGAAGGCATCCTCGGTATTGGCCTCTCCAAGCTGGAGCAGATAGCGACTGATGTGCTCTACCGTGCTAGTGTCGTCTAAGCTGGAGAACCTGGACAGGTCTGTCGGCACTTTGACTCTGGCGGCAGAGCCACACGGTGGAACCATTCGGGGAACGGAGATCTGTAAGCATGAGTACCCTTAGGCTTCAGGCCGAAAGTGCGCTGCATCATATCTGCCATCCTCTCTAGCATGACATCGACATTAGAGTCGGCGGTCTTCTCGGCCGTCGGCTTCCCGTATCCTGGATGTGGGGCACCTCTATGTTGTGAGGCTCAAGCATCTCATGGTACCCATTTCCATAGTAGTCCTTTATGAGCCTATAGGTTTGCGGGGAGATCTTGCATGTTGACTCTGGTGTCTGACCCTTAGTGTCGAACGTGAGCTGACCCATGGTCGGCAATTGGCCCTCTGGCATGCGCTTCTCTTGAGTGGCGAGCCCGCCTGATTGAGCCTTAGGCGGGGTCTCCTCACCAGCGGCTCCTGCCCCCTAGAGGTGATTCGGCAGATTGAAAAGATGTGGTCCTGCTATAGGGCCAAACTCCGCCTCCATAAGTTCATCGGCCTTGGGGCCGAATTGGGCGATCATGATGGTACGAAAAGTGTTGAGAAACGCCCCATGCATGCGACCGATGGCGCCAGAGACAGCTTCGTTGATTATGTGAGACATCTTCAACACTGCCTCCGCTTCCCCGGGATCATCCGGGTTGAGCTGGACGGGCTTCGGCAGATCGTGCAGACGGCGAACCCTCCGCTCTTGTTCTTGGAAAAGGCTTCTAGGCACTTGGCCTGGAACTCGGCACAAGCATTATCCACCTGCTCTTTGTACTCGTCAGGTAGTTCAGCGAGCTGCACCTGCACGAGCCCCGCCTTGTTGCTGGCCTCAGCTTCAATGACTTCGACCATTGCTGCAGGAAAAAAGGGGTCCCCCGGGCGTGCCAAAAAGTGTGTTGGCACTAAAAGTGACGCACTGTACCAATCACACAGCAAGCCGGAGAAGCTGGCTTCAAATGTAGCCCGGGTGCTCAGAAGTCCGGTGCGTGCCAGTCAGTTTGCCCTGCAACTAACAAGGGAGATAAACTGTTAAATACAAAGCTGGAACGTGCCGGGTATGACCAGACAGTTCCAAGATGTACGGCCCTGAAGCCACTTACGACGACATATAGCTATGAAAGCTATCTGCCAACAGGTTTAAAAGATTATTCGGCAATATGAACAAAGTTACGTGAATAACAGGTTGCCGAACACGTTTGCATGAGAATCGTACTTGCATGACGTATTAAATATAAGTTAAAACTTAACCAATCTCGATTGTACGACCGAGTTGGGGTCCATGGGGATTGAACATACAAACTAAGCATGACTAAGCTAATCTAAAGCCTGCGCCTGTCGCACGACACCTTACTCTATCATAGGTCAAACATACTTAACATGCATGAACCCTCACCACGTGGCAATCCAGATACGATCCAATCGGCTATTACGAACAGTAGATCTACTACATAAAAGACTTTACAATAATAAACGTGAGAGAACAAAGCAGATCTATAAAAGATAAAGCCGAAACCAACGGTATCTAGATTGGCAAAAGTGTTACGATGAAATAAATAAAAAACATATAACACAAGGTAACTTAATGAATCTACTAGACTGCCACATCTAATAGAGCCGATAACTATTTAGTTGTGTCTCAATCCGCCGCACGATACAAGACATAAACAAAGACTTCCCGTCATTAGCTTAAATCCGCCGCACGATACTAAGCTTAACGTACGAGACTACTTGCACCATATCTAAATCCGCCGCACGATACTAGACATGATTAACAAGGTTGCCGGAACTTAGGAGGTCGACGGCGATGGCCCTCTCGAAGAACCCGACGACACGACTTGGGACTCGAAGACGGCCGGGGCCGGTTGGTTGTATTGATGTGAACCCCTTTTACAATAGCCTCAGGGTTTTATTTATCCCTGGTGTTCTCTGAGTCTAGAAGGACACGACTACAACGAAGAATTAGGAAACTTATCAAAATATGATGCCTTCTAATCTAAAGTTTCCTCAATAACCGGCATGCACTAAAATGACGAGATCCCATCGCTAAAATCTCTTGTCATGCAGTAATTTGTCATCTTCTAACGCAAACCGACTTGGCTTTGAAACTTGAAGTAGCCGGACCGCAAGCGTCATGTTGCCCGAACAATGATCGCCGTTGCTAGTTGCCTCACAGCTTGCGAATACACTGAGTAGCCGACGCTTCCTATTCTGCCGAATCCCTTAGGTGGGCGACTTCTCCGAATGGCGTCGTGCTGGCCCCACTTGTCATAGTGCGAAAATTCTGTGTTAACACTGGTGTCGGTGGTACGAAAAAGGGTACCCCCAATCAACGCAAAACCCGAACGCTCTATCTCGTCTCGCCCGAGCCCTCCCAGCCAGGCCTCGGGCGAACGCTCTATCTCCGTCTCGCCCGAGCCCCTCCCAGCCAGGCCTCGGGCGAACGCTCTATCTCCGTCTCGCCGAGCCCTCCCAGCCAGGCCTCGGGCGAACGCTCTATCTCCGTCTCGCCCGAGCCCTCCCAGCCAGGCCTCGGGCGAACGCTCTGTCTCCGTCTCGCCCGAGCCCTCCCAGCCAGGCTCGGGCGAACGCTCTTTCTCCGCTCGCCCGAGCCCTCCGAGCAAGGCCTCGGGCGAGCACGATCGCTCTCCGTCTCGCCCGAGCCCTCCAGGCCTCGGGCGAGCGCGCCCCCACACCTCGAGCCTTAACGCACGGACCTCGAGCTGTACAGACAGCCGTACCAGCCCATACCACGCATTTAATGCCTTCACCTACTCCGGTCATGTCCACTAGTGCACAGCATGTACCACAGTAACTCGGTGTAAAGGTCAAGTCTCGTTTTCACCACAAGCATGGGCAAAAGGGCACCAGTACAGCACTGTTCGGCCAAGCCAGGCAGCAACTCCTCGAGGCCGGCTACGCGCCCCTCGAGCTCTGCACTGTAACCCCTCGAGGCCGGCTACGCGCCCCTCGAGCCCTGCACTGTAACCCCTCGAGGCCGGCTACGCGCCCCTCGAGCCCTGCACTGTAACCCCTCGAGGCCGGCTACGCGCCCCTCGAGCCCTGCACTGTAACACCTCGAGGCCGGCTCCGCGCCCCTCGAGCCCCCGTGGCACCACCTCGAAGCCGGCTCCGCGCCCTTCGAGCCCTAACTACTTTCATGCTATTGGAGGACAGGTACCCCAAGACCCGGAGGGACCCCGCCGCGTACTGTACATTCCGGGATGGGTGCTGTACGGCTCCCGCCTTGTCGCGCCACCACGTCGCGCCCAGGATGGAAGCCACGACCCAAGGACGCCTCAACAGCGACGATCACATCGGCTCCAGTGGCCCCGACAAGACAGGGTTCCTACCCTTCTCCGTGGGGCACCATACGCCCCGACACCTGTAATACCTTTATGTAACCCTGGCCTCCCCTTGCTCTATAAAAGGGGACACTAGGGCCCTCATTCAAGGGGACGGACACAACACACGAGTCCACACACAGGCACGAGTCCGGACTCCGGTCCACGCTCACTGAGCTTGTATTCTCCCCTGTACAAGCACTTAGGTGCAAGTAATACAAGAACATCCCCCCCGCTGGACGTAGGGCCTTCTTTGCCCGAACCAGGATAAATCCTTGTGTCCTCTTGCATCACCATCCAGGAAGAGAAGCACGCGATCATATCACTCGTTGGTGTGATACCCCCGGGTACGAAACACCGACAGTTGGCGCGCCAGGTAGGGGACTTCGCGTGTCCGAGCCGATTTCTCGTTGATTCCTGGATGGCTTCATCCCCTCTTCCGTTCTCGGCTGGTGCCGTCGTCTGGTTCGGGAGCCTCGAGTTCCTGGCCACAGGCAACGGCAACGAGCTGACTCTGCTCTCCACGGAGGGCCCGAGCGGAGTGCGTGTCACGCCACCCCGCGCGGGGGGCGTGACGCGTCGCCCGCACCACCACACGTCGCCACATCGCGAGCGGCGCCGTCGTCACCGTCGTCGCCGGGCGCAGGCGGTGCCCGCGGCAAACACCTACGCCCGTAGCCGGTGCAGGGTCCCCAAGGGGAAACCAGCCCGGCGCGCGGCCGGAGACCTCCAGGGCGCACCCCGCCCGCCTAGCGACTTCGCATTCATCATGCGTACGGACCAGGAACCAGGCCAGAGGCCTCCGAGCCGTGCGCCGTCGACGCCACTCAGCCTCCTCCCGCACGGGTCGCGCCGCGCTCGACGCCAGCGGTTCCGGTCGGCCTCGACAACTCTGCGGCTGTATACGCCCACCGCCTCGACGAGCGCCATCAGGACCAGACGGTGGCGGACCGGGAGCAGCGTTCGGGCGCGCTGCTGCAGGCCATGGCCAGCCTGGATGGAGATCGTCCACCCCGCGTGCGTCGACCGCGACTTCTTGCGAGCCTTCGAGCCACCTCGGCGAGCCACCGTCGGAGAATGGTACCGCGAGCTGCGGTCCCAGCATCGGCAAGGCGGCGTGCCGTCAACAGCTCCGACTCCGACGAATACGACTACCACGACCCCGACCTCTGGGATCCCACCAGGGAGTGCTTCCAACTCGAGGGAGTCGTATGCGATACCGAGGACGAAGGCGACGACGACAGGCCGGCGCTCGACCTAGAGGGACCTAGCGACGTGGCCGCGGCAGGCGGATCACGCGTTCAGGGAAGGGACGAACCTCCAGCACGGCTGTGTACCGCCTAAGCACGACGATGGCCGGGCGGCGCAACTCGCACAAGTGCAAGAGGCAATCACCAAAGCCGAGGAAGAACGGCGACACCTGCTGCAGCTCCGGCAAACCCTGATGCAGGAACCACCCCAGCCCCGAGGAGCCGGAGCTCGAGGCCGGGCTCGAGAGAGGTCCACCGGCGGATCCTCGAGGACGGGGCACCAGCACGCCCTGAGGTATGTTTCCCGCGAGCTGGGCAGAACGTGGTGGCGGCGGCTATGATGCTCCGTGACCTGCCCGCCGTCTCCAACCCCGATGCCAGGCGCATGCTCGGAGAAATGAAAAACCTCCTCGAGACAGCCGCGGTACAGCAGGCCGAGAGCTCGGCGTCACGCCGACGCGGAGCAGCCTCGGGGAGACCGGCGGACACGCCCCACGACGCTCGCGAGGCATCCGTCCACCAGCCGGACGCCTCTCGAGCTAGGCCAGTCCGCGAACGGATCGTCGACAACCGGCCACCTCGAGACCCCAACGACGCCCGCAACGACATCAACCGACGGCGCAAGGACAAGGGGGCCAAGAGCGTGGCTATAGCGCCCATCGAGGGGGGCGCTACGACAGCGACGAGGACCGGCAGGTCCTCGAGCCCCCGGGCCCCCGAGTCTTCAGCCGGGCCATCCGCAGCTCGACCCTCCCCGACCGCTTCCGACCGCCGACCAACATCGTGAAGTATGACGGGGAGGTCGAGCCCAAGCTCTGGCTCTCGGACTTCCGCCTTGGCTGCCAACTGGGCGGAGCGAAGAACGACGACCGCGTGATCATACGTCAACTCCCACTTTACCTCTCGGACACCGCCCGCCGGTGGCTCGAGGGGCTCCCGCCGGATCGGATCCATGACTGGGCCGACCTAGTCAGGGTCTTCGACGGGAATTTCAAGGGGACCTGCGTGCGTCCAGGCAACCCCTGGGACCTACGGCGTTGCAGGCAGGCGGCGGACGAGCCCCTCCGCGACTTGCTCGACGGTTCTCGAAGCAGCGTCTCGAGCTCCCCCACGTGCCTGACGAGGACGTCATCTCAGCGTTCCTCGCGGGCACGACATGCCAAGAGCTTGTTCATGAGCTAGGACGCTACCGTCCCGGGACGGTCGAGGACCTGATGGATCGCGTCACCAGCTTTGCTTCGGGCGACGAAGCAGTGGGGGCCTTCTTTGGCCGTTCCACGGACAAAGGCAAGGCGGTGATCGCGCCGGAGGGCTCCAACAAGGGCAACGACGCCAAGAACGACAACAATGACGGCAACAAAAGGAAGAAAAACAAACGCAAGGGCCAGAAGGCGAAGCGTGGCGCCGATGACGACGACGACAAAGAGGTGCTCGCGGGCGCCCTCGAGCCTAAGAAGCCCCGAGGCCCCCCTGATGGGGCTGTTTTCGACCAGATGCTCGAGGATCCCTGCACCTACCACAGGGGCCCCGTAAACCACAAGTTGAAAGACTGCCGACTGTTGAAGGGCTACTACTCCAAGCTCGGCGATAAGAGGGAAGACGCGCCTAAGGGAAAGGATACCGATCGACGCGGCGGCAGGAACGCAGATGGCGACTTCCCCCCGGTGCGCGACTGCTACATGATCTACGGGGGGCCGACCGTCGGGCTCTCAGCTCCGAGAAAGAAAGAAGGAGCGCCGGGAAATCTTTTCGCTTGGCCACGACGCCCCCCGGTATCTTGACTGGTCCGATGCGCCAATCACGTTCGACCGTGACGACCATCCGGACCGTGTCATAAACCGGGGGCTTACCCCCTCGTCGTCGACCCCATCATATCGACGTTCGGTTCTCCAAGGTGTTGATGGATGGGGGCTCGAGCCTCAACATCATATACCTCGAGACCCTCGACCTCCTGGGGATTTCAGAGGGACAGCTCCGACCCAGCGTCGGGGGGTTCCACGGAGTAGTACCAGGAAAGAAGGCCCACCCCCTGGGCGCATCGACCTGCCGGTTTGCTTCGGCACGCCGGCAAACTTCCGTCAGGAAACGCTCACCTTCGAGGTGGTCGGCTTCCAAGGGACCTACCACGCCATCATCGGCCGGCCAGGCTACGCCAAGTTCATGGCGATTCCTAACTACACGTACTTGAAGCTCAAGATGCCGGGGCCAAAAGGGGTCATCACCGTTGACACCTCCTACGAGCACGCATACCACTGCGACGTGGAGTGCGTCGAGCGGGGGGAGGCCAACGTCCACCTCGACTCGCTCGAGGCCTTGGCAGCTCTGGCCACCGAGGGGGCCCCAGAAGCAAAGCGTCACGCCGGCACCTTCGAGCCGGCTGAGCACACCAAGCAAATACCCGTCGACCCGACCTCGGCCAATGGCAAGACGCTGACCATCAGTACCAGCCTCGAGCCCAAATAGGAAGCAGTGCTCGTCGACTTTCTCCGCGCGAACATCGACATGTTTGCGTGGAACCCCTCGGACATGCCGGGCATACCGAGGGAAGTCGCCGAGCACGCCTTGGAGATCCAGGCCGGGTCCAGACCGGTGAAGCAACGCCTGCGCCGCTTCGACGAGGAAAAGCGCAGGATCATCGGCGAGGAGGTGCACAAGCTTTTGGCGGCCGGATTCATCAAGGAGGTATTTTACCCAGAGTGGCTAGCTAACCCTGTACTAGTTAGGAAAAAGAATGGAAAAATGCGGATGTGTGTAGATTACACTGGTCTGAATAAAGCATGTCCAAAAGTTCCATTTCCTTTACCTAGAATTGACCAGATCGTCGATTCCACTGCTGGGTGCGAAGTGCTTTCGTTCCTTGATGCGTATTCCGGCTACCACCAAATTAGGATGAGAAAATCCGATGAATCGCGACCTCTTTTATCACGCCATTTGGTATGTATTGCTATGTTACGATGCCCTTCGGCCTTCGAAACGCCGGGGCAACGTACCAACGATGTATGCAGCACATCTTTGGCGAGCACATAGGCAAGACCGTCGAGGCCTACGTCGATGACATCGTGGTTAAAACTAAAAAAGTCGGGAACCTCATCAGCAACCTCGAGACCACGTTCGAGTGCCTCCGGGCCAAGAATGTGAAGCTCAACCCCGAGAAGTGTGTCTTTGGTGTGCCTCGAGGCATGCTACTTGGCTACATCGTCTCACAACGGGGGATCGAGGCAAACCCTGAAAAAATCTCAGCAGTCACGAGGATGGGCCCGATTCGTGACCTCAAGGGTGTGCAGAAAGTGACAGGCTGCCTAGCCGCTCTCAGCAGATTCATCTCGAGGCTGGGGGAAAAGCACTACCCCTCTACCGCCTGCTAAAAAAGACGGAACACTTTGCGTGGACCGCCGAAGCCGAGGAGGCCTTAACCAAGTTGAAGGGGTTGCTGACTTCTGCACCAATTCTCGTGCCCCCGCGACCAGCCGAAGGTGGCGATTCCCCGAGCCCCTCCTCCTCTATGTGGCCGCAACCACTCAGGTGGTTAGCGCGGTCATAGCCGTCGAGAGGCACGAGGAGGGTCATACATTGCCGGTCCAACGACCGGTATACTTCACCAGTGAGGTACTCTCCGAGGCCAAGGTCCGGTATCCGCACATCCAAAAGCTGCTCTACGGCATCATCGTCACAAGGCGCAAGCTCCAGCACTACTTCCTCGCTCATCCCGTGACGGTGGTGTCGTCCTTCCCCCTCGGAGAGATCGTCAACAATCGGGAGGCCACGGGGCGCATCGCCAAGTGGTCCGCCGAACTAATGGGGGAGACCATCACCTATGCCCCGCGAAAGGCCATCAAGTCGCAAGCGTTGGCGGACTTCGTTGCTGAATGGACCGACACTCAGCTCCCGCCGGCACAGATTCAAGCCGAGCTCTGGACCATGTACTTCGATGGATCCCTCACGAAGACGGGGGCAGGAGCAGGCCTGCTCTTCATCTCACCCCTCGGAGTACACATGCGCTACCTGCTACGCTTGCACTTCCCCGCCTCCAACAACGTCGCCGAGTACGAGGCCCTCGTCAATGGGCTGCGCATCGCCCTCGAGCTCGGGGTCCGACGCCTCGACGCCCGAGGAGACTCGCAGCTTCGTCATCAACCAGGTTATGAAGGCTTCAAGCTGCATCGATCCCAAGATGGAGGCATACTGCGGGGAGGTGCGCAAGCTGGAAGACAAGTTTTACGGCCTCGAGCTCAACCACATAGCTCGAAAGTACAACGAGGCCGCAGACGAGCTGGCAAAGTTGGCGTCCACGCGCGGCACGGTACCGCCAGACGTCTTCTCGAGGGACGTCTTCGAGCCATCCGTCGAAATCGACCGGGGGCTGGCCCCTCGACGCCACCCCTCGAGCAAGACACGGGGGCTCGACTCTCAACGCCACCCCTCGAGAAAGACCCTCGACGTCCGCGGAGGCGATGCAGGTCGACGCACACGCCTCTTCGTCATCACGGCCCCTCGACTGGCGGACGCCCTACCTCGACTACCTGACGCGAGGCGAGCTACCAGAAGACAAGACGGAGGCCCGACGCATCGCTCGGAGGGCCAAGACCTACGTCATCTACGGCGACGAACGGGAGCTATACCGACGAAGTCCGACTGGGATCCTTCAACGCTGCATCCCACTCGAGGAAGGGCGCAAGCTCCTCGACGATATGCACTCGGGGGCTTGCGGCCACCACGCAGCGCCGAGGGCCCTGGTTGGGAACGCCTTCCGTCAAGGCTTCTATTGGCCGACCGCCATTGGGGACGCCAAGCGTTTGGTCCAAGCGTGCCATGGGTGTCAATTCTACGCCAAGCAAACGCACCAGCCCGCACACGCCCTGCAGATGATCCCAATCACTTGGCCATTTGCCGTTTGGGGGCTCGACCTTGTGGGTCCCCTCAAAAGGACAAGTGGAGGGTACACACACATGCTCGTGGCCGTCGACAAGTTCACCAAGTGGATCGAGGCTAAGCCGATAGGAGACCCCACCTCCGAGAGGGCTGTCGAGTTCATCGCCAACATCATGTACCGGTTCGGGGTGCCTAATGTCATCATCACCGACAATGGCACCCAATTCACGGGCAAAAAGTTCACCAACTTCTGCGATGACAACAACATTCGCGTAACCTGGGCCTCGGTCGCATACCCCCAATGCAACGGGCAGGTCGAGCGCGCCAACGGCATGATACTCCATGGGCTAAAGCCGAGGCTGTTCAAGACCCTCAAGAATTTCGGAAAGGGGTGGGCTACAGAACTCCCCTCGGTGCTGTGGGGCCTCAGGACTACGCCGAGTCGAGCCACCGGGTTCACTCCGTTTTTCCTAACCTACGGCGCCGAGGCCGTCTTACCTACGGACCTCGAGTACGGCTCACCTCGACTTCGAGCCTACAACGAGCAAACCAGCGACGAAAGGCTCGCCAACGCCAAGGACCAGCTCGAGGAGGCCCGAGACGTGGCGCTCATCAACTCTGCACGCTACCAGCAAACACTTCGATGCTACCACGACAAGCACGTGCGCAAAAGGGACCTGGCGGTGGGGGACCTCGTGCTTCGACGGCTGCAAGATAATCGAGGGCGCCATAAGCTCACCCCTCCGTGGGAAGGCCCATACACCGTGGCCGAAGTGCTCAAGCCAGGAACATACAAGCTCTACGACGACCAAGGCAGGATCCTGGCGAACGCGTGGAACATATCTCAGCTACGTCGCTTCTACCCTTAAAGGCCTCGAGGCCTTGTTCATTTTATCACTTTGTACAAACATGTCAAAATGAATGAACAAACTCGTGCATTGTCGTTCATGTTGCTTCGCATCTTAAGGTAGCCTCGACCCTGCTTTGCTCAGGGTCAAGCCTCCCTCGGGGGCTGACGGGGGGGTCCCCCCCCCCAGACTCCGGAAAAAATACGCGTTTTCTTTTCAAAATTTTGACCCTCGTCTCGACTCGTGCCTCGAGTGAACTAGCGACGTCTAAATCCTAAAGTACCTCGAGCCTCCAAGGTCGGGGGGCGTCGACGTAGACGGCCACCTACGCCCCCGGGCTACGGTGCCCTACCTACGCCTCCCCTCGAGGGGCTCGCGACGTATCGAAGGAACACAGACTAAGTTAGCAGAAACTCGAGCTTGCGACAAAGAGAAGTGGTCAAACGCATTTGAAAGAAAACAACCCTTTTAAACAAACAAGTCATATATACATTCGGGTCTCGACGTACCCTCATTCACGTCATAAAATTCTTACAAGGGCCCGGTGCCCAAATTTGGCGCGCAGGCCCTAGTCTCGTCGGTGCGGTACTCCTCCCCGAGGTCTTCGCGGCGGGCTCAACCTCGACGCCCGAGCTCGAAGGAGGAGGGCTCCCGACACCGCTGCTGGCGTCAGGAGGCAGCACGTCCTCCTCGAAGATCTTCGCGAGCGACGTCCCCGGCCTCTCCATCTTCTCCAAAATTTTGTCGACACGGCGGTTGTTCCACTCCTCATCCTTCCCCTCGATCTCGATGAAGCCATTCGCGACAACGTGGACCGGGAAGCGGAAACCGGAGCGAACGACCGCGAGTGTCTGCTTGACGCCGTGATGGAGAGCTTGCCGGACACGGTCCCGCGCGGCTGCGTCGAAGAAGCACAAGGCGTCGACCAAGGCATCGCCCCGAGCCACTGCACCTTCTGCCGCGGTCACAGGAGGAGCACCCCACATGGGGCCGAGCCGGTCGAGAGAGGAGCGAGCCCGCTCCGCCACCATCGTCTCGTCTTGGAGTTGGTCCAAGAGAGCCTGGTTCGTCCCGCGGAGCTCCTCGACCGTCTTCTCGACCCCTGCGCAACAAACAAGGAAGAGTGAGACTGCGGCGTAACAAAAACTTCGAGACCCAAACAAGAACAAGGTGTAAGCCTCACCGTCGCAGTGTTGCCCCAGTGCGGCGAGGTCGCTGGTCAGGCCCTCAGCACGCTGCTCCAGCCTGCGCTTCTCGGCCAGCGTGAGGAGCTTCTCGGACCTAAGGTCCTCGATCAGCCGGCCCGCCTCCACCAGGGCCAGATCCTTGCGGATCACCTCCTGCCGCGCCGCCCCCTCGGCAGCTCGGGCGGTGGCGGCACCACTCTCGGCGTCTTCGGCCTCTTTCTCGCCGCCTCCGCTGCGGTTCGGGCAGCGGCGGCCTCGCCACGGGCGTCAGCAGCCTCCTGCTTCGCCGCCTCGGCTTCAGCCCGGGCAGAGGTGGCCTCGCTTCGGGCGTCCGCGGCCTCCTTCCTCGACGCTTCGAGAACGGCGGCGGCCTCCTCCTTGGATCGAGCGACCTCGCCTCGAGCCACCCGGACCTCCGCCTCCGCCTCGTTAAGCCGGCTCGCCATCTGGGCGTTCCGGCTCAGCTCCGCGCGGAGATCTCGAAGCTCCGCCTCAGCCCGCGCGAGAGGGCGGCTGACACCTGTGCGGACCGGCCCGCCTCCTCGGAGCAGGACCGCTCCGCCTCCGCCATAAGCCGGCCACCTCCCGGAAGATGGACCGCACCTCGCGCGGGCCCCCCGCTGGGCCGGCTGCTCGATGGGAACCACGGCAAGGGGCGGGCTCAGTGGGACGGGAAACGGCCATATCGGTCGGTCGAGCTCGATGTCGGGCAGATCCTCCTCCGCCTCGAGCTGCCCCGACAGCGACCGCCGCCCGACGGCACGGGCCCCGACTCCCTCCGTCCCTCCGCCGGCACTTCCTGTTGCGGATCGATCGAGGGAAGGCTCGACCCGGGCCCTCTTCCCTGGCCGGGCCCTCCGGCGCCTTGTCGGCGCTAGCCGGCACCTCGGGCGCCTCCACCGTCATCGAGCCCGCGGCGAGGAGCGGCCCCTGCTCCAGCTCGTTCAGGAGGTCCTCCACCGTCGGCTCCTTCTCCGCCGACGCCTTCCCCCCTTTCCCTCCTCCGCAGCCCGGCCCGTGCTGGTCGGAGCCACAAGGGGCGCAGTCTCCTCAGCCCCAGACGCCGGCGGGGCCGTGCTCGCCCCAGGCGCTTCCCCCGGAACAGCCGTCGTGGTGAGGGGAAGGATGGCGCTCCCAGTTGGCACCATCGCGGGAGGAGGAGGAGGGGGAGGAGGCAGCGCTTCGGCGGATACGGTGGTGGCAGGCTCGATGCCATGAGCTGAGGCCCCTGCAATACGAGATGACGGAGATATCAGAACCAGGAAGAGTACCTCGACCCCTGTGGTCGATGGCGACGGCCTCACCAAAATTCGCGACGATCATCTGGCCCCCTCGAGCCATGGCAGCTCGGGCCTTCTCCAGCCAAGCGGCTTCTCTAGCGGAGGAAGGTGCCATACCTCGAGGTGCCTGTGCCTCGACGGGGCTCGAGGTCTTGGCCCGCTTGGACGAAGCGAGGTCCACCTCCTGGTAGGAGCGCTTCCCCCTGAGAAGACGGAGATGGCACGCGTCATCAAAAGCAAAGAGGTGAAGCCTCACTACCGACGAGACCCAAGGAAACTACTCACCCGAAGCGGCGGCTGGGCTTCCCGGAATCGCCGGACCCACTCGGGGGCTTCGAGCCCACCCCACGGCTCGAGCCCTGTGCCTGGGCCGTCTCCACAGGGCTGGGATGGGGGGAGGGCTCCCGACGCCTCCCATGGCTCGACCTCGAGGGAGAGCCCTCCTTCCGCCCCACATCGCGGGAGGGCGACCGTACCACCCTCGTGCTGACGTCGTGGCGCTCGCCCCGGCGCGGGCTCCGGGACCTGCTCCGGCGCCCGCGCTGGTGGTCGCGCCCTCCCGCGTCCGCTTCCGTGTCCCGGCGGCGGTACGGCGATGGACTCCGGGGACGCTCGCGCCCTGGTCACGAGACGCTCGGGGGCTCCCTCCCCGACGCTCGTGATGGCGCGGGCTCGACGCCTCTTCCTGGCGCCCGCTCCTCCGCGGGCTCGACGGCGCCCTTGACGGCTCGCGGGGGTCGGGCCCGAAACCTTCTCGACCTGTCGACCGCCTCTCGAGGCCCGACCCCTCTCGAGACCCCCCGTCTGGGCTGACGCGGGGGCGGCCTCCGTTGGCGCTGTGGCGGAGGCGCTCCGGGTCCGGGGCTTCCTTACGACCAGGGGCACATCCGGCGCGGAGCTCGACGGACCTCGGGCCCCCGACGAGGCAGGGATCGGCGCCGCCTTCCGCGGCTGCGTCCCGCGCGACCCTTTTGTCGGTGGGACCTCCAGTGTACCCTCCTGCACAGAGGAGCGGTCAGCCCTGTCATCGACGAGCCCCGCGCGCATCAAGCGCGCATCCATCCCCTCGTCGCCCTCCTCCTCCTCATCACCACTCTCCTCCTCCGAGCTCGAGGAGCTCAGCTCGGGGGACCCGTCCCCAGGCTGACGGTTACGACGAGCCTTCGCCAGTCTCTGCTCCCGAGCTAAGCGACGCAAGTTTTTATTTTTCTCTTTCTTCTTTTTGGCATCCTTGCTCTCCTTGTCCTTCTGAGCAGAGAGGCGCCTCACCTGAGAATCCGCGGCGTCCTCCCTCACCGGGGGCCTCGACGCGCGACAAGTAAATGCCCCCTGAAGAAAGAAGAAGCGTGATGAGACAAACCACAAGACGGATGCAAACGGATCGAAGGAGGAAAAAGGGGAGGAGGCTCGAGATAGCTCGACTCGAGGGAGGCTTACCAGGTCGAGACACCCCTCGTCGGGTGCCATCGCAACCAGGTTGGAGTATTCAGGGACGAACGGCCCCTGGATCGTGATCGACACCCGGGAGACGCCCTCGTTCCGGGACAGCCTCTCTTCGGCCATCCTCGAGCGATTGAGCGCCTCGAGCTGAGCCTGCGGGCCCATCTCGTGCATAAGAAGGGGGCGGTCCGCCAGCGGGAGAACTCTTCGCTGGTGGAACGCCCAAATGACCGCTTGCACGGTCAGCTTCTTCTCGTCCACCAGCGTCTTCATCATCTCCATCAGCGGGGCCAGGTGGCGTTGCCTGTCCGCCGCAACGCCCCAGGTCCACTTCTCGGGCGTTGAGTGAGGACCCTGCCGGTGTACTGCGGAAGGAGGCCACCTTCGTTCCGCAGATAGAACCAATGGTCGTCCCACCCGGCCTGGTTGGTGGAAAGCTTGTATCGCAGGTACTCGCGGGGGACATTGGCCGACGAGGTCCCCGCCCTCGTGGTAATGGCAAGGGAGCCCATGCGCACGGGCCGCCTCCCGCTGGGCTTCAGGGACTTGATGAAGAGCTCGCCCCGGAAGAGATGGACGAACATCTCCCAGTGCGGCTCCATCTTCAGGTACCCCTCGCACACCGCGGCGAATATGGCGGCGTGCGAGATGGAGTTGGGGGAGAAGTGTTGCAGCTCCACCTCGAAATGGTGGGCCAGCCCTCGCAAGAAGCGGCTCGGCGGGACGCCGAGCCCCATACGGTGGTAGCGCGTGAAGCTCACCACGTACCCCTCCGGCGGGTGCGGCTCCCGGTGCTCCGCCGATGGGATAACCCACCATGCGGGTCCCTCCTCCGGGTTGGGGCGCAGAAGCCCCTGGGCCACCAGCGAGTCCATTTCGCTCTGCGTCACCTTCGACGGGCTCCAGTCCTCGGCCGGCAGCATCTGTGTCTGGGCGGCCATGACGGTGGCGCGGCGCGGATCCGAGCAGCGGACGAGCGGCCGGAAATCCCCAATCGACTAGCTCGAAGGAGAGGGCGCGTAAAGGCTACGGCGGCGGCGAAGGCAAAGTAAAGGGTTCTTTTCCCCCTCTTTCGATATTTATAGGGGGAAATCCAGACGGGCGGGATCTCCCACGACGTAAAAAGGTAACCGAATGCATTCAATGCGCCCACTTAACCACGTCTCGAGCCGGATGCAGGGTACACGCGTTACCTCTCCATTCGCTCCACTACCCGGGCCCGCCATGACCGTCGCTCCGGCTTCGCGCCCGCCGCTCTCCCCGACGGTTTCCGCCTAAAAAGGCGTGCCCAACGGGCAGAAGGATTCCCAGACGACGGAGGCTTCTTCATAAAGGTAAAAACGGGCCCCGACCCTAAGTCTCGAAGCAGCGAAGGCTGGCCCTCGAAAAGGGTTCGACAGCCGGCTTCGAGCACCCGAGTCAGGGACACCAAGGGGCGCCACTCGCGGCATTACTCGAGGGTCGAGCCCTCGAGGCCCCTCACGTGTATCCAAGGTGGGGAGCTCGACGTGCAGGGAGATCCCCTCGGAGGGAGGCATCGAGCCACCGGGTCCTATCGAATGGACCCGGCACTCCTGCAGACTGAGCCCCCATGCTTTATGAGACCGCCTCCGGGCCACAGTCGACCCCTAACGAACGGGGCACGAGCTCTCACTTGGATTCCCTGTTACCAGCTCACCGGGAACCTCGATACTCGCCCACTCGGGGTAGTACGAGGCATCCCCCCTCGCATCCGATCGAAAGGACTCGCGGGATGACAAGCCAGGGCAATCGGCATGCCGGACAGCTCGAGGAGCCGGCCAGTCGGTTCAGCCTGGCACCCCTCGACGAAAGAGGGTCTAAGAACTCGGACAGTTACGACTAATCTCTTTTCTTTGTGTAAACATGAGATTTTCAGGCCTTGGGCGAACGCTCGTCCTCCATCTCGCCCGAGCCCTCAAGGCCAGGCCTCGAACGATCGCTCGTTCTCCGTCTCTCCCGAGCCCTCCAAGCCAAGCCTCGGACGGAGTCTCCCACGACAAAGGAAAGGTAACCGCAAATATTTAATGAGACTACCGAACCACATTTCGAGCCTGTTGACAGGTACACACGGCGCCGCGATTTCCGCTCCCTGACGATTTCCGCCTAAAAAGGCGCGCCCACTGGGCAGAAGGTTCCCAAACGACGGAGGATTCTTCGGGAAGGCCACGAGGGAGTTCTAACCACTCCCCCATGGTCTCGGGGGGCTACACCCGCGGGTGTCGCTCGCGCGACACCCACGGAATCAAATCGACAAAACCCTCGAGACCAGTTAGCTATCCATCGAGATCCCAATCTGGAGCCCCTGCTCGAATGCAAGCACTCAAACAAGGGCTCGGGGGCTACTGTCGGTGGTACGAAAAAGGGTACCCCCAATCAACGCAAACACCCGAACGCTCTATCTCCGTCTCGCCCGAGCCCTCCCAGCCAGGCCTCGGGCGAACGCTCTATCTCCGTCTCGCCCGAGCCCTCCCAGCCAGGCCTCGGGCAAACGCTCTATCTCCGTCTCGCCCGAGCCCTCCCAGCCAGGCCTCGGGCGAACGCTTTGTCTCCGTCTCGCCCGAGCCCTCCCAGCCAGGCCTCGGGCGAACGCTCTTTCTCCGCCTCGCCCGAGCCCTCCAAGCAAGGCCTCAAGCGAGCACGACCGCTCTCCGTCTCGCCCGAGCCCTCCAGGCCTCAGGCGAGCACGCCCCCACACCTCGAGCCTTAACGCACGGACCTCGAGCTGTACAGACAGCCGTACCAGCCCATACCATGCATTTAATGCCTTCACCTACTCCGGTCATGTCCACTAGTGCACAGCATGTACCACAGTAACTCGGTGTAAAGGTCAAGTCTCGTTTTCACCACAAGCATGGGCAAAAGGGCACCAGTACAGCACTGTTCGGCCAAGCCAGGCACTGCAACTCCACGCGCCCCTCGAGCCCTGCACTGTAACCCCTCGAGGCCGGCTACGCGCCCCTCGAGCCCTGCACTGTAACCCCTCGAGGCCGGCTACGCGCCCCTCGAGCCCTGCACTGTAACCCCTCGAGGCCGGCTACGCGCCCCTCGAGCCCTGCACTGTAACACCTTCGAGCCCCCGTGGCACCACCTCGAAGCCGGCTCCGCGCCCTTCGAGCCCTAACTACTTTCATGCTATTGGAGGACAGGTACCCCAAGACCCGGAGGGACCCCGCCGCGTACTGTACATTCCGGGATGGGTGCTGTACGGCTCCCGCCTTGTCGCGCCACCACGTCCGCGCCCAGGATGGAAGCCACGACCCAAGGACGCCTCAACAGCAACGATCACATCGGCTCCAGTGGCCCCGACAAGACAGGGTTCCTACCCTTCTCCGTGTGGGGCACCATACGCCCCGACACCTGTAATACCTTTATGTAACCCTGGCCTCCCCTTGCTCTATAAAAGGGGACACTAGGGCCCTCATTCAAGGGGACGGACACAACACACGAGTCCACACACAGGCACGAGTCCGGACTCCGGTCCACGCTCACTGAGCTTGTATTCTCCCCTGTACAAGCACTTAGGTGCAAGTAATACAAGAACATCCCCCCCCCCCCCCGCTGGACGTAGGGCCTTCTTTGCCCGAACCAGGATAAATCCTTGTGTCCTCTTGCATCACCATCCAGGAAGAGAAGCACGCGATCATATCACTCGTTGGTGTAATACCCACGGGTACGAAACACCGACACCTGGGAACTTGCCCCTAGACTTTTTTTAGAAAGGTTATTAAGTTTTCTACAAATCATCTATAATCATCTTAAGATGATCCACAAATTAACAAGGTCTAATTAGTATAGTTAGGCACCTCTGTCCAGACATGGACAGATTTACCCATCTACACTAAAACAGCTATAACTCAAGTTATAGAACTCCAACAAACATGATCTAAGACAATTTAGAAAGCTTATGAAAAGTACTACAACTCTTCTACAAACACCTGAGCATGAATCATAACATAAATAGGTGTAACAAGCCAACCATTCAGATCTGGACAGAATGTGGGCAAATCTTGACATTCAATTTGCAACAGCCATATCTCTTAAACTATTAAGCCTATGGCCATGCAATTTGGTGACAAGCAAAATTAAGACTTTATCTACAACTTTCATATACAACACTTTCACAGCAAACATTATTATCTTAATGAAAACATGCACACATCACAAACTGTACATGCATGATCATATTAACACTATTTATCCTTTGCTAGTATATACATAGCCTATATATATATATTTAGGAGATGACAAGCATACATGAATCATAGCTCCAACTTTCAGAGATGAATCATAGTATTAGTATGTGAGCAAAGCTTGGAAAGTTACATGCATGCAAGCCATAGTTTGTCAACTATATGTTAAACTAGTTTTTATTTATAATTAACGATGTGAGAGTAAGTTAAATAAGAAAGTTTAGATTTTATATGAACACACGACCATATTAGACATGCATTGGTTACTACAACATATTAGCAACGTCATGGAACCATCTTTTCCATTTTTACACACATGCATGACACATTTAATAATTAAACCTATTTAATCGGTTGAGAGAAAGATTACTTAATAACTCTGAAACTGGTACACCAAAAATTACCAAATTATTCATAGAGTATCTACATCATGTCACGAAGCTACCATAAAAATTTCACATCAAATGGAGCAACCAAACAGTGGCAACATATTAAACCCTAGATAGCAAAGATCTATTTTTCACGCAAAAACTTTCTACTGGAAGCTATCATATTATTGCACCAGCATGTAGATATACTCAAGAGCTTTCCAAAAAGTCCTCATTTTCTATTTTACGATTTTCCTACAATTTACTACGAATTACCAAAGTTTCAGCCACATAAAAGGAAAAAGAAAAAGAAAAACACTGTTGGCACTATTCATCTGAGTCTATGACTTCGCAGAAAACCCCCTGAGCTTGGTCGTATTGCTGCGCGAAGTCCTTGACGCGAATTTGGAGCAGAGGAGGCACCGGAGCTCATGGGTTCCGGCGACGGGGGGCTTTCCGGCGGCGGGAAGAAGGGCAGGGGAGCATCACGAACACCCGGCGCACCCACCAACGGTCGCAGCTTGGCCGGAGATGGCGCGAGGCGTCCCGGCCACGCTCGCCGGCGGCAAGGAGGAGGGCGGCCATGGCGACGGCGACTTCCGGCCACGGTTGAAGCCGGGAAGGAGCATCCACCGGACCGACGGAACGACGGGAAGGAGACGACGCGCACGATTGCGGACGGGAAGGAGTGGTTGAGGAGGAACGGTGATGGCAGCTCGGAGCTCCGCCGGCCATGGCGGCGAGCGTCCGCGCGACGCGAGGGAGGGCGAAGCGAGCGTCGGAAGAGGGAGCAAGAGCAGAGAGCGAGTGGAGGGCGCTGCTGGGCTCGGCGACCATCTCTGGGATAAGGGCAGGGGCGAGAAGGCAGGTGGCAGCCATGGTGGAGCTTGAGCTGCGCATGACGGGCACGCGTCTCCTTTGGGGCAAAACGTCGAGCACGTGGCATGCGATGACTTGCAACATTGGACGGCCGCAAACAGCATCTTCCGAGCATATTCAGGTCCGATGCTTGTAAGCAAAGTTGTAGGTCTCGTGCTGATCTCCAACTTTTCTTAAGCACACTCGGCCATTAGAGTTACCAAGCAGCGGGTAATTAGCCCCAAAGTTGACAGTGTCAGCGACTTAACGACGGACGACCTTGCTGCGATTAAACCTGAAAATCATAGTCCAAACTTCGTCAAATCGAGTGCAACTTTTTGTATGCTCTTCTCCAAAGGATTACCTACAACTCTTATTTTTGGACCAAAGGATGTTGCCTAACAAAATTTGGAGAACGCGGCTTGCCAACGTCAACCTTGCTGATTTCCAGACTTAGAAGGCTGGAAAACTGCAGCAGATTCGAACTTGGGTGCTCTGTTTGACACATTTAGCTTGGGATTCAAGCTTGGGTCCTTTAACAAATTTTGTTGTACACGTCATGATCTATAACTTTGCTTAAAGGTCAAATCTCAGAATATGAATAGAAGCTGCTCTTTCATGTTGGTCAAAGCAGCAAGTTGATGTGACCTTAATTTAGAGTTTTAGGCCGATTGAGGCATTTTCTTGACATTTGCTCAACACGAACCTTTCATAACTTTTGTTCGTGAGTCCATATAGAGTTGATTGGGCATAATTGCAAGACTTAATAGAACTCAAATGATCTCCTTCGCTTAATAAGCCATTATAGGTAAAGCTGTGACTCGTCATTTCATGTGACTTTTTGATTCCAAACTTCGCGAAACTTTTCCACCAAACACTATAGATATGAACTGAGGTGGGACACCTGAGAAAGTATTGTTTAGCAGATATGTTGAATATTCTAGAATTGGGCAATCATCATTAACTCGCTCTGTTAATTATTTCTCGAATGATTCAAACTGGGTTGTGTCTCTGAGGTTGATCCCAAAACCTCTGTCATCACTGACAATACTAGAAATTATCTCTCGATCATCACCTGATAGAGCATGTCTGTGTTAAACTGTCTGCTTGACTGGCGTCAAACACCTGGGGTGTTACATAGCCGATATCTTCACAAAGCCTCTAGATGAGTCAAGATTTTGTGCTTTGAGGAGTGAACTAAATATCATTGATTCTCGTAACGTGGCTTGATATCTTGCACATATTTGTTTTCACCTAGAGACTCTAGACAAAAGTTTTGTCAAACTTTGTGTGCAATTTCAAAATCTATTTTGCATGCTTCTCTTATGTCCATAGCTATGTACTGGTTATATGAAATCTGGACATGATTGAAGTTTGTGTAGTATACCACACAAGGTTCTCCTAGAATAGCCCTCTGTCCTCTCTGAAAATGCACGGTCGGTAGTACCGCCATCAGGGGCGGTAGTACCGACGTCGGTAGTACCGACCCCAATGGGCGGTAGTACCGACCGAGTCTAACCCGGACATAAAAGGCCGCGGTGAAACCCCTTTCTACCCTATCCGGTCAACACTTTTTCACCGCATCCATGTCGCGCCCGTTCTTCCGGCCGCCGCCTTCACGCCCTCTCTCTCCGATCTCCCTCCTCCTCCACCCAAATCCAAATCCGTTCGGTGGGAAGGTGCCTTGGTGTGTGGAGATTGTCTTGGTGGTGTTCTTGAAGCCCGGAAGTTCTTCCTTCATTGGATTTCAACCTCTTCTTCACGAGTAGCAAGGTACTAGGGTGTTCATGCCCGATCTCTTAATGTACCTTCTTCTAGGTCGATTCCTTTGGTAGGATTGCTCTATCTAGTGTGTAGATGCTTCTAGGATATATGGTTTGCAATTTCATGGACGATTTGTGTGATTGGATCGAAGGAAACCGCACGCTGCAGTGCGGTCGGTAGTACCGACCTCTATGGGAGGTAGTACCGACCGCGCGCATTGAGCAGTTTTCTTCCCCGATTTCGATCGTCGTCTTTGCTACATCCTTTGAAGTTGTCTTTCTCCGTTGTCTCTTATCCGTCTATGTTATCTTTTTTTTCTTCTAGATGTCGCATAGCCAGAGGCCCTCTCACCAGGCCAGAGATGATGAAGAGGAAGAGTATGTGGCTTTGGGGCTTGGTGATGTGCAGTAGGGCGAGCCGCAACGCCGCAATCCCGGGCGTCGTGCCCGTGCCGGTGGGAGCAGCGAGGACGTCACTCGACAGGTTCGTGGACGTTCGTCCACGAGCCGTCGTAGTGTCGACGGTGGCAGAGGCAGAGCTAGTGGCAGTGGTGCTGGTGGCAGTGGTGCTGGTGGCAGTGGTGCAGGTGGGAGCGGTGCAGGTGGGAGTGGTCATGCTGCTCCTCCACCTCCACCACCCCCTGCCAGTGGTCCTCCCGGGCGTCTGCACAGCGTGATTGTGGGCGGAGTAGCTTTGGGGGCTGGAGCTGAGTGGGAGGGTTGTTCCATCGATCCTCGAGTTCGACCTCCGTCTCCTCCAACATCCGGGTTGTTGCTGATCAACCGGGTGTTTCATATGCACCCTGAAGTCGGTGCCTTGATGTCTTCTCCTGCTCATATTGGAAATATCTTGGATTACTCTGACAGGAAGAAGGCTAACTTGTTGAGGACTCAGAGGTTGGAAAATCCATACCTTTTTATCAGGGATGACACAGTGGACAGAAGGTTTTGGTCCCGCTTTTAGCAGGACTACTACGTGTTTGCCTGCTGGAAGAGCTTCTGTGCTAAGGGTCATCCTCCTCTCTTTGAGCATAAGCGGCTGACAATCCGCTACTTGACAGACAAGGATTCAGAAGAGATTCAGGCTTTGGTGCAGAGGCTAGAGGACTGGAGGATACTGGGGCTGATAACTGGCGAGCGCAGTTACAATCAAGAGATCATCTGTCAATTCTGGGCCACCCTCTTCATTGATCAGTCGGCCCAGGTGCTGCATTGGATGACCCAGGGAGTGCACTACAGGTGCCATTTTGTCACCTTTGCCAGTCTGTTGGGGTTCAACAGTGTAGACAAGAATGCTCCTCGTCTGTCTGAGATGTATGGTGGGGGCATGTATGCTGAGCATCTGGAGAACTCTGGGGTTTACAAGGATGGCGTAGTGGTAAACTTCAAGGTCAATGGCCTGAAGCCTGCCTTCTATGTGCTTAACAACTTGATGCGTCTCACCCTGGACCTCAAAGTTGGAGACAACGATAATTTGAGAAATGATTCACCGAAGGTCCTTGTACAGTTTGCTCGGTCAGATGAACGTTTTAGCATCTCTCATTTCCTCTGGCAGAAGATCTCTGATGTGTACAATGACCCGCACAAGGACCTGCCGTTTGCTCTGTACTTAATGCATATCATTGAGCATGTTGTTGGAGCCACTTTCGAGTATGATCGGACCGTGAAGGAGTACAGTGTCCGTAAGTTCTCATCGATGAGCAAGGAAAAGGTTGATGAAGGTGGTGAGATTCCAGCAGCAGCAGCACCTGGCGAGGCTCATGGCCAAGAGCAGGTTCGTGAGGAGGTGCCTCCTGCTGCCGCTCCTCCTCCGCGTCGTGAGCCGCGTAGGAGTGGCGGTGTTCGCTACGCCCTCGGCAAGTTCTTCCAGTGGTGCTGCTACAAGGCCGAGCGCGACGAGAGGCATCAGCAGGAGGTGCGTGAGCACCTTGGTCTTCCTCCGCGTTCGCCACTCCGACCCTTTCCAGATCCCTTCGCCGAGTATGATGCTCAGCCCAGGCGTGACGACGACGACGACGATGATGATGACGATGACGATGGTGGCCAGCAGTAGCCGCAACAGCCAACTGGTGGTGATGAGGCAAGGATCTTCTCCTCCGACATGTATCAGCCTCTTCAGCCGCCGCCCTCGTACCAGCCTCCTCCCTACTACCCTGCCTATGGTGCGGGTTCGTCCTTTCCGGGCGGATCCACATCATATCAAGGTGGCGGCGGCAGCTCCTACATGGGCTTTGCTGCGCCCGACGCCGATCCAGCTGGGAGTGGTGGCTTCCGCGACCCTTCTCCTCCACTGGATCCTTCCGCTCCTTCGTCGTCGTTCCCAGGTGGTGATGTTGGCGCCAGCGCGTATTCCTCTCTCTTTGGTGGCTATGGTGGTGGCTATGGTGGTTCTTCCGGTGGCTATTACTAGTTTCTTATGCTTCTCTTGGCCTACCTCTTTTGGCATTTGATGTCAAAGGGGGAGTGTTAGGCTTATCTTGTTGTAATAGCTAGCCGTGAGAGAGAGTTAATCTTTGAGAACTAAGTGTGGTTATGCTACTTGTTTATTTGTGCTGTGATGAGGATGTAAAACATTTGAGATTTATGTTAAATTCATGTATGATTTATCCTCCATATTTCTGCTCCTGTCATGGTTGGTGATTGTTATTAGTGTTGGCTATCTCTTGATTATGCCATTTATGTGAATCATCATGCCATCTTGTCTATGCATCACAAATTGTTATATATGTTGTTGTCACACACTTAGGCACCCCACGGATTGCAAAATTTAGGGGGAGCTCTCGTTCTTGTGTATGCAACCTTGTTTTTTTAGTCAAGGTTTGAAATTCTTATCCAAAGCATACACTAAGGGGGAGCTCGAACTAAATTTTGGAATTCAAAAAGCTTCAATTCTTTCTATCCTTATTGTAAGCCTAAGTTGGTTGTCATCAATTACCAAAAAGGGGAAGTTTGAAAATGCATTCGCCCCCATTGTGGGTTTTGGCTAATTAATGACAATCAAATTAGGGACTAACGGATTTATAAAAGCATGCATGCAGGTGTTAGTTCCATAGAAAGATTTGAAACGTTGAAATATCGTGAACGAAGCACGTTGGATACATTTGGACTTAAAGATACCTAGCTCGAGTGGTGGTTTAAAAGTTTAATTCTAAACTTGAGTTATATGTAAGCCGGACTATCAAGAGGGTCACAAATTAGGTTGGCTAGATGCGGAGAAAAGTGCTCAAATCGACTACATTTAGTTTGCTTGACAGACACCGCACAAACACGAACACATGGAGGGTTTTTCTGTGCGGGCGGTAGTACCGACTATGGGTGGTCGGTAGTACCGCACGTGGCTGGTTTGCGCGCTGCTCTAACATGCTCTCTGTTCGCGCTCAGTTTGGCTTGGCGGTAGTACCGCCATATAGTCGGTACTACCGACCCTCGGTGGTACCGACCCAAGCCGGTAGAAAGTCAGATTTACAGGGCTCTCTGGACTCGCTCAGTCTTGACTTGGCGGTAGTATCGCCATAAGGCCGGTACTACCGACCCTCGGTGGTACCGACCCTGGTCGGTAGTAACCGAGGGACCAAGTCCCTTTCTGCGGAGCTCTCTGTTCGTGGCAGTTTTGGCCTGGCGGTAGTACCGCCATAGGGCCGGTACTACCGCCCCTCGGTGGTACCGACCTGAGGCCGGTAGTTGACTTTAGGTCAGATCCAGATCTGTGCGACCGTTGGAGACTGGTCGGTACTACCGACCATGGGTGGTCGGTACTACCGACCAGCCTCGGGACTGAGGGAGTATAAATGGCTCTCCTCTCCTCGTTTGACGGTAATCCACTCATTCCACTCACTTATTGCGACCTAACTTCAGACAAACAGCCTCCAAGCATTGACTCCTCCCCTCTCTCTCCCCCTTTGCTCCTAGATTCACTCACTTGCAAGATTTGAGCTAGGAAAGTGAGATTAGAGAGTGGGAAGCTTCGATCTACGACTTGAGCACTTGGTTTCCATTTAGCCGGCTTGATTTGTGTCTTTTACTCTTGAGCTCTTTGAGCTCTAGCCGGTTAGGTGTTCTTCGTGGTAGCCCGTATTGATTCACTTGTAAGGGCTCCCCGAAGCGTTTGTATTACCCCTGTGATTTCTAGTGGAGAAACTCTAGTAGCCTTTGTGGTTGCTTGAGTGAGGCTAGGAGGTGAAATAGACTCTGACCTTTGTGGTCACCTCAACAACGAGGACGTAGGCACTCCTTAGTGGATTGGCCGAACCTCGAGTTAAATCGTCGTGTCCCGTGTGCTTGTTGTTGTCTCTACTTTGCATATTACTTGTGTTCTTCGTGTTCCTCCTCTCCCCATCTCTTTCTTAGGTTGAGAAGGCTCGATCCACACCGTGGAAAACAACCAAGGCTTAGTAAGGCTAGAATCGCTGTGTATCATACTTAGGGAAGTGAGGTTCATACTTGTATTACATTCATAGCTCACTTATATTGGATTTGTAGTTCATCCTTAGGATCCCGGTTGTGCCGTTTGTTTGTGTCGGTAGTACCGGTGTATCACACCCGGTAGTACCTACCCAAACAAACCGGTAACCCCAGTTGTTGTCTAACTATATTTTCTAGTTTGTGAAGTTTCAGATTGTCAATAATCACCTATTCACCCCCCCTCTAGGCTGATTAGATCCTTTCGACCAAACACTCCCAAAGCCAAACATCCGGGACGCGCTGGTAGGATAGCGTTCTCTGCTGAAGGGGTTTCTTCCGCTAAAATGATACTGCAGTATTGTTTACCGTAGAGTGGTGCAGACAGTCTAAGACCAGCCACAACGAGCATGCTACCGCGTCCGCTAAATCAGTTTGGCGTAAGTTTAGCGTAAAAAATATCGTGCAGCGGAGAAGGCTATCCAATACGCTATGAAGTCGCATCCGCTAAATTTCGCGTTATAGAGGACCGCGCGCGGATGAGGCAGCATACCTGTGCGGGTACAAGTGGTGGGCCCATTCAATTTTGTTTTCAAAAAATGTTATATCTCACAAACAAAAAAACTAAATTAAATTTCGATTGCACCATTGAATTCGTTGCAAATTAATTCTTCAAAACCAGATCTCTCATGAATATATTTAGATAAAGTGACAAGTAGGTCCACAATAGATAGAAGATGATATAGTAATATAGAGGATGAATAGATGCGGAAGAAATGAGTATAGAAGAAAGAATCTTAATGACCAAACAATATAAAGGATGAAAATAGAGGATTATGAGTGCGGATAGTCTAAACGCACGCGCATCGCTATAAGGCAATCTCAATGGGAGTTTCATGTGAGTTTTATTTGTATTAAATAGGTTGCCACATAGACCTATTTGATGATATGGCGGTGTATTTAAGAAGTGAGAGAAAAAATGAGTTTCATCTAGATGAAACTCTATTGGCACGATTACCAACTCTCTATGAGTTATGAAATTAAATGCATATGAAACTATACAATTTAAATTTTATTTTATTTCATATGTGAGCTTCATTCAAATTTCATTTTATTTGATATCACATGACAGTTTTGGAAACTAATCCAATAAAACTCAGCACTGACATCGCCCTAATCCAAACACGTACTCCCTCCGTCCCTAAATAAGTGTCGTCGTTGGTGTGCGTGTCACGTGTTTGACTCAATTTGTAGAAAATATGTACAATATTTATATGTCTAAATAATTTTGTTAAAAAACTAGATGTAAAAATCTTTCCGATGATACTAATTACTTAGTATATAAATATTAATATATTTTAATATATAATTGCTGGTAGTTTTTTATCGGGAAGCGACAACGACCCTTATTGGCGGAGGGAGTATGCGTCGGCACGGTTCGTAGCGCACGCGCGTGGAGGAAGGCTCCCGCTCTCTCTCCTCTCTCGGCGGCGGACAGGGGAGCGCACGTCCGGGCGAGGCTGCAAGGGCGGGCAACCCACCGGCGAGGGAGGCCCCCAGGTGCGGCGGCGCTGAGGCCCGGGGGCAAGTGCGCCCGCTGGCGAGGGAGGCCCCCAGGACGGCGGCGGCGAGCGCCCCCCCCCCCCCCCCCCCCCCCCCCCCCCACCCCACCCCGGCGGCGCGGGGACCCCAAACCCTAGTTCCCTGCCCAATTCGATCCGACCTCGCCATGGACACCTCCGACGGCGAGGCCACTGCCGCCGCTCCAGAGATCAAGAAGAAGACTCCCAAGGCAGCGGTGGCCAAGGGGAAGGGGAAGGCGGCTGCCGGCTCCAAGGCGTCGGCCAAGGAGAGCAGCCTCCTCAAGCAGAGTGAGCTCCCTCCCCGATCCCCTTTCTCATAAAGAATTTCGGTTTTTTTGGGTCGGTTTATCTTATGCATTTTGTATCTTTTTTGGTGTTTCTGCTGCAGAATCGCCCGCCGAATTCTTTGCGGAGAACAAGAACATTGCGGGGTTTGACAATGTGAGTTGTTCTCTAAAGAGTTGTAGCTGATTTGGCTGCAACAGCTAGATGTCATGCGTTTTCGAAATTTAGCTATACCATTATTATGTATGTTTGGATTTATTAATTGGGCTTGATTGAACCTTTAGTATATCAAATAAATTTTAAGACCCGCTGTCCTTGGCTTAGGCCTTTGGTTGGTGGAGACACAAGGAGAAGAGGGCCTGTTCACTCAAATTACGGCATAGTGCTGAGCTGTTTAACCATTCCTTGACAATTAATCAGGAGAAACAAATGATTCAAGCATGTGTGGTTATTCCTTTCCTATAAATCAAAGGAATCAGTGTGTGTAAACATTATCAAGAGAGGAAGATAGGAGGAAACTGGTTAAAAAGTATAAACAAACTAATTTAATCATGCAGCCAAATATTTGAAATTTAATTATTTGGTACCTGTTTTTATTTGGTATTTAATTTAAAATGATGAATCTGTGCAAGCGAAAGAATACACTAAGATAAACCTGTAATATTATATTAATAATTAATAATTATAGTAATTTTGATACCCAAATATTCAAGCTTGTGTGTTTATTTTTTACGTATAAATGAATAACTATTGGTGCTTGAAGATCTGCTCACACAAAAATCAATATTGAATCTTTTTGGAAATGTTTTTGTACTGAAAACTGATTTGTAAAGTCATCTAAAGTAATTATAAAATAAGTAGTAATTTTCTTGTTAAAACAAAAAGTTCTCAAAACATTATTTTGAAGGAATCTTTAATCTTGTGAGGTTTTATCTGTAGTTCATTATAGATGGCAACGGTGGTCGGTTAGTTTTGTCAAACTCAGAGAATAGTATGTGCATATTGAATAAAAGTAGAGGCTAGATTGTCGTGGCTATAGATCTTAGGATGGACGGCTAAGGATGCCTCTATTTATATCTGTATTTAGATGGTATATATCTTTAGATGGTATATATCTCTATTTATTTTTCTAAAGGAGAATAGACTTTTTTAGACGTGATGTAAGGGTGATGTCATCAAGCTAATAAGGAGCAACGCACGCACGGGGCTGCTTGCTCTTGCGGTGTTGCGTGTCTATGCGCGTGCAATGGGTGAGGGAGTTCCAATGGGGAAAAACATTGCAGAGAGTAAAGAAAAGATACGGAAAGGAAGAAGAGAGGAAGAGGTAGAAAAAACACACCTATTCCTATTTCTATTTTAATTGAAGTCGTGCTTATATTGGATCAAACTGAGGAGACATGGTTTCAGTATAAGCAGATTTCGTGGTTGTAGTATTTCAGATGGGGCGGTGATTCTTTTCTGATTTGATTTGTGATTCTTTTTTATTTGAGTTGGAATCTTAATTTACCGAATTCTCCTTTCTTTGTTTGCCCTATAATTATTTTATGTGTATGGGTTGTACGCGAACTCTGTTTCGAGTCTCCACTCCACTCAAAACACGTATGATTTGTAATCTCCTAGAATTAGTTAGGAAAAACTGGTCTACTTGGATTAGGATTTGGATCCGTACCGTACCTAGAAATTTTGCCTCTTTATTATTATTTATTATTAGGTATAGATATAGATATATGCAGATGCCCTATTACCTTGTCGTTAGACAATGTCATTTCTTTATTTTCTTTCTGGTTCAAGCGCATTGTAATCAAGAAATTAAACTTAGACCACATCTGGCAGTGGGGAACAAGCAGAAACTTTCAACCATTGTTCTGATTCATGGATATTACCCATTCTAGTTGTAGTACACTTGGGGAGGAAATCTATCAGATACTATCATAGTCATTATTTCACAGAGATACTGATGTAATGGTGCTGGTCAGCCTGGTAAATCCCTGTACACCACAATGCGGGAGCTAGTTGAGAATGCCCTTGATTCTGCCGAATCCATATCAGAGCTCCCTGATATAGAGATTACAATGTAAGTAATCCTCAAATGTATTCTTTGTTGTCTTTTCTATTTTGCAGTATGGGACAGTGCCCCATAACTCTGTTTTGCCATATCCTTGTCAGAGAAGAGATCACAAGGACCAAGTACAACACAATGATAGGGCTAGAGCATCGACAACGTGTTGATGAGGCACTATATGATGATTTTGAGTCACAAAAGGATCGTGAGGTAAGATGAGCACCTAGGTTTGTATTAGTTTGAACATTGTGGATGCATTGAGAGGCCTTGTGGACTTCAGAGAGTTACCTCTTTGTATTATTCGTAATTTTATGTCTGATAAAGTTGTATGATTTCGCAATACTTAGAAACGCCTGGCCAAAGAAGCACGTTTCCAAGAAACTCAAGCCAAAAATGCTGCACTTGGGAAGAAAGTTAAGGAGGCTCCATCTTTTCGAGGAAAAGGTCGGGGTGAGGCTGCACTTTTCAAAGTGACTTGCAAGGTATAGCTGTGACAATGTGATATATCTGATGAAAATATATATTTTCTTACTTTTGTTCTTGACTATTCCACTCCCTACCCCTGCGGATGCAGGATAATGGTAGAGGTATGCCACATGATGATATCCCAAATATGCTTGGGAGAGGTAGGTTTTTAATGCTATCTTTAATCTATAAATTCTGAATCCAAACAATTTGATCCTTTCTTACTTGGAGAGGAGATAGTACCATGATGCCCAACATCATTGGAGTTATTTACATTTGGTGCAGTTTTGTCGGGCACAAAGTATGGTTTGAGGCAAACACGTGGAAAATTTGGACTCGGTGCTAAAATGGTAAACTTTTTGTGTACGCTATTGAGAAGAAGTTTTCTAAATTGTATGCTGCTGTGAACTATTGTTTTGTATCTTTTTGATAGATAAGAATGAATGCAAACAGTTAGTTGATTTATGCCTTATCATGAAATGTTGAAATTGTTTTCTTTCTATTGCTTGGGAATGGCTGTCTTTGGGTTTGGATTGGATAGTGCAAGTGTACAACCAAGCATTACTCATCTTATGCTGTTTGTCATGATACTTCTATTTCATTTCTACATAGCCATGTAAAACTTGCATCATAACTAATGTAAAATGTTACAATCATAATAGCAACTTGTTTGCAGTTGGCATAATCATCCTTTTCCTTCACTTTGATTATACCTTTTAAGTGATCTATTATTAGTTCTCTTGTTTGTTGTTTCAAATTTGATGGTATTCTTTTGCTTATTCTATCCCATGTCTAAGAGATACTCATTGTGTTTTGCGGTTTTGCCTCTGTAAAATACCTTATGAAATAAACATGTGACCTATAGTATTCTCATGGATTTTTATTTTTTTACTGGCTCTAATGTTCTGTTTACATTATAATTGTGGATTAGTACAGGCACTTATATGGTCAAAGATGAGCACAGGACTTCCTATTGAAATTAAGTCGTCAATGAAAGGCCAGAAATATACTTCCTTCTGTCGCCTGGACATAGATATTCATAAGTAAGTACAGCTTACTGGTTCGTGTGTCAGTTCAACACACGTACTGAGTACTGACTTGGTATTGCTATTTGTCTCTATTTATGTCACTTTGATAACTTCTGCAGTTTACCTTTACCATGACCCATTTTGGTGTATTCCACTTCTCAGAAATATCCCTCATGTCCATTTACATGAGAAAAGAGAGAATAAAACTCAGTGGCATGGGGCAGAGATTGAAGTTATAATTGAGGGAAATTGGACAACTCATCGTGTGAGTATCACGTTTTGGAATATTTGAAAGAAGGAATTATGCTGTAAAGCTAATCAAGTGATCTCTTTCATGCAGTCAAAGATCCTCCATTATATGCGTCAGATGGCAGTCATCACACCGTATTCTCAGTTTCTTTTTAAATTTCTATCTGATGCAGCAGAGTAAGCATTTCGTTTATGGTTATTTATGTTGTGCAAAAGCTGTTGTTTTTTTCATGAATGAATTTGTTTCCTGCAGCAAAAACTTAACAATAAAGTTTGCACGCCGGACAGACGTTATGCCTCCTGTTCCACTTCAAACAAAGCATCACCCATCTGCGGTCGATTTGTTACTGATAAAGCGCCTAGTTGCAGAGACTACAAAGCAAAATCTTTTACAGTTTCTACAACACGAGTTCGTCAATATAAGCAAACCACATGCTGAACGTTTAATTGGTGAGTTGTATGATATGCATTGTGGCTGACCTAGTTATTGTAAACTAAAAAGATAACTAAGTCAATATAGTTTCTATCTGTTTTCAACACATCATGGACCACTATAGTCCAAATTTCTAGAATAGAATCTTTTGGCGACCATGAAGTAAACCTTCCTTTGGCAGTTTGATCTTTGTCTTGCTGTTTATGGTTCTGAGTTTCAGTTGTGTTTCTAATGTTGCTTTTCAAAGTATTCTACTCTCCACTAAAATCATTTAAAAATCCTATTATAACCTGTTTTGGGCTAAAAAAATGTAGTTGTATGTTATGTACTTTTAAATTACTCTGTATCTAGGCTTTACTATTCTTGATATCAATTCTTTCTTCTATGTACATATTTTTGATTTGCAGGGGAGATGGGACCTGATTTCAGTCCAAAAATGACAGTTAAGAGCCTTAGTTCACAGCAATTAGTTCGAATACATCAATTATTTAGGCAGGCTAAGTTCGATGATCCCAGCGGCAATGTATGCATTCCCTTTTCATTGGCTGCTTTAATATGTGCATCTGGTCATCGTGGTATTGAAATCAACCAATTCTATAGTGTCTTAGTCCTGCAGGTGAATATAATTTACGCCTGGGTATCATGAAAGAGTTGCACCCTGATATGGTTGCAACACATGCAAGCAGGTGTATCATTTTAATCAGAGTGAATTCCAGAAGGCATTTCAATACTTGCATATTTGAATAAACTAACAGCTTAATGTTGTCCTCGGTTCAGCCCTCAGGTTTTTGAAGGTCACCCATTTATTGTTGAAGCTGGGATAAGCATTGGCGGAAAAGATGTTAAACAAGTAAGGAAGCAAAGTTTTATTCTGTATGGCAACATTTATGCTTTTATTTATTGTGTTAAAAGAGATTGTAGAAACATATATTTTGTTTGTCCTTTGTGGTTCCAGCAATTTTCAACGATAGGCAAATAGCCACCCAAGCAGATCACGAGGAACTCATACACTCATGAACATAGTGGGTTTGGTGGCTGAGGCAGTCCTGAGCTGCATTTTAGGCTGTGATAGCCTTGTAACCAATGCAGAATATTACTCACCTATATTACTGCTATTACTTCATGCTGAAATTAGCTGAAGTTAAGGCTATGAACCTAGACACAGGATTATTCCCAACATTCATTGTGTGATGGTAGTTACTATAAAAATCATGATAGTTGATTATTTGATTTGCTGTATTATTTGATGCTAACATTTTTAAATTTCCCAGGGTACTTTCTCTCTCTCTGAGATACTATACTGAATTAAACTCCTAGAATGGCCTGGCCTGCAAAAAAGGAAAATGTTACTTTCGAACGAATTTATGAATTTGACCACTCTAAAAATTGGAAGAATGAGAACTAGCAAGTTTGGCTCTCTGTTGAGACCTGGCATATCTGATTTAAACACTAATAGCTGCCTACACGTTTTAAATTAATTGAGTCCTTCCACTTCATTGTTTTGATGGCGAAACTTTTAAGGAGTAAACATAATTGTTTGTAAGTATTACATTTAACTCCAATGATGGGGAATGTTCTTTCCATCCTTTGCTTTTTAACTGACAAGATATCGCTACATGATTCTACTCAGATTAAAATTCTTATATTGTTATTTCTGTTTCATTCAGGGTATAAATACTTTTAGGTTTGCAAACAGAATACCGCTTCTTTTTGAACAAGGTGCTGATGTCATCACAAGAACTGCCACAAAAAGGATCACGTGAGTCTTTTTTTTATCTTGGTCAGTTTAGCATTAGAATCAGATTTTCTACCTCTTCTATACCTTTTCCCATCCTGTTTTTTAGCTGGAGCAGCTACAAAATTAATCAACATCAAGATAAGATTGGTGTCTTTGTGAGCATTGTAAGTACAAAGATACCTTTCAAAGGAACTGGAAAGGAGTACATTGGGGATGACATAACTGAAATATCGTCTGCTGTTATGGTACAATGCAACTTCCCTTATTAACTGTGTCTGTAAGGCCACTTAGTAATCATCCTCTTGCACCTTCAGTCAGCCCTGAAGCAGTGCTGTCTTCAACTGAAGTCTAAGATTGTGAAGAAACTTCAGGCTCGTGAGCGGCAGGACAGGAAAAGGAACCTGAACAGGTAGTTTCTACTTTGGGGGTCAGAGTGTTGTTATAATTGGCATTATGACAACTCCTGTTTTTGAATTTGTTACTGAACCACACACATTACATAATATACTTGTTGAATACTGATATTGGTTGATATATAGTGTCACTACTGGGATTCAGGCTGACAATGTGAACTCCTGGGACTTAAACTGGCCTTACCTAATCCTTACCAGTATTTGTAGAAAAAGCTACATTCTGTGATATTTAATTTATATGAACAAAATGACTCAAATGCTGCTTCACATTGACACAAAATTGTCCCAAATTGTATTCATTTTATCTTATTTTACTATTTATATTTGCAGATATATTCCTGATGTTGCAAGAGCGATTATGGAAACTCTGGTAGAAATTGCAGATGAATCTCCCCCAAAACGGCCACGCTATGATAAGGAAGAGGAGGAACTCCTTGAGAAGATAAATTCTCAGGAGGTGACAGAGATGACACTTAGAGACTGCTTGACTCAGCATGTTGAACAAGTAAGAAAAACACATATATAAACAGAATAAAGATAAATCTGTGAGTCCGACACATTTTCTTGTTGCTCTGTTTCAAGATGTGTCTGCATTACTTTACACAAGCAAAATGATATATTGAATAAATTTGTTTCCCATGTGGAAAATAGTCACGTCATATTGGTTATTTCTTTTTTCCCATTGCAAAGGTGCATGATGTCAGGAGTGCCGATAAATTAAGCCATCAAATGTTTGATTTCAATCATATATCTATTTTTTTAATTACGCCAGGTTGACTATGAAATGGCGCTGGACTACGCCATGCAGAGAGGAGTAAGCGAGGAGCCCCGAGAAGCAATATATTTGAACTCACTTGAAGGATCCTACAAGTTTGTCGACTTAGAAAGTCCAGTCTTCGTATTCAAATTTGTTCCTTGAGAGGGAAACTTACACGTCTACCGTCCTTAGACAGCCCATCTATACCAAATTCCCATGGTTTTTAGGATGAACCATGAATTGTATTGATATTGTACCTGAACTTAATGCTTAAGTTGTTTTGACTGAGCAGTTCATGTAGCATAGGCATTAGTGCATTACAAGTTGCCAAGTAACTTGAACCTAGGATGCCTCTGTATGTTGGATTTATGGAGGAATAATATTGATTACATGTAATTCAAAATAGTGCATTGGGTTCAAAAGTTCAGCACAGCATTCTTCTAAATTGTTGACTTGAGGTGCTCAGTAGTCAGAACTTGAGAAATTAGTTATAGGCCTTGTTTAGTTTCCCTCCAATTTTGCAAAATTGGCAAGATTCCTCGTCACATCAATCTTTAAATATATACAAGAAAAATTAAATGTAGGTAAAAAAAATAACTAATTGTACTTTTAGTATGTACATGTCGAGACGAATCTTTGGAGTCTACGTAGTCCATATTTGGACAAAGCTTGTCAAATAACAACGAAAATGCTACAGTAAAAAATTTTGCAATTAAACAGGGCATAATCCTGAAGGAGAGAAATATAAAAGTTAATGAGGCATATAAAAGTTAATGCGGCTGCTTGCCGTCAAGGTCTTCGTGGTCAATAATTTGCTTGACATATTTTGTTCGTCATGTTTCTCTTTTTATTTACCCAATCCTTTTCGTTTGCACTTTTTACCACTATAAAAGAAACAGATTATTCTATCCTTTTTTTTTCATTCATGGTCGGAGCACCCGAGGGTGGTGGGTGGGCAGTTTTTTCTTTTTTAAAAAACATCATATTTTTCTTTGCTTTAAGTGTATTATTTTATGCCGAGCCATTTGCATGAAAAATCACTTGATCCAACATTTTTTTTTTGCAAAACCCCTACGAGCATCTTTGAAAAGTTATGCGGCCTTGTTTACATACACTCAAACTATCAACTTTTTTTCACTCTCTCTCCATCAAATCACCGTCACATCAATGTTTGGACGCATGCATGGAGCATTAAATATTAATAAAATAAATAACTAATTGTACTTTTAGTATATACATGTCGAGACAAATCTTTTGAGTCTACATAGTCCATATTTGGACAAAGTTTGTCAAATAACAACGAAAGTGCAACAATTGACAAAAAATCTCATCCTACACATCTAAACAAGGCCCCTTGCATTGCATGGATTCCGCGGCGTGCTCCGAGCCTCCGATTCGGTGCCGCTGTTGGTGCGGCCGGCGGCGGCGTGAACCGAAATAAAGATGACAACGGGTTGCGGATACATGGGTGTATGTCGAGTCTCTGTGTGATGAGTGATTGTCAACGGAGATGATGCGCATGTTCTTTGGCTTGTGTTGTGCAGGTGTCGAGCACGGAGACAGTGATCGATGGCGGGTGAAGGTCAAGTTGCGACGTGCCGTGCCGACGGACCGGGCGCGATGAAGGATGGGCGTGCCGTGCGGCGGACGTGCCATGCCGATGTATCGGACGGTGAAGGGCGGACGTGGACTTAGACTGATGGACTGGAGGCCGGAGGATCAGCTGTGGTTGCTGGCAGCCTGCGACAGCGACAAGCGGAGAAGTGCGATCATGTCGGTGGAAGGGGTGCACAGGCGGTGCATCCCCTCTACGACGCCGGTTTGTTGGTAGAGCCCGGGAAAAACCAACGGTGGACGGTTTCCAGGTTTGGGCCTCAAAACCTGGGTGCTGGGTTTCCAGGTTGAGCCACAAAACCTGGGCGTGACGGTTTCCAGGTTGAGCCTCAAAACCTGGGCGTGGGCCGGTTTCCGAGTTTGGGCCTCAAAACTCGGGCGCTGCGGGTTTCCGAGTTTGGGCCACAAAACTCGGGCTGGAGGCTGGTTTCCCGGTTTGGGCCTCAAAACCGGGGGCTGATGGAAAAGGCTGGTTTCCCGGTTTGGGCCAGAAAACCGGGGGTGCAGAGTGGTGGCGGCACGTGGCGGCGATCTGAAGGTTGCGTGGAGGCGACGCGGAAGACCGTGCGGGCGTGGCCGTCGGATCTACCTACCACCAGCGGGTGGACCAGATTAGCCTTAGGGTTTTCCTGGCCCGCTCTGTAATTAGAGTAGAGAGGGGTAGAGTAGGAAATAGACTTAGGCTAGGTTAGTATAAGTAGTCCAAGGGAGACACCCTCCTCCCGATCTCAGTTTTAGCTATTTCAGTTAGTGCCTTCATTTGCTAGGGTTTCCCACTCTCCCATCCCTGCTTTAGCTAGTTGAGATCCGCAGAGAGACTCCACTCTGTGTACTGTTGATTCGAGGAAGTGAGGCCGTATCCTCACCTTGGATCCCATCTCTTGGTGTCAATTCGCGTTTTGATTTCATGTTCATCATGTTCTTCGCGGATTGCTTTGTGCCTTGAGTTTTCCCGTCGCTTGATCTTTGTGCTCGGTTCATCTTTTGCGATTCCGTTTGAACTGAGTTGTTCTAGATCGTGAGGCACTTCTTTCCACCGAAAGAAATCATCTCTAACCTCACGGTCTAGGAGATCGATCAAGTTTTAGTTTCGGGTCTCTTTTTCTTCCTTCCCCCGAATTCCTTCGATTCACCGATTTGGAGTTAGGTTCGAGCCATGATCTCTTAGAGATAGCTCACTAACCTCCTTGTGACTCCTCAGATCGAATCCCAAGCCTAGAGCACTTGATTCGGAGGAGATCGGGTTGAATCGCCGGAGTTTCAGTGCAGTTTCGGGGTGACCGGACGCCGGTCACGACTTGACCGGACGCGTCCGGTCGTTGAAGGTTGAAGCGTATTCTGGTTTTTGCTCTGACCGGACGCAGGAGTTTAGTGGTGACCGGACTCGCCCATAGTCCTGTTCACTACTCGAACGTGCTTGTGACCGGACGCACGGGGATCGACCGGACGCTCGCAGTCACTGCGTCCGGTCAGTTCCAGAGAGGTCCAAAACCGGTTTTTGGCTGACCGGACGCGTCCGGTCCCAGCTGACCGGACGCAGGCAGAGTCCGGTCGATCCAGTTTCGCGCCGTTTCGTTCGCGGTTCGTTCGTTCTTGATTGGACTCGAGTTTCGTCTTTTGCGTTGGCCTTCTAGAGTTGTCTAGTGTCCCGCTGTGCTTCGTGGAAGCATCCACCCTACATCTAGGGTCGTGGACATTAGCAAGCTCTAGGGTTCGCTTTTGGGGTTGAGTTTGGGACAGTGGCATCTAGTTTCCGAAAGGAAATTTTGAAGCTCCCATTCACCCCCCCCCTCTGGTCGCTTTCGGGTAGCTTCTCGGTCCTTCAATTGGTATCGGAGCGGGTTAAGGATCTTCCACCTTAGCCGGTTCCAGATCCACCGAAGGCGACATGGATCGCGGCGTGGGCAAACCGCCGTTTTTCGATGGGACGAACTATGCGTATTGGAAGATACGTATGTCGGCCTATTTGCAGAGCTTGGGCGCTTCGATCTGGGATATTTGCAACTCCCCTGATTACGTGGTCTTGGCTGCTCGTGTGACTCAACAGCAGATCGATGAGCACGATGCCAATAGCCGAGCCCGTAATGCTCTTTTCTCTTGTTTGAGCATGGGTGAGTTTGATCGTGTTTCTCACCTCGCTACGGCTCGGGAGATCTGGGACACTCTCATGTGTTTTCATGAGGGCACCTCTCAAGTCAAAACCCGACTCTACGAGTCGTTCAAGCGAGAGTATGAGAACTTTAGACATCAACCTGGCGAGAGCATAGAAAGTTTATTCGCTCGCTTTCAGGTGATTGTCAACAGGATGAGGGCTAACAGAGAGCAGTTGCCATTTGACGATCATGAGCGTGCTTTGAAGCTTTTGCACACTCTTGACCGTTCGGTGTGGGACTCCAAGGTTCAGGCAATCATCGAATCACCGAACTATGAGACCCTCACCTGCGACGAGCTCTTCAGTAAGCTCAAGTCCAGTGAGATTGATGCTATGGCGAGGGCTTCTTTTGAAAATCCTTCTCGCCCGTCCATGGCTTTGGTTTCCGGCTCTTCCTCTAACCCCTCAGCTGGCTTTGCGCTTTCTTCTCTCTTTTCTGTGACAGAGGACCAGCTGGAGTCTTTGGGAGATGACGAGTTGGCTTTGCTCGCCAACCGGTTCTCGCGGTTCCACAACAACCGCATGAACCGTCGTCGAGGAGGACGCACGAGATGCTACGAGTGCGGCGACCCCGACCACTTCATCGCCGACTGCCCCAAGAAGAAGAACAAGCATCTGGGGAAGGGCGATCACGGCCACAGGCGCGACTCCAAGTACAAGGAGAAGCACGTTCCCCCAAGGCACAAGAAGCGGGGCGGCTTCGACAAAGAGTACATCAAGAAGAAGTACTTGGAGAAGCAGCAAGCTGAGCAGCGCGCGTTCTTCGCCACGCTCAGCGACGTCGACGGCTCGGATGACGACTCCGCCAGCTCGAGCGATGACGAGTCCGAGAAGAAGAAGAGGATCGAGGACAAGCTGAACGGCCTCTGCTTCTTCGCCGACGACGACGGCTTCTGCACTATGGCGCTGGGCGATGAGGTCGACGGGGAGCCGGAGCGTACCCCTCGGAACGACGACGACGACGACACCTCCCAGGTATCTCTCACCTACGACGAGCTTTCCTCCAAGGTTGAGAAGTTGACTGCTGCCCTCCTTAGCCAAGATAAGTTGCTTAGGCGTGCCGCTAGAGAGCGCAAGGAATTTAGGCAGAAGTGGGAGGACACGGTGAAGGAGCTTGAGTTCGCTCGGTCCACCGTGGTAGTGTCGGAGGAGGCGGAGTGCGAGTCGTGCACCGCGCACATGACTGACCTTCTCACTCTGAGAGGTAAGTATGCTGCGTTGGTTGGAGAGGTGGATGAGCTCCGTGCTAGGCCGCAGCTGTTGGGTGCGTGCAAGACTTGTCCTGTCTTGCAATCTGAATTGGCAGAGAAAAATGCCAAGCTTGAGTCTTTAGAGAAGGCCAGCTCAGATAGCACGTGTGTCTCGAGGTGTGCTTTGTGTGAGGGCCTGGAGATGGAGATTGCCAATGTGAAGCATGGCAAGATGCAAACCGAGGAAGAAAACACATACCTTCGGTCCATCTTGTCATGGGTCTCCAGTAGTGAGCCGCAGCTCGGGATGATGATCTCCCAATTCAGGCGAGCTGTTGGTGCCCCTAGTGTAGGTTTTGCTCAGAGTGTTGATCTCTCAGGTTTTGGGAAGATTGGAGAGTCTAGTGGTCTGAACCCATGTGAGAAGCCCAATTCCACCACTACTCCCAAACTTGCCAAGCTTCCACTCAAAGAGCCAGCCAAGCCTATCACCCAAGATGGTGTGGTTGAGGAACCCCCGAGAGCTCCTCCCAAGAACCCAGTTTGGGCACCCAAGCCGAACCACCTCAGAAACAAGCTTGATGCTATGCCACCCATTCGTGAGGAGTTGCCACCAAAGGGCAAAGGCAAAGTGAGCCACACCCACAGCCCTGGTCACCAACAACCCCCTGTGCGTGCGGTGAGGTACCAGTGTGATTTTTGTGGGAGAGATGGTCACTTGAGCGAGTTCTGCTTTAGGCGCAAGAGAGAGGCGCGCAGGGCTCGGGAGATGGAGAACACGGACATGTACCATCCGGCTCATGGTGGACATGTACCGAAGGCCCAGGGGAGAGCTGCTAGGTCCGGACGTCAGGGTCCCAGGCCTAGGCAGGAGATGAGAGCCCCGAGGAGGGAGACTAGGCCTAGAGGTCCAGCACCTCAGTTTGTTAGGCCTAGGCAGGAGAGAGCTCCGAGGAGAGACGCTAGAGCAGTTGAGCCCCAGGCTCCTAGGCGTAAACCTCGTAGAGAGCGTGCCCGACGGGGTCCTGCTTTTGCAGGTAACGGACCCCGTGGCGGAGGCTTTGTTGAGCGCTTTCCCCCACCGCAGTTTGGGTATCGCGGTGAGCGCTTCTTCCCCAGCGGACCACGTTTTTCTCAGCGTGGTGATCGCTTCCCTCGTAGACGTGCTAGGAATGGTTTTTCTGCTAACCGTTCTTTTGAGCAGCCGGCCCAACACTGGTATTACCCTTATTTCACTAACCCCAGTGTTGGACCGTATGCTCACCCTATGTCTTTCTATTGATGTAGGTAAGACGGTTGGAGGACGTTTGGTTGGTGGATTCCGGTTGTTCGAGGCACATGACCGGAAACACCAAGTGGTTCTCCAGCCTTAGCCCGGTCGCCGGAAAGGAGTACATAACCTTTGGCGATAATAGTAAAGGTAAGGTATTGTCTCGTGGAACTGTGCGGGTTAATGAGCACTTTGTGTTGCGCGATGTTGCTCTTGTTTCTAACCTGCATTTTAACCTTCTTTCTGTTTCGCAACTTTTTGATGATGACTATGAGATTCGTTTTAAACCGAACCTTAGTCGCATCTTAGATCCTCAGGGCGATCTTGTATGTCTGATTTCGCCCTTTGGGAAAGTCTTTCGCGCGAATTTCTCGGAGTCGTTTGGTTCTTCTCGCTGTCTTTTGGCTAGTCCTTCTTCCTCCGATCTTTGGAAGTGGCATAGGAGGCTCGGTCATTTAAGCTTCGACTTGCTTGCAAGACTTAGCTCACTTGGCCTAATCCGAGGATTGCCCAAGCTTTCGGTGGAGAAGGATCTAGTTTGCCATTCTTACAGACATGGGAAGATGGTTGCCGCTCCCCACCATCCAGTGACTAAGGTCATGACCTCGCACCCCGGAGAGCTTTTACATATGGACCTTGTTGGTCCGGCTCGGGTGAGCTCGGTTGGTGGCAAGTGGTATGTTTTGGTTGTTGTTGACGACTTTTCGAGATATTCGTGGGTCTTCTTTTTAGCTGAGAAGACCGAGACTTTCTCATTTGCTCGCAATCTGATTTTGCGTCTTCAGAACGAGTTCCCTTTGAACTCGATGCGAGCTATTCGGAGTGATAATGGTTCCGAGTTTAAAAATTTGGATTTTGAGAAGTTTTGTAACCGCCTTGGTTTGGAGCATCAGTTTTCTTCCCCCTATACACCACCCCAAAATGGTGTTGTAGAGAGGAAGAATCGGACCCTTGTTGAGATGGCCAGGACGATGCTTGATGAGCATAGGACTCCTAGGCGCTTTTGGGCCGAAGCTATGAACACTGCATGCTACATTTCGAATCGCATTTTTCTGAGAGCGTTTTTGAAGAAGACCTCTTATGAGTTGCGTTTTGGTCGCCAGCCCAAGGTGAGTTATTTTAGAGTCTTTGGTTGCCACTGTTTTATATTGAAAAAAGGCAACCTGGACAAGTTTGAGTCTCGTTCTTCTGACGGTGTGTTTTTGGGTTATGGCACTCACACTCGAGCTTATCGTGTACTTAACCTTGACACTAACCGAGTCATGGAGACATCAGATGTCACCTTCGACGAGACTCTTGTTTGTCCCTCTTCTCGTTTTGAGCGTGCAGGTGATCATGAGGTTGGAGAGCCTCTTTTCGATGACGAGGACGAGGGTGCTGAAGGTATAGATGATCCAGCACCCCCTCCACCAGCCGTGCCGCAAGGAGCGGCCTCGACGACGACTCACGGCCCCGACACTTCTTCTTCCTGGGGGCCGTGGGATCCACCTCGCGCGGTACCTTTTGTACCCGGGGTGGAACCAGCTACTGTTGAGGGGGAGGTCACTTCTTCCCGGGAGGCGCCACGACACATCCAGCGCCAGCACCCTCCTCAGCAGATGATCGGCGACATCGACGAGCGAGTTACTCGCTCCAGGTCACAGCACATCTCGCACTTTGCTCATTCTGCTTTTGTTGCGTCTTTTGAGCCCCGAGATGTTGGACACGCATTGACGGATCCGGATTGGGTCAATGCCATGCATGAGGAGCTAGAGAACTTTGAGCGAAATCGGGTTTGGGTTCTAGTGCCTCCACCTCCTGACTGTAAACCTATTGGGACAAAATGGGTATTTAAAAACAAGCAAGGAGAGGAGGGCCACATTGTGAGAAACAAGGCCCGGCTTGTAGCGAAGGGTTATAGTCAGAAGGAGGGGATAGATTATGAGGAGACCTTCGCTCCTGTAGCTCGTTTGGAGGCTATTAGGATACTCTTGGCTTATGCTGCATCCATGGGTTTCAAACTTTTTCAAATGGATGTCAAGAGTGCCTTCTTAAACGGCTACATTGAGGAGGAGGTCTATGTCCAGCAACCCCCCGGTTTTGAAAATCCCAAGTTTCCAAACCATGTCTTTAAACTCCACAAAGCTTTGTATGGTTTGAAACAAGCCCCTAGAGCCTGGTATGAGAGATTAAAAACCTTTTTGCTAGCTAAGGGTTTTAAAATGGGATGTGTAGATAAGACGCTCTTTCTCCTCCGGCAAGGCAAAGATACTCTCTTGGTCCAAATTTACGTGGATGATATCATTTTCGGTGGTTCTTCTCACGCTTTGGTTGCCAAGTTTGCAGATACTATGAGCAGGGAGTTCGAGATGAGCATGATGGGCGAGCTGACTTTCTTTCTCGGGTTGCAAATTAAGCAATCCCGAGAGGGGACGTTTGTGCACCAGGGCAAGTACACGAGGGACTTGCTAAAGCGGTTCGACATGGGCGAGGCCAAGCCTCTTCCGACGCCCATGTCGACGACGACTGCCCTGGATGCCGACACGGATGGAGAAGCAGTGGACCAGAAGGAGTACCGCAGCATGATTGGATCGCTGCTCTACCTGACGGCGACACGGCCGGACATTCAGTTCGCCGTGTGCTTGTGCGCGCACTTTCAGGCTTCGCCACGCACTTCTCACCGTCAGGCGGTGAAGCGCATCTTCAGGTACCTTCGTTTCACGCCTGAGTTCGGGATTTGGTATTCTGCTTCTTCCACCCTCTCGCTTTGTGGCTTTTCTGATGCTGATTTTGCTGGTTGTCGCACCGAGCGCAAGTCCACTTCTGGGACTTGCCAGTTTATTGGATCTTCTCTGGTGTCGTGGTCTTCTCGCAAGCAGTCTAGTGTCGCTCAGTCTACCACGGAGGCTGAATATGTTGCTGCGGCTAGCTGCTGTTCCCAGTTACTCTGGATGATGGCCACTTTGCGTGATTTTGGTTTGAGCTTTACTCGAGTTCCTTTGCTTTGTGACAGCACGAGTGCCATTAGCGTTGCTAAGAACCCCGTGCTTCACTCGAAAACCAAACACATTGATGTGCGCTTTCATTTCTTGCGAGACCACCAGGAGAAGGGTGATATCGACCTTCGCCATGTCGATACTCATCACCAATTGGCTGATATTTTCACCAAGCCTTTAGACGAATCAACCTTTAATAGGTTGAGGGGTGAGCTTGGTGTGTGTTTCCCCTTTTAGATGGGGGAAGCATTTTGAGATGTACAGACTGACTCTTTTATAATGAGGCTCTTTTCTTTTGAGTTTCTTGAGTCTTTCCAATTGGTATCTTCTTTCTTTCAGTTTTGTGTCGGGCATACGCATTTACATTCTGAAGCTTCATGTCTATATTCACTAGAATGTAATTATACTCTTGTTAGTATTGCTCCGATACTTATGATGATGCTTGTAGCTTATGCTCTTTCTGATCACTGTTACATGTTATGAGCGAGTTATTTTTGGAATGGTGAATTATGCCTAATATATATAAATCTGAAAATGTTCACCATTGAGATATGCAACTAGCATGTGTAGGGTGTGTTGAGTCCATTCCTGCTTTTCATATATGCTAGGTTGCTATGTCTCTAGTTCTGAGTCATTCACTTGCTTGGTTGTTCATAACTTGCTTAAAATCTGAACCAAGTATTGTTGAATTGAAAAGATCGAGGTGGGATTGCTTGTCAACACCTCATGGTATTGAGACTGTTTCTCATTGCACTTTGAGTTAAACTTGAGCCATGTAGTGTATGACCGAAACCGTTGCTTTAAGCTTCTGATTGCTTCGGCATAGGCTTTGCACGGTTGAAAAGTTAGGCAATGACAAGCTTTCAACCTCTCGCAATCACATGCCAAAAATGAACTTGTGAATTCTTTTACCGCTGCAACTCCGATATGAATTTGAAATCACAAGTATATGCTTCATTCCTATGCATGATGATTGAACTTTGCTAGGGGTAGTTCACCTTGTATATATGCTTAGCACTTGTTTGGATTCCTTCTATACATGTCTAGTGCTATTTTGATGGTGACTATCCTTTTGGCTTAAAACTGCTCACATGCTCATATGCTTCATATTTCGTATAAGTGATCAGTCTGAGCCTTTGCTATTTGAGTGCTTAATTGAGATGTTGGAGCTATACTGATTAGAGCATCTTTGCACTCTTTTGACTATATACTTGAAGCTCCTAACTTGCATTTTGACTTCATATGCATTGTGGAAGGAGATCTTGTGTTCAGGGGGAGTTTATGTGAAGGGAGTTGCTTCTCCGATACCTTTTGGCCTTGATAAGTGCATTTTCAACTAGGGGGAGAAATTTATGCAAATCATATGCTCCTGTGTTGATCAACTAAGGGGAGAATCATTTGTCCCAGTTGCTTGCATTTGTCGAGGGGGAGTTTGCTAGTTGTGTTGAGCCGTTGCCTCTGTCTTGAGGGACTAGCAAACGTTCCTAGCTTTTCATGAGCTTTCATTAGCTTTTTCATTTGGCTTTCAATTGGTATCGTCTGGTGTGCTTTCCCATTTGGTTTGGGTTGATTTCCAATTGGTTCGGAGTGATTTTCTTGCTAGTTGTGTTGAGCCTCTGTGCCTCTATCTTGAGGGACTAGCATTTTGCTTCTGTTGTCCTCCGATCTTCAATTGGTATCTGCTAGCGGTGTTGAGCCTGTTCTACCTCTTCTTGAGGGCTAGCTTTGTTTTTCTTGGTTGCGTCGAGCCGTTGCCCATGTCTTTGGGGACCAAGTTTTCGCTTCATCCACTTGACCTTCTTTGGCTTTTGTTAGGCTTTTGGGTCATTTGGTTGGGTTTTCTCTTCTCACTCCTTCCTACCTCCTTCTTCTTATTCATGATTTGTTGTGGAGTTGACAATGCACTCATCAAGGGGGAGATTGCGGATACATGGGTGTATGCCGAGTCTCTGTGTGATGAGTGATTGTCAACGGAGATGATGCGCATGTTCTTTGGCTTGTGTTGTGCAGGTGTCGAGCACGGAGACAGTGATCGATGGCGGGTGAAGGTCAAGTTGCGACGTGCCGTGCCGACGGACCGGGCGCGATGAAGGATGGGCGTGCCGTGCGGCGGACGTGCCATGCCGATGTATCGGACGGTGAAGGGCGGACGTGGACTTAGACTGATGGACTGGAGGCCGGAGGATCAGCTGTGGTTGCTGGCAGCCTGCGACAGCGACAAGCGGAGAAGTGCGATCATGTCGGTGGAAGGGGTGCACAGGCGGTGCATCCCCTCTACGACGCCGGTTTGTTGGTAGAGCCCGGGAAAAACCAACGGTGGACGGTTTCCAGGTTTGGGCCTCAAAACCTGGGTGCTGGGTTTCCAGGTTGAGCCACAAAACCTGGGCGTGACGGTTTCCAGGTTGAGCCTCAAAACCTGGGCGTGGGCCGGTTTCCGAGTTTGGGCCTCAAAACTCGGGCGCTGCGGGTTTCCGAGTTTGGGCCACAAAACTCGGGCTGGAGGCTGGTTTCCCGGTTTGGGCCTCAAAACCGGGGGCTGATGGAAAAGGCTGGTTTCCCGGTTTGGGCCACAAAACCGGGGGTGCAGAGTGGTGGCGGCACGTGGCGGCGATCTGAAGGTTGCGTGGAGGCGACGCGGAAGACCGTGCGGGCGTGGCCGTCGGATCTACCTACCACCAGCGGGTGGACCAGATTAGCCTTAGGGTTTTCCTGGCCCGCTCTGTAATTAGAGTAGAGAGGGGTAGAGTAGGAAATAGACTTAGGCTAGGTTAGTATAAGTAGTCCAAGGGAGACACCCTCCTCCCGATCTCAGTTTTAGCTATTTCAGTTAGTGCCTTCATTTGCTAGGGTTTCCCACTCTCCCATCCCTGCTTTAGCTAGTTGAGATCCGCAGAGAGACTCCACTCTGTGTACTGTTGATTCGAGGAAGTGAGGCCGTATCCTCACCTTGGATCCCATCTCTTGGTGTCAATTCGCGTTTTGATTTCATGTTCATCATGTTCTTCGCGGATTGCTTTGTGCCTTGAGTTTTCCCGTCGCTTGATCTTTGTGCTCGGTTCATCTTTTGCGATTCCGTTTGAACTGAGTTGTTCTAGATCGTGAGGCACTTCTTTCCACCGAAAGAAATCATCTCTAACCTCACGGTCTAGGAGATCGATCAAGTTTTAGTTTCGGGTCTCTTTTTCTTCCTTCCCCCGAATTCCTTCGATTCACCGATTTGGAGTTAGGTTCGAGCCATGATCTCTTAGAGATAGCTCACTAACCTCCTTGTGACTCCTCAGATCGAATCCCAAGCCTAGAGCACTTGATTCGGAGGAGATCGGGTTGAATCGCCGGAGTTTCAGTGCAGTTTCGGGGTGACCGGACGCCGGTCACGACTTGACCGGACGCGTCCGGTCGTTGAAGGTTGAAGCGTATTCTGGTTTTTGCTCTGACCGGACGCAGGAGTTTAGTGGTGACCGGACTCGCCCATAGTCCTGTTCACTACTCGAACGTGCTTGTGACCGGACGCACGGGGATCGACCGGACGCTCGCAGTCACTGCGTCCGGTCAGTTCCAGAGAGGTCCAAAACCGGTTTTTGGCTGACCGGACGCGTCCGGTCCCAGCTGACCGGACGCAGGCAGAGTCCGGTCGATCCAGTTTCGCGCCGTTTCGTTCGCGGTTCGTTCGTTCTTGATTGGACTCGAGTTTCGTCTTTTGCGTTGGCCTTCTAGAGTTGTCTAGTGTCCCGCTGTGCTTCGTGGAAGCATCCACCCTACATCTAGGGTCGTGGACATTAGCAAGCTCTAGGGTTCGCTTTTGGGGTTGAGTTTGGGACAGTGGCATCTAGTTTCCGAAAGGAAATTTTGAAGCTCCCATTCACCCCCCCCCCCCTCTGGTCGCTTTCGGGTAGCTTCTCGGTCCTTCACGGGTATCCAGTATCCGACGAGTATTTGATCTGTTAAAGAACGAGGATACGTGGGGATTTAAATGGACAAGAACACATCTCCAACGGGGATGACAGAGACGCAGACATTCCCTATATATCCGTCTTCGTTACCCATTGAGGAACCTGCTATTGCTATTATAGTGTGTGTATATGTGTATATCTATACCTAATAATAAAGAGGCAAAATTTCTGCCCTTTTTTTGGTTCATTTTTTTCGTCCGACCTCTCCCTAACTAATTGGCATCCATACAAAAACCAATAAAAAAACAAAACAAATTGTATTTGAACTAGGACTCGGAAGTCAAAACGCAACACGTCTGGCCTTCTCTGTTTCCCGTGAAGACAGACAAGATACAACACATACGTATATCAGTGTCCAAGATTACGGTCCTTGTTTTACCAAAAAAAAAATCTCCTCCTTTCTCAAAACCGAATACAATACAATGAGCCATCAAGCCTATAAATAAACAAAATTCTAAGCTAAATCGAATACCAGCCAGACTATAAATACTAGACATCAACAACACCAACCATCAAATTGAAGCCACTATAGATTGAATCAAGGAGCAAGAGGACCAAATCAAGCCCACCGTGAACCAGATCAAGACCAGGATGAAATCAAAGGGAGTTGAATCGAGGCTACCGCAGAAGAAAGTTATGTACATGTCTGCTATGCACAAACTGTCAACTCCTCCCGTGAACTACCCAGCATCAAATTGAAGCCACTATAAATTAAATCAAGGAGCAAGAGAACCAAATCAAGTCCACCATGAACTAGATCAAGACCAAGATGAAATCAAAGGGAGTTGAATCGAGGCCTCACGAATCACGACGGTGGCTGCTCGGAGACGACAACTGCGGCATGTGCACGGACTGGCGAGAGGCGCGGGCCCGGTGGTGGAGACGCGCCCGCACGGCCTCCTCCTCCTTGGACAGCGCTTGCAGCAGCTTCTCGACGTCCTCGCGGCCGCTGAAGATGCCCTTCCACACCCGCGACACGAGCCCCCGCTGCCTCCGCTTCTGCGTCACCAGCATCTCCGACGACCACAGGGACTAAAGATGGCAACGGAGAATTCCCCATTGGAGGTTAACTCCCCATCCCCGTCCCCCGTTAACACCGTCGGGGCCTGTTTCTTCCCCGTCCCCGCACAGGGATTTTATCCCCGCGGGGTCCCCGTCCCCGGTAAAAATATCAGAGCTAAGCTGAAAACAATCCTGTGTGTGAAATCTAAATATGCATCAACCGAGGAAGTTCTCCACATATAGATTACCAAGAAACAAACGGGCTAGCTCTCATATCATAAAATCCAAGAAAAGGGGAAAGTACAAGTATAAGAAACAAGAGACTATTACAAAGTAAATAGGCTAGAAAAATCCAAATCTTCTTGACTCCAACTACGGTGGCTCACACAGACTAGACAAGGTGCTCAGGAGTCAGGATGCGTGCAGGTGTTTGGGTATCCATGTCGACGCAAGAAGCTGCAGAGATGAGGAAGCAGGCCTGCGTTGCTGCAACTTGCGAAGATGAAAAAGCAGACCACCTGCATCGCTAGGAAGGGAGCTTAGAATCAGATGGTCGCACTGGTGTGTGCCGTCGTGCGTAGGAGGTGGGACTGCAGAGGTATGGCGAGATAGCAAAGAGATCCGAGTGCGCTGAGTGTCGTGAACGCGAAGGTCGGGATCGGGAGATGGATTGGTGGGAGACTGGGAGGGCGGCGGCTCAGTTGACCAGGCGAGGGGAACGAGGGAAGCTGCGTTAGGGTTAGCTCGATGGTGGTGTGGCTTATATATTCCAGATAAATAGGCTTTAACTTCATGGGCCTCCTACATACTCCCTCCGTCCCTAAATAACTGTCTCTAGAAATCCGTGTTTCCCTCACAGACACGCTTTCCGGACGACAGTTAAAAGAGGACGGAGGGAGTACGCTGCAGCTCAGTCAGGTCCCCACGGGGTTCGAGGACGGGAGACGGAGGATCATCCCCGCCCTCGTGAGACCCGACGGGATGAAATTTCTCCCATTTAATTTCTCATGGAGAATATATTCCTACCATCCCTATCTCCTAAGGGCACCCGCAATGGTTAGAGCGAGCTGCTAGCTTCAAGCTAACTTCTCTAACAGTATTAGCTCTTAATACATGACTTTTAACATGGATGACCCCACGTAACAATCTCACATAATCTTGAAATGCGTGTAAGAGCTTAGCTCTTAACTAAGAGCTAGCTTTTCTCTCACCTCTGTTAAAATATAAGAAAAATGCTTAGAATTAGCTTAAAAGCCAATTGTTGGAGCTGCCATAATGGAAGAAATTCCTAAGGAAAATCACCATTTTTAGTGGGGACGCCGCGACGGCGGGGCCATTTTTAGTGGGGACGCCGCGACGGCGGGGCCAGAGGCGGAGACGGGTGCGTCACCTTCGGCCATACGCGGCACGAGGACCGGCAGAATCTGGTGCTTTATTTTAACGAGAACCAGAGAGAGGCTAAGAAAGAAGCGATGCACAGGGAGCAAGGTCGTGGCATTGCGTCTGTGTCTTTGCCTCTACCCATCGTATGTGATGATGATAAGGTATAGAGATACTCCAGCTACAACACTCCGATAGAAAAAAAAATACCTTCATCTGTGGAAAAAAACCTTCATCTATGAGAAAAAAACGTTCGGCCCACTTCAGCTACAACACTCCGATGGGAAAAAATACCTTCATTCGTAGAAAAAAAATACCTTTATGTGTGGAAAAAAAAGTTCTATAACACTCCGATGAGGAAAAAAATCCACTTCAGCTACAACACTCTGATGGGAAAAAAATACCTTCATCTGTGGAAAAAAAACGTTCGGCCCACTCCAGCTACAACACTCCGATGAAAAAAAAATACTTTCATCAGTGGAAAAAAATACCTTCATCTGTGAAAAAAAAATTCTACAACACTCTGATAGAAAAAAAAAATATCTTCATATGTGAAAAAAACGTTCGGCACCAAGGACCAAAACCAAATTTCTAACCAGCACGCTAGGTGAGCTCATATGTTATTTAAAAAATATCTCTTCCTATTTATTATCATTACATCTTAAAGCACGATAGGTGAGGTCGTATGTTATTTAAAAATACCTATTCCTATTTATTATTATATCTTAATCGTAATCCAAGCCGTTTAAAATAGAAATAAGATCACAACAATCTGCTTGGTGGCTTGTGGTGTCAAAGTCAGTTCGGTCTTGCCTCTCCAACTTCGTGAAAATTTCTCTCCATCTTAATTTTGATCTGGCCCATCCTAAACAGGCTTAACCACTACCTGTGCAGACCGGAAAGAAAAGACCAAAAAATACTTCGGCTAATGGAGATCAAAGTGTGGTCTCCATCTTGTGTGTATCAAGAGCTTACTAACGGACAAAACAAACTTAGGTGGTATTTAACGAACCTTTTTGTTTATTAGGATGGCAAAAAAAGCCTTCAAACTTTAACGTGCTCACTCTTTTGGTTGCCAAGATAAATAAATAAATAAAACTATAAAAATATGGTATTACATATATTATATGTAATAATAATGTTAAATATGTCTGTTGCTACACTTGGCAATTTATTTACTTTAAATATAACATAATAAACTCCAAGACACATGTGTCTATACGTAGCACGCTACTTGCAATTAGTTACGTTAGAGAAGGAAAATCGGCCTAAGCTCCAAATCCAATCAAAGACGAGCTGAAATCTATCTATCCCTGATAATAAAGAGATAAATTTTCTGACACTAATAATTTTTTGTCCAACCTAACCTAAACTTACTTGGTCCTGACATCAACTCCGATTAAAAAACAAAATCAAGCTCCAGAAAATAAAACAATGTTTGTTTTTATCGCGAGTGAGAGATACAAACATATCATCGCATGTTGGCTTATTGGGGGCCCTCACCCCAACTTAGTCGCCAAACTCTGCGTCAACCCTCTAAGTGTAAAGTCCTAGGTCTAAATCACTACGTCGCGCCCGTGCAGTCGAGTTCATATATATGTTGCGCCATTACATGAACACACTCACAATAATTTGGAGCATGAAAGAAACCATGAGAAGCAAAAAGACAACGAAGAGCAGAGGAAGGGCCTGCAAACAACAACGAACTGTTCAATGAAATAAACTCAATCTGATGAAGAACGATGCAACGACGAATAAGATCGGACTGAAGCTGGTGCGCAAGGACAAGCTGAGAGAGGTGGCGCGGGGTTCGTTGACACATGGGCGGCGCACCGAAGACTCATCCATCCGAGTAATGAATTGTACACCCATTGAGAATAAAACACAAATATGTATGCACTATTTTCCATTGTTGTTTTCATTAAGTTTGATACTTTTTTCTCCCGTTGCAACGCACGAGCATTTTTACTAGTATAATATTAAATAGAATTAGTGCACATATGATGGTTCTAACCCAATTATAATCATATAAAAAAGATGCTAACCATAATTTATGATCATAATGTATGATGCATTTATACATTTATCTTATCAATTTTGTTATTGTGGCATGTAATATATGATTATACATAGGTGTATGCTCGGCTACGGGTACCCGACGAGTATGAAATCCCTGATCAGAGAGATGGGGACGGAGAAAATTTTGCCCACGAGCAAAAACAGGGATGAAGATGAGATGAATTGTAGTTCGCGGAGACGAGGACATCGCGGAGATGAGGACAGAATGCCAATATCCGACGGGATGTGCCCGTTACCATCTTGAAACCGGAACCATCGGGCTACGCATCAGAGGCGAATGCCGTTTTCTAAGAGGTGTATGCCGTTCTCCTCTTCTTCCTCCTAGCTTCCTCCCTCTTCCGCCCCGCCGGCCCCCTGCCCCTCTCCCCGGTGTCCTCGCCGGCGGAATGGGTAGGCGAGCCGGCCCCCTTCCCCTCCTCTCCTTCCTCTCCCTCCTTTCGTTTTGTGTTCTTCTTGGTTTTCCTTCTTTAATAATGGTGGATCTCGGCCCCTTGCCCATCGCCGGCTTCGGAGCCGTCGACGGTTGCCTCCACCCAGATCCGGCAGCCTGCAGCCGAATCGGTGTGGGCTCGCCAGAACATCATCGACACCAGCGGGATGCCGAAGTAGGCCATGCTCGTCAGCACCATCGGCACCGCGAACCCCAGCTGCGCGCGCGCCTCCGCGGCGTCCACCAGGCGCCCCATCCACGACGACGACGGCCACCGCGGCGCGGCGGGCTCGCCACCACCGGCCTCCTCCGTGCCGAGCAGCGGGGCCGAAGACATGCCGTTGCTGCCGACCGAGTCATCCGACGGACCGGGACCACCACCAGTGGCGCCGCCGGCTGGCTGCGGGGCGGACGGCGGTTCTCGCCCACCTCTGTATGGCCGGGGTGGCCCAACCCGCGGCTCGGCCTCCTCGGCGAACTGTGCGCGGCCGTGCCCCCATCTAACGTAGAGGAGGACGGTGACGGGTGCCGCTACATCTGGCTGGAGCGCGGTGCAGCGCCGCGGGCGTTCGCGCGCATGTTCCGACTGCCGGAGGACGCGGATTCGGGCCGTCTCCATCGACCTCGACGAGGTTACCCGCCCCAGCGTCTGGGCCGCCAACGAGTGCAACCTCGTCTGCATCAACCACAGTGGCCTCTTCTACGGCGTCATCACCGGAACCGGAGGCTCCTCCCATCGCCGCATCCGCTCCAACTTCGGCAGCACCCTCAGCTCCATTCCAAACGGGTTTGCGGGTGCAGGCCGACCCGTTTAGGCAACAACTCCAAACAGGTTAGCGGGTGCAGGTTCACCCGTTTCCGAAATAGCCAGCGGGTTTGGGCATAGCCAGCGGGTTTGGGTCCAGTGCTTCAACTCTGCTACTTTTGTGAGTCGTCTATCCCTTGCATCAGTGGAATCCATTTTTCAGGCTTCCATGAACCATCTGCATCGATCTTCCGCCAAAAGAATTTTTCTGAGCCCGACGTCGCTTCCTCTACATCTACGGCTTAGTCTTCAACCTCTGTAGCTTCTGTGCTTGCGAGGCCCTCGATGATCCGTGCTTCCAATAACCAGCGAGATCGTTGTGTTCCTTTTGGGGCACGTTATGGACTCATCATCTCTTTTGGATCGATTGAGTGCAGATATCCTATTTAAAACTCCTTGTTCGGATTCTGCTCCTGGGATAGTATCCTTTGAAGTAGATTTTTCTCTTGTGGCGCTCCGTGGTGCCTTTTATGTAATTGAGTTATGCTTACCCAATCCCTTGTTCTCCGAGGCTTAATATACTCCCTCCGTCCCTGAAAGAAGCAATTCCTAGGATCCGTGCCGGTCAAACTTTTTAAACTTTGACTAACTTTATAGAAAAAAATAATAACATCTATGATATAAAATAGACATATTATGAAAATATATTCTATGATATATCTAATGATATGAATTTGGTATCATCAATCTTGATAGTTTTTTTTGTAGAAATTCGGTCAAAGTTCAAAAAGTTTGACTTAAGACAACTCTAGAAATTGATTCTTTCAGGGACGGAGGGAGTAATACTTAGGTCTTGTTTGGCTGCACACATATACACCTCAATCCACGTGGTTTGAGAGAGATTGAGGTGTAATTTAGTTTAAGTTCTCCTCCAAGGCTGCACCCAAACAAGGCCTTAAGGTTCTTGTAAAAAAAAAAAAAAGAAGAAGAAGAAGAAACCGGAACCATCACCCGCGCCCGTTCATGCTACTGGAAGACGTAACCTTCTCGGTAAGCCGCGTGGTCCTGCGCGTGGAATCGTGGATTAGTGGATATGGACAGCTGGACGCCCTGTAAAGTTTGGAGGCCCACGCGCAGTGGAAGCGCAATCCCACCCGCTGTCCCCCCAGGCCCCCCAGTTCCCCACGCGCGCCTAGCGATGCCAATGAGCGCCATCCACTCGCCCGCCGCGCCGCCGGCGAGGCCGCCTCTCCGTCGCAGCACGACGGCTGCAGCGTCTCCCGTCCGGGCACCCTCACAGCCGCAGCCGACGCCACCGGCGCCTCCGAGAATCGCCGCCCGCCGCGCCGCGCTCGTCGCACTCCTCCTGGCCGCGGCGGCGCCGGCACGCCCCGCCGCCGCCGCTTTCTCCCTCGGCATCCGTACGGCCGCATCCCTCGCCTTGCCTACCAGCTTTCTCAGCTCTGCAGTGACTGACCGGGGCCTCTTACTTGTCTTCTCTCCTGTTCCTCTTCGTGTTGGCGCGCGCAGCTGGGCCCAAGGAACTGCTGCGGGAGCAGAAGAAGAAGTCGGCGTCCTACCTCCTCGCGCCCATCGCCGCCTCCCGGGACACCCTCGTCAAAGCCCACGCTCTTGTCGGTAATTCCATGCCCTCGGCAGCCCGCGACCTTTCCTAATCTGGTCGGATATGTATGTCCAGAAAATTCTTAGCAAACCGTGGCTGTGCGATGCAATAATGTAGCTTCGCCGAGTGCGTCTGCTGAGGACGCCGAGGAGGTGAGGGGTCGGATCGGTGCGGCAGGGAGGGACTGCGTGCCGCGGCAGAGGAACTCGATTGTCGCGTTCCAGTCAAGGACTGGCGTTGAGGTTGGGGCTTTTGACTTTCACCTGCATGCCTATGGGCTAGTTTGTTTTTGGTGCTCCACTGCTCCAGGTGTTTGATGGAATTACCCTTTAGGTGTGCACATTCAGCTTGATACTGAAGAACGCCGCGTCGCTGCTCGCCAATAAGGATCCTCTCAAGGTTGAAGCTGATACTAGGCTTGGAGAGCTCATACAGTATGTTTAGATCTAGCATCACGTGAGACTCACAGAATTGCTGATTATTGTATTGAGTAAACTTTGGCTCATTGACCTTGTCTTGTACAGGTCATTCTCTGACCTGGGAACCCTGGCGGACAACAGTAATTTTGACCTGGCTGATGATAGGCGAGTAATGCCAACCCACATATTTTTTTCTTTCATTAAACCATGGATCTGAGAAACATGTGTGACCTATTAATATTCTGGCCTCTTAATAGTAGCAACTTGATGTTTCCTGTGTCCTTGTCTTTTTTTTTTTGTAATGTTGTTTCATACCTTCTGTTCATTTGTTAGGATATCTAAAAAAATTATCTATACACATTTTATATCATCATCTCACCATAGGAGCTTTTTTCTTCCTCTGTTGTCGATTTGGTAAATAAATAAGATATATATATCTTATATCATCATCTCACCATAGGAGCTTTTTTCTTATAACCACCATAGGAGAATTCTACTGTACTAGCAACAAACTGCTGCAATATTGTCAGACTTCCCAGTCTGGAATGTCTTCTAAAATGAATGGGCTTGTACAATTTTTAGTTTGAATACTCTGTGTGAGTCCAAGTAAAGAAACCATGATTTTTATGATATTGTTTCAAATCATTTGAATTTAGTAAATGCTGGCATTGATCAATTTCAGTGTCCTGCAGAGAGAAGATGAAGGATGGCTTGCTGAGCACTATCTCTGCCCTCGACAAATTTGAACAGAGTGTTAAAGACTGTTTAGGTGTTTAGACCTTTTTTTGCCAGGTCTAATCACATTTTTTTTCAAGTCTTTTTAAAATGACTTATTGTTTTTTTTCCTTCTTTCTTTGAGGTAAGGTTTCATTTGCCTTTGCTCATTAGGGACTTTGTTGTACAAATAATTTGTTCATTTGATATTTTGATCTGATATATGATATTTATGGTACAAGAGTGCTTGCCTGTAAAGAAAAACTAGAGTTAAATTACCAGAACTTATTAGGATATTTGTTCAAAGTGTAGTAGCTGTCCAAGCACGCCCTATACCAAATTTTGTTTCAGCTACTATTTTCAAGGTTCTCTCTGTTGTTCTCCATAACTTACCATCTTGTTTATGAACATTATAAATTTGCACTGTTTATATCTATCTACACCTTAGGCTTCTAGTTTCTTTAAATCCTGCTATCCATTAGATTACACGGGACTAAAATATAATGGAGTATTTTCTTTTCATTTTGGTCTTTACATGCCATAATTTAATTACTTGTCAATATGCATGCATTGATGTTTTGGGATAGACGTAATGTCTTGAAACTGAAATAAATGTGCATAGAGTAGGCAGAATCTTAATAATATATTTTTTCGTGACAAGATTTGATGTATTATCTCAGATGGAAAATAATGTACAAAAATCATATCAGGGTTTGAATGCTAATGAATTCTGCACGCCATCAGATGAAAAGAAAGAGGTAATTCAACTATTCCAAGTAATGATCCAGTGGACACATGATCTGGTCATCTGGTGAGGCAGAGGCTTCCACAAAATACAGCCTGCAGCATGGTGTCCCATCCTCCGGATTTTTTTCCATTGATCTGGGCAGTTTCCTCAGTTTATCAAATAGGTTCTCTGGGTGACTTAGCAACCCAAAATGTGCTTCTGGGTCTCCAATTTGTGTCAGTGTTACCTGGGAGAACCCAATAGAAGGCAGCAGGAGGTCAGGGCTGTCATGGTAGAAATGGTACATCGTCGGAGAGAGCAATGTCGCATTCTTGTTCATGAAATCAGTCAGGAGCACTGTGCTGGCTGAGGAGCGGCTAGCTGCAATGTTTTCGAGGACTTGCATTGCATCTGCATGGTGAAGGTAATAGATGATGCCTTCAAGAACCCATATGGTGTTCCTTTCAGGAACATACCCACAGCTCTGCAGCTTTGTTATCCAGTCTCCATCTTGTATGTTGGCAGGAACCCTAACCAATGATTTTGCCATCACAGTGAGTTTCTGGTGATTTGCAGAACTCATTGCTTCGTGCAGAAGATCAGATTTCATTTCTAGGAGCTCCGGGAAATCAAGTTCAAATACCGTGCATTCCTTTAGGCAGCTCAGCCGATAGGCTCTTGCATCCATCCCTGAAAAAACGAAGGAGCATTGTTTGGTTGTCAGAACGAGCCTTATTCTAGGTAAACCTGCCTGCAAATGAAGACGCCTTTCTCTAAAACAGATTTTAACTAAGCTTGCTTCATGTACCACAAAATGTGGCATTCTTGCTCCAGCTTTGCACATTTGTTTCAAAACATTAGAAGTTGTAATGTATGAATTTCCAGAATTGTTGAACTTGAGGTTTAGGTGAGGGACTGAGGGCATTATATCCAATTGTGAATCCAAGAATGTATTTCTTTGTTTTCAAAGAACCAGAATCTATTTCTTCGTCTCAGTTATTTTGTTATGCAAAGTGAGTGCATGCCTTGTTCTACCTGTTTCATTCAATTGCAGAGAAGACACCACAGGTTATAGGATCTGACATTATCTTACTAGCATTATCAAATACAACGTTTTGTCATGCTCTCAATTGTTCATGTATCCAAAGTTTGCTCTTAGGTTACCATTACTCCATATGATGGTGAAATTAGTCTGTTGCTGCTATGTTAAGTATAGTGTTGGCACCCTTAGCTGCAAGCCTTTTTTTTTTGTAGGATACAGGCCAAAAGTTTCCTGGTCCGCATCTTGCTAACTGCCAACTGATTAGACCGGCTGAAGGGATCTAACAGAAGACACCACTGTATCATCAAGGCCATAAATATCAGTGCGTTGATGTTGATGTGCGCTCTTTTCTTTTCTTTCTTTTTTTTTTGAATGAATGTTGATGTGTAGCTGTACCATTACTGGACATGCTTCCATCAAAATGGGCAGCGCCAGGATAGCTTTCTTCTTGCTGTGATGTGGCCAGGTGTCTTCTTTCCGAGCCACAATTGCTTCCTTTTCCATCTCACACACGAGACGATCGTCTGTATACATGCTTTTCTTGAAACAGTTTGATAAGATACCATAATCCTTTTTTCGTGTCCAACAATGGACGATTAGGTTTAGACATCGTTTGGTTGGACCTGCTTTTGCTTTTACAAAAGCAAAAAGTTAACCAAAGGGCTCAAAAGCCATAGGTGCTTTTGTCTTGTCGCAATAGATAAAATGGACAGCGTGGATGATGACCAGCCACAAGTTATTTACAAACTGAGAATATGTTGGGCCATGAATTATTAGGCTGCTGCTTGCACCTTGCAGATATATTTTTTGTGGCTAACTAGGTGCAGGCGTGTAGTTCTCTCGTCTATGGCTAATATTTATTCAGTGTGAGGTGATATGTGATCCTCAATAGTGAGGTGGCTGCGGTGACGTCATCAATGGCAATGACTGTGCCGGCCAAGTGTCTCGAAAGCATCTACGTATAGTGCGCGCTTGCATGTACTCGTAATCGTAGTATGACTGTTTTTGTGAGCGTTTACACATCTATAGTATGTATCGGAGAAAAACTCCGCATTGTGATTTTAGTCAGGCTCTGCCAAACAAAATCTCGATCACACTCGTGATTCGTGAAACAATGGGCGGTCGCGTTGTCATTTTGATACTTCAGTGTTCTTCATTCATTCACCATCCATGTGTATCGATCTATTGCGCAGAGTACTCATGTGCGGGTGACCGGTGACCTGGTGTATAAGTACATGTACATGCGTCGATCATGCACGGCATCAGCATGCATGCATGCAAAGATCACATGCGCAGCAGAATAATTTTGAACTACACACACAGCTGCACCACACGGCATCATGCATGGCGACAGAGGCTAGAGGATTGTAGTGTTGTGCGTATACTACTAACCTGCACCGAGGATCACGACCTGCGGGTCGCCGCCGAGCGCGGCGACGGCGGCCTCGACGCGGGCGTCGAACCAGAGCGTCCTGACGGCGATCATGACGCCGTGCACCTCCCTGGCGCCGGCGCGCTCGTCGCGCCGCATCTTGTCGTGCAGGCCCCTGAGGTAGCGCTCCCCGGCCAGCACCCCGGCCGCCGGGTCGCGCACCGCGCGGCCCCACAGCGCCCGCGCCGCCGCCGTCTGGCACGCGCTCTGCAGCACGGGCCCCCACTCCGCATCCACCCGCGCGTGCAGCGCCCGTACGCCCTCCGCCGCCAGCTGCGCCATCGCCGCCGCGAATAACTCGCCCTCGCCCTCGCCGCTGTCGTCGTCGTTCCTCCCCGCGTCGCCATTCATGCACGGCACCTCCCCCTCTTCCTCTTTCTCCTGCTTCGACGACATGGCTCCACCGGCAGCGAGATTGGACAAGAGCGCGCGCGCGCGCGGCCACACAATGCGTAGCAGCTCGCTAGCTATTTATGCTTGCTAGCTTAGCGCTAGCCAAGCCAATGGTGTGCTCGGGGGCGGCAAGAGCAAAAGCTACTAGCAAGCTCACCGTATTCTACCGTACCAGCAGAAGTGTCGTCAGTAGTGTGTGATCTCCAAAAGACATGGCTATAGCTGTTGCTGCCCGTTGCTGTACATGATGGTTGGTTTTGTATGGTGAGTGGGTGTGGGAAAGGCGGGAGCCGGCCCGGGGCGGAAGAGATAAGAAAAGAGGACCACACGTACGCGACCCTAGCTTGGCCCAGCTAGCTCCGGTTCGCGCGCTCGCTCGTGTGTGTGTGTGTGTACGATGCGCCCGCGCCATGGGTGGCGCGCGTTTTTCCGGCGCTTCTCGCTTCGCGCGGGCCGATCGGACTCGGACTGTAGCGCGACGGCGACGGGCGGCGGGCGATGTGGTTTGTGGTTGCACTACGTATTAATTAGTTGGCGCAGGGGAGGACCAGCAGACTGGAGGTCTGGAGCTGTCGTCGCGTCGGGCGTCGAGGACGAGGAGAGGAGCGGACAAGCACGTGCGCCGTGCGCGCGCCCGGCCCGCGACGACGAGGTGCCTGGCTGCGCCGGACCTCCCGATCCGTTCGCAGAATCGCAGCTCCAGCTCTAGGACCGGCCGCGTAGTAGCTACTGCGCGCTGTGGCAGAGGCGCAGATCGAGCTGGCCTCTAGGCAATGCAAATTCTCAGCTATTATTGCGCGCCAAGATATCCGTCATCAGCCAGCAGAGGCGCTGTTGCAGCGAATAGAGTGGATCGAACAGGCGCAGGCGTCCCAGAGATCGATCACCCATCCACGCTGTGTTGTTGGTGGCCAGTCGTTCGTACTCGCCGTCCTCTCGGCCGTGTCCCTGACGAAACAAATGGGCAAATGGCACATCCTCCCCTCTCCGCGATTACTCAACCAAACAGAAACACAGAGCAGAACTAGCGACATTGCAACAAATTGATTGGTTCCATCCTGGCGGCTACTTCGTGCGCGCACCAAGCCCAAGCGATTTTGCCCGCAAGAAATTGATTTAGCCACACAGATAAAATATTCTGATTTTATTAAATTGAGCTAATTGTCATAGATGCAGTGATTCAATTTCGTTTAGTTTATCTACAAATTGATGTAATTTACAATATGTTTGGTTAAGGCCGAACTGATGCCTTGAGATACAAATTTGGCCCTCGTGCTGCTTTTAAAGGTTTCTTTTCTATGTTGTGAAATATTAACAATCTCATTTAATTCAGCAAAATATATACTAGTACCATTTTTTTCTAAAAATGTTCTCTGCTTGCTGCTTTATTTGTTTATTTTAAACTAGAAAAAAATTAGGTAGTTCAAACTGGTTTATTTTCAAACTAGTAGCAATTCATAATTAATTTATTTTAAATCAGAAAAATATATAGGTAATTAGAATTGGTTTGTTTCTACTTTATTTCTTTATTGTCCGTAGCTCCGTTTATTATTTATTTAAAACAAGTAAGATCTAATAACTTTAAATATAGCACCAACAGATAGGTGACATTTTTTTAAGAAAAATGAAACTATTTTATATTTTTATGATTTAAAAATAAATTAATTATAAATTTTTATAAATCAAGCCAGCCTTTTGTTATTATTGTAAAATAGTAACCACTTCTAAAGCCAGTCAGAGGACTAAATTTGTCAGTTTCAATTGTTGGAGGATGTGTGTTACCCGATTTTATACTTTAATGTTGAAAACGGATTATGCTGTAAGCTGGAGGTTGAAAAATATACTTTACCGTTTGGATTGTGCCTAGTAGCCTTTGCAAAAAAAAAAAAAAGTAGTGGTTTGGAACATATTGACTAAATTTGTAGATGTTCAAATCATTGCATAACCATTTAAAAAGAGAGACATGTTTAGCATCTCCAAGAGTCTTTCTAAATCTCACTCTCTAAATCATTATTTAAAAAGTCATTTGTATAAAAATCGTTTTCTATATTTTTGCAATCTCCAACAGCTTTTCTATATCTTGCATGCAGTCTAGAGAGTCATTCTCGTCTTCTATTTTTGGCTAGCGAAAAATCCGGAATAGAAGATGGCTATATTTGGACAACCATTTAGATAAGCTGTTGGAGTGTAATTTTTCGTCAAAATCTCTATTCCTAACATTTAGGAAGAATATACAAAGTCTCTTGGAGTTGCTTAGATAAGTTACTGGAGTGCGCACAGGAGGAGTAGAGAGCCAATCTCGGAACAGAGACTTGCTATTTAGGTTGAGCGAATCTAGATAATTGCCAAGTTTTTAAAAAACAAATTAATTTGCACATATCCATTGTGTTCGACTCTCTCAATTCCAAAAATGATAAGTTGTTTTACCTTTTTTTTAATTCATATACTATACGTCTATACATAACGTATATATAATTGTATAAAAAGAATTACATCTATAAAAGTTAAAATAACTTATAATTTAGATTGGACAGAGTATTTAAATATTTTGTTAGCCTATAAATTTTACAAAACTCATACAGAAATTCTATATAAATCATTTTAATTTAAAAACACAGGAAATGAAAAAAAAGGGCGTCTCAAAGGCTAGTGAAAAAACAAAGGGAATTTGCTTGTTCTGCTCCGCAGTCCCACTCCCAACAACTGCCGCTGCCACGCTCTGCTCTGCTGCTTCTCTTCTCCCAGCCTCCACGGCTCCGCCTCCAGAGCAGCAGAGTCCACGCCAACCACTAGCACCGACAGCCTCGCCCCACCAACCCACCGGCCCACTGCCCGCCGCCGCATGACGGTGGCCCGCGGTTCGCCCGGCCGCCCCTCTTCCGGGCTCCTGGGCTGCTGGCGCCGCCGCCCGGCGCTGGGCTTCGGCGCCAAGGTCGGCATCGCCGTCGCGCTTGGCCTCTCCTTCGCCATCATCTGGACCTCCGTCTCCCCGACTTCCTCCTCTCAGCAGATCTCTACCGAGCGCTCCTCCTTCGCAGCCGAAGTTGCCGCACCGCCAACCGCCTCCTCCCGCAATCGCACCGCCGCCGCCGGCGGCGGGCACGCTCACCGGAAGCCCCGCCCCGTCCCGCACGGCCACAAGAAGCACCACCCTGCTCCGTCCGGATCCCATTCCCATCCCCACCGCTCCAATGCCACCGCCTCGCCGGATGCCACCGCTGCGAAGGACGATCACTCCGAGCCAGCTCCAGTAACCGACCCGGAGCCAAAGGAGAAGGCTCCGGAGCAGGAGCAGGAGCTAGACATGGAGATGGAGCCGGAACAGGAAGCGGAGCTGCCCATGCCTGAGCAGGGCGGGGACAGTTCGGGGAAGGCCCCTGCGGAGGAGGAGGAGGAGAAGCCGCCGCAGCTGGAATTGGAAGACGAGCCCAGTGAGGGTGACGGCGATGAGGATGATCCTGAGGCGGCGAAGAGGAAGGCTCCAAGTAAGAAGAGGAAGCTCCCGCCTTTGTTCAGCCCGGGTGCGCATTACCACTGGAAGCTTTGCGGCGCCAAGAGCGGCTACCACTATATCCCTTGTGTGGATTTCGATGGGGATGGGAGCCAGAGGCACCATGAGCGCAGCTGCCCAAGGTCTCCTGTGACGTGTTTGGTGTCACTCCCCAAGGAATATAAACAGCCTGCTCCATGGCCCGAGAGGAAGGACAAGGCAAAGAGTTTACCATAATCCGTTCTTCAAGAAAAATGAGTTAATCATAACCGGACATGAATAATTGTGATTGATTTATTGATGAGGTTGTTCTTGTGGTGAATTGTGATCCTTGCAGGTCGGGTATGGGAATGTTGGGCATCCTAGGTTGTCAAATTATGTTAAGGGCCACAACTGGCTGAACCACAGTGGCGAGTACTTGACGTTCCCTCCAGACGAATGGGAGTTCAAAGGTAGCGCAAGACATTATGTTGAATCAATTGATGAGGTAATTGCCAAATATTCACATTTGGATCAAACACGAGCTACTTGTATTCAGAAAGAGTCATTTAAATAGCTTCTGTGCATTGTATGTAGGATTGCGTAATTAAGTTGGACTTATCTTTAGCGAAGGTATGAGATTAGAAACAAGAACATGAAAATAGTTGCACAACTGAACATAGTTAATGCTCTTCTTGGATTGCTCATGCTACTTGCCACGTGGTATGTGATTGATGGCTAGTTGTGAATGTTTTGATTGCCTTCACCATTGGAGCGTCTACCTCAGAAAATCATGCTCAATTCCGTCGAAGTTTTTCTCTATTGATACATGCTGATTCCTGGATGGTGATTGCTATAAGGCTGCACCATCTTGAGCAAAGTCGATGCTGCACTCAGTGCGGCTAGTGAAAATTGTTATGGACCCCAAGGTTTAGTTCTCCTATATAAAACAGCGAAGGCACAATGAAATTTTGTATTTTGAGCTACACATGTGTTTAGTTTCAAGTAATCACTCAGACATATTATACTAGCATCACACAATCTGCATGTTACTTTGTTTGTCATTCAGATGGCTCCTGACATTGACTGGGGTAAAAATATACGCATAATATTGGATGTCGGATGCAAAAGCGCTGGCTTTGGTATTGCTCTACTCGAGAAAGACGTGATAACGCTATCTTTAGGCCTTACAAATGACCAAACAGACCTTGAGCAAGTTGCCCTTGAACGTGGCATCCCTGCAACAGTTGGCAGTCTGGGATCGCGAAGATTACCCTTCCCTAGTGGTGCATTTGATGCTATTCACTGTGGCGAATGCAATATACCATGGCATTCTAATGGTACATATGTGTTGCTTCATTCCTTTCTTTAGATCATAATTCAAGTATCTACTTTCATGTTGAACGACATTGTGTATTCTATGGTTTAGGTGGAAAACTTCTCCTAGAGATAAATAGAATTCTTCGTCCAGGAGGATACTTCATCATATCAAGCAAAAGTGCTGACCTGGAGAGTGAAGAAGGTATGATTGATAGAATAACATAAGTATTTATGCCATTGTAAATTATAGTAAGTGTTAGTTCTTGTGCTGTTCTAAATTATAAACTGCATCTAAAAAACCCTTATAAACTGGTTCATGTTTCTTTCTGCCTATTCATGTTCCCCGTTTCCGTTATTTCTGTTTTCAGGAATATCAGCTTCAATGACTGCGCTTTGTTGGAATGCAATAGCTTACAACAGTGATGATGTCAGCGAGGCTGGAGTGAAGATATTTCAGCGACCAGCCTCAAATGAGGTATATGATCTGAGAGCAAAAAAAGATCCTCCATTTTGCAAGGAAGAGCAGAACAAAGCTAGTGCATGGTGAGTTGTAGCATTTAGGGCTACATCACTTTGCTGGGTCTAGGATTACTCCAATGTTTTCCTAGATAATGCACTTTTGGTTCATACACCAATAAGTTGACCTTGCCTTTTTAGGTATACTAATATCAAACATTGCCTGCACAAAGCACCTGTTGGTATCGAAGAAAGAGGCAGTGACTGGCCTGAGCAGTGGCCCAAGAGGCTCGAGAATTTCCCTGAGTGGCTTGGGGACACACAAACAAGGGTGGCTTCTGATCATAACCATTGGAAGGCTGTTGTTGAGAAATCTTATCTGGATGGATTGGGCATTGACTGGTCAAATATCCGTAATGCAATGGATATGAGGGCTGTATATGGAGGGTATAATAAATCTCCTTTTCTAATTCTGAATACTAAATAGGATTTCTCTCAAAAACTTTAATTGTACTTTATAATAATGTTAAAATAATGTATTGAAACAGCTGATGATTGTTTTCTTGCAGATTTGCAGCTGCACTGGCATCTAAAAAGGTCTGGGTCATGAATGTTGTTCCTGTGCATGCTGCAGACACCCTACCCATAATCTATGAGCGTGGCCTGATCGGTGTGTATCATGATTGGTGTGAACCATTTAGTACATATCCAAGGTCCTATGATCTTTTACATGCTGACCATTTGTTCTCACGTCTGAAGATCAGGTATGGCATTGAAAAGACTAGCCTTGCTCTGATTTCATATAATTTGGTGTGGTTCCACACTCAAAGTAGGGAATTCACTGTCTTGTTCTGGTATTATGATTTTTTCTGAATCATATGTTTTTCTTGGAACACAACATCTACTTTACAGTTAATTGTTAAGTACCCAGCTAAGTCACATCTGGGGATGAGGTTTATTTCTGTTACCAGAAAAAAAAAAACCCATTGTACTATAATCAAGTGCAACTCTTGATATGCCCTTTCTTGTGTTGTAGATGTAAGCAACCTGTCTCAATTGTTGTTGAGATGGACCGGATTTTGAGGCCTGGAAGTTGGGCTATCATCCGCGATAAACTCGAGATCCTTGACCCATTGGAGACAATCTTGAAATCACTGCATTGGGAAATTGTCATGACCTTCAGAAAGGACAAGGAGGGTATCATGTCTGTAAAGAAAACAACATGGCGTCCATAAGCTGACCTCAGAATCACAAGGCTCCAGCATACCAATTTTTGCACTATACTGCTGTTGATTTCCCCGGGTTGTGTGATACCATCATTTTGTGAATCTGGGGTAGATGTACAATATTTGTTCATTCGTTACTCATCACAGTATGCTCACCACATCCCTGACGGGTAGTTTAAGCCCAGTTCGATGGCTGATTGTGGTTGGCGTTACATTGACTAGTTCTTTTGGAGCTGCATCCAGGAAAACCAGCTCTAGGTTCAGAGAAAAGGACAATTGGATTACATAAACAGGGTTGTACGAGATACAAGATTGCTTCTTGTTCTTTGAAAATGTATGTATGTAAAATTGTCACTATAAGCTTGGTGGTGTTGTATGTAAGTTGCAACAGTCTGTAATGTAAAGATTCAACACTTGAACTTTCACGGTGTAAATTGTGAGCAAACAGCAAAAGAGTTTCTAATGTGTCTTTTGCTGTCTCATTTTTGAGCCGTGCTAAACTTCTGTTCTGAAATTTGTGCCACAAAAAACAAGTATTGTTGCTCTCATTTTGAGCCCTTCTAAACTTCTGTTCTGAAATTTGTACCAGAAAAAACAGGCATTGTACTACATGAACCTTCAGAAATGCGCGTTAGGGAACATTAGATCCTAAGAGCAACTCCTAGAGAGTTGGTAAAAATGAATGGCTAAACCTATGATTTAGCTAGTCTTTAAAATAGAAAGCTCTAAAAAAACAGAAAACTCCAACAACCTTTCTATTATAACAATACTAGATAGCTAGCGGCACATGCAAACCATATTTACCATACGAGATTTTAGGAATAGCAAACTTGCTATTTTACAAAACAAGATAGCATAGCTGTTGGAGTTCACTTTTTACTCTAAAAATCTAAATATAGGATAGAAAATAAGGATAACATGTGTCTTGGACATGCTGTAATGATTAGGTACGATTGACGGATGACAAGATTGTCACTGCAGCTCAAATAGTTTTTGCACAATAGTTGCGCACACAAATGCCTGTAATACTACTACTTCGGCCTTTTTTGAGGATGTTTCAGAGTTTCTTTGAAGACGAGCATGGAAGCGGCCCAGCCCACCAAGGCCCAAAGCTAAACTTCCAAGTTCCAAAACCCCCCAAAACCCAAAGGCACGAAGGCCCGAAGCCCCGAACCCGTCCTTTGCACGCGCCACCGCCGCGATGCCTCCCTTCCCGGCGGCGACCACCACCTCCCACCTCGCCCTCCTTGTGCTCCTCTCCTCTTCCTCCCTCTTCTTCCTCTACAAATCCCTCCGCCTCCGCCGGAAACCCTCCCCGGCCCCCGCCCGCACTGCCACTCCTACCCTTCTCTACGCCTCTGCCACCGGCACCTCCAAAACCCTCGCTGAGCGTCTCTCCACTCGACTAACCGCAGATGCCGACTTCCCCGTCCGCGCCACCGACGCTGCCACCTTCGAGCCCGACGACCTTCCCTCCGTACCGCTCCTCCTCCTCGTCATCCCCACCCACGACGGCGGCGCGCCGCCCCCTTCTGCGGCCTTTCTTTCGCGCTGGCTTGAGGAGTCCGCCGCTGACTTCCGCGCGGGGGCGCTCCTCCTCTCCGATCTCCGCTTCGCCGTCTTCGGGGTTGGGTCCCGGGCCTATGGGGAGACCTTCAACGCCGCCGCGAGGAGCTTCTCGCGGTGGTTGCGCGCGCTCGGTGCCGTTGAAGTGGTCCCTCTCGGGGATGGCGACATGGATGGCGGGGATCTCGAAGCGGTGTTCGAGGAGTGGAGTGGGAGGGTGCTGAGGATGGTGAAGGGCGAGGAGGTTGGTTATGGGGCTAATGAAAAAAGCAATGGGCTTGATGAGTTGGAGTTGGAAGGGGAGGATTGGGATGATGACGATGAGGAGGAGATGGTGGATGGGGAGGTTGACATGGAAGATATTGCCGGGAAAGCACCAGCAAGGACGAAGAATGGGAATTTGGAGGGTGTTCCGGCTAATGGAGTGCAGAACGGTGTAAAGGACATGGTCACACCAATCATTAGGACGAGCTTGGAGAAGCAAGTGAGCATTTCTTACATTTTATTATGTGTGGTCTGTATTGAACATTTATAGTTGGACTGCATGAGCTGTATAGTGTACTTGAAAGTTGAAATCTCCGGCGTATATTGGAAGGCTCCTAGCATATTGCACAGTTTTTCATTTGCCATCTATATGCAGTTATGTTTCTGGGACAGATCACATAAAATTTAGGGATTGGAGCAATTTTGGTTTTAGCGAGTTTAAGGATTAATGAAAATTGTTAATAACAAACATAAGTGCAGAAGTAGTTCCCTTTAGGAGTTCCATCGAATTATATTACTAGCATTAATGGAGAGAATGTTTTCTATAAAGTAGTTAGTTCTTAGTATAATGATATTGGAAAAGTAGGTAGATGAAGATTAAACCTTTAGGATAATTCGTAGTGATGCAGGCCTTTGTTGGTGAACACTGGTTGCTGTTGTGCAATTGTGTTTTCCTTACATGATGTGGGAGGCATACTTTGTGAATGTTTAGTATTTTAATTATTACCTTCAGTTGATGTATGCTTGTACTGTGCTTCTCATTTTATTATTTATGTGTCCATTCTACACCTTTACTACATTTTGTATAGTATAATGATATATCCTCTCTCTCTGTGTGTCAGGGTTACAAAATTATTGGTTCTCATAGTGGAGTGAAGATTTGTAGATGGACTAAGTCGCAGCTGCGAGGTCGTGGAGGGTGTTATAAGCACTCATTTTATGGCATAGAAAGTCACAGGTGAAATCTTTTGCACTTGTGATTATGCAACAGTGTTTTGCAGCGCTAGTAAATTGGATGGCTCCACTTTGCAATTACTCCTGTTATTGATATCAGTTCGTAAATATTTGTTGCTTAGGTATTGTATTTTGTGAAAACATATGATGCTGCGTGGTTGGCAGCCTTGACTGTTGCTTTCTGTTTATAACTTTATATGATCATTTGGCAGATGCATGGAAGCAACTCCAAGTTTGGCTTGTGCAAATAAATGTGTATTTTGTTGGAGACATCACACAAATCCTGTTGGAAAGAGTTGGAAATGGAAGATGGATGACCCTCTTGACATCGTGAATGCTGCAATTGACCAGCATACTAAGATGGTTAAGCAAATGAAAGGCGTACCAGGTGCGTACATTCTCCTATTATATGTGTTAATACATGAGTGATTGCTTGAGCAATACACTGCATATCATACTGCTCTGCCTAAATAATAAGTCCAGGGCAGGTTGGACCATGATCATTCCAAGTACCTGTAATTTTTCCTTGCGTTAACAAGAAGCATCTTACAGGATAGTAATCATAATGTGCAGCCTTTTATTATTATTATTTTAGCCTGGCAATGCTTATGTTTTACATCAAGCAACCTAGGCATTGCTGTTTTTGACATGGATACTGTTCAGTTCCAGAATGATCTACATTGTCATGTGACCACACTACAGTGTTTATAGCTAATAAGAATGCTGCTGCTTGCTTTTTTCAGGAGTAAAGCCAGAAAAACTTGAAGAGGGTCTGTCACCTAGACATTGTGCGTTATCTCTGGTTGGTGAACCAATAATGTACCCTGAGATAAATGCTCTTGTGGATGAGCTTCACCATAGACACATATCTACGTTTCTGGTTACAAATGCTCAATTTCCTGAAAAGATCAAGGCATTGAAACCAATCACTCAGGTCATATTCTCAATTGACTGATTGACTGCACTAAGTACTATATCTTTGTATTTCAAGATAGAACTTCTAAAGAATACTGACAATATCAATGTGTTTGCAGCTGTATGTCAGTGTGGATGCGGCTACAAAGGAGAGCTTGAAGGCTGTTGATAGGCCACTATTTTCAGACTTCTGGGAGCGTTTCCTGGTATATATCTAGAATATTTCAAATGTTCCCCGTCACTGTGAGATTGAGATCTGAGATCTACCAATACTGACTGTATTTCTGTTTGTCATCTGCTTTGGCGTGTCACTAGGATTCACTCAAGTCCCTGCATGAAAAAGATCAAAGGACAGTTTACCGACTTACACTGGTTAAAGGTTGGAATGCTGAAGAGATAGATGCATATGCGAAACTGCTAGATCTTGGCCAGCCCGATTTCATTGAAATCAAGGGTGTAACATATTGTGGCTCGTAAGTGCTGCCGTTTTATTTTCTTGAATGCAGATTATGGCTTGGCCTTTTGTTTTGCTGGTTTGCTCATGTTACATGTTATGATGATGCATACACAGGTCAGCGACTTCAAAGTTGACAATGGAAAATGTACCTTGGCACTCTGATGTAAAGGAATTCTCTGAGGTTTTGGCATCAAAAAGCAATGGTGTATACGAAGTAGCGTGTGAGCATGCTCATTCATGCTGTGTCCTACTTGCAAAGGTAGATAAGTTCAAGATCAACGGCAAATGGCATACCTGGATAGATTATGACCGTTTCCATGAACTGGTGAGCTTCCTGAACAACTAGATTGTGGCACAGCGAAGCAGATAATTCCCTCTGACTTAGATATTCATTTGCCAATACAGGTGACATCCGGAAAGCCTTTCAAGAGCCGAGATTACATGGCCATGACGCCCTCATGGGCTGTCTATGGTGCAGAGGAGGGTGGATTCGATCCGGATCAATCTCGTTTCAAGAAGGAAAGGCGCCATGGAACTGCTGCGCTCAAAAGCTGATCTTCTTGAGAAGACATGGACCTGCTACTTCCGAACACTGACCTATGTTACTGCTTTCTAGAGGCTAAAATTTTGGAAGCAAGGATTTTTGAAATGTTTCCAAGCCATATATTTTCTGTTTGTCGTGTGAATCATTTTTTTATATAATTTGTATTGGCACATGCATTTTCTTCTGATGTAGTGACGGGGCGAGTTCACGACTGATATTCTTGGAGACCTGAGAAAGTGATAAGAAAACGTGTAAGCATAACAAATACACTCGTCTGCTGATTTTTTTAAGAGAAAAATAGTATTTTTATGATTGATTTATACAGATTAAATCCAACAGACTATACCCTGTTAAGAGGCAGATTGATAAGACTGTTATCGGTCATGGTGTAGTATTTTTTACTCACAACAAAAACAACTAAGCTGGCTTATTGGTCATAAAAACTATCAATCGAACAGTCCATCAGCATTAAGAAAAGCAGAAAACAACCATTGCGTCTAGCATCATTTTCCTTTCTTATGCCAGAGCTTGACTTCGGTTCATGTAATTATTCATGAAATTTGTGGTGAAAAGTTAGTGTAGCATTTTCATTGTTATTTGACAAACTTTATCTAAACACCTAACTAGGCTTAAAAAATTCGTCTCGATATCTACATACTAAAAGTACAATTAATTATTTTTTTACATATATTTAATGTTCCATGCATGTGTCCAGGGTTTTTTATACCGATCGGTAACCGGTCGGTATGGTCGGTTACCGGCCAAACTGGACCGGACCGGTTTCGGTTCGGTCCGGTTTGGTTTTTTTAAATTTTAAATTTTAAATTTTAAAAATAAATTCTGAAAAAATTCTTAGAAATAGTTCATGATTTATAGAAGCTAATGGTGTAAAATTTTTTCAAATTTGAGTTCGTTTAGTATTTATTTAGACGTTTAGAAGTTTGAAGAAAAAGAAAAAGAAAAAGAAAAAAATACATAGTCGACGGCCCATTAAATCATGAAGGTCGAAAAACATACTAAACACACTCAAATTTGAAAATTTTTGACATCGTTGGATTCTATAAATCATGAAGTATTTTTAGGAATTTTTTAGCATTTTTTTTTTAAAAAAATAAATTTGAATTTTGAAAAAACCTCTCAAACCGACCGGTAAACCGCTCAAACCGGTCGGTATACCGGTCAAACCGGTCGGTATACCGGTGACAAACCGAACCGAAGCGGCGTTTGAATTCAAAATCCAAACCGACCGGTATCTGGCGGTTACCGGCCAAACCGGACCGGTATACCGTTACCGGAGGCCGGCGGTAACCAGATACCGGTCGGTAAAAAAAACCCTGCATGTGTCTAAAGATTTGATGTGCCGGAAAATTTTGAAAATTTTTGGGTGTTTTTGGGAATCTGAACGTGGCCTAAGCTTATTCGAAATTAGACCTCTGTAATAAATACTCCCTCCGTCCATAAAAACATGCAATTATGAGATCCGTGCCAGTTAAATTGATTCAAGTTTGACCAATGTTATAATAAAAGGTATTATTATTTATGTTGTTAAATAAAATTATTATGAAAATATATTCTATTACTAATCTGGTATATTTTTCCGTATCAAGAATGTTTAACCCTGTACAATATTATACCCTTGTTGATACAAAATTATTAGTAAATTATAGAATGTCGTTAAACAAAGGTATTAGTATAGAATAAAATCTTTTCACAAGATAAAAAATCATTAGTAAATTATAGAATAAAAAGAGAGTGCTAGGAATACTTAATTTTTTCACAAGATATTGAAGTGTCATACTCTTTTATTAGCTCTTGTTGGAGCATGGAAAAAAAATTTATGAGTTTTTTTATCGATGATGGCAATGTTTCCAGTTCATGGGAACTATTGTTCCATATTTAGCACAAAAAAGTTTAATATTTACTTAGAAAATTGTAAAAAATATAAAATTATTCTCTCCATTCCAAATTATAACGTTTTGATTTGTTTTGGTACATCCATTTTGCTATGTATTTAGATATATATTATATCTAGATATATAATAAAATGGAAGTAACAAAAAAATCAAAGCGACTTATAATTTAGAACAGAGGAAGTGTTTTTACTTTAGAAAAATATTATTAGGCTTCTTGGTTTATGATGGTATAGCTTCAATAGAAAATATTCAACCTTAATAAAATATAAAAGTTTTATTTACCTATTTGCAATGTACGTACTATATATTTAAAATTTCTGTTATTTAAAACCGATGTTGTACTAGCCACTGATAGTGTCCAATGAAGAAAATAGATATGAAATCAATAAAAATTTATAAAAAATAAAATGCGGAGAAAGAAAAATAAAAAACAGAAATTTTCTAAAAATCTAAAAAAAAAAGCCCACATGAATTCTCCGCCGTCGATATTCCCGTCCGATGCATCCCTTCTTCCTTCTTCCCCTGGCCTCCTCGCTCTCTCTCGAGTCTCGAGTGTCCAAAAAAAAAAAAAAAAAAACCTCGCTCGCTCCCCTCTCGCTCTCAGAGGGCCCGCTCTCAGACTGGGCCGCCGCCGCCGGTGCTGAGGCTTTCGTTGTTCTCTCCGCCGGCGACGAGCACCCACCAGGTACTCCCACCCCTTCCCTTATGCTGTGCGAATCTGAGCACCGAAACCCTAACCTCAAGCTATTTAGCTATTTGACAAGCCTCCTAACTTCGAAGTTTTTGTAAAAAATATTGGATGTACATGTGTACACCCATGTTCCTTTACTGGACCCACCCTTGCTTCTCAAAGGTCTATGCATTTTGCCCAGCTTAAATCAATCTATAGTACCGTGTGCAACTACATCCACCACCAGAAGATGAACATGGCCCAAAATTAAGCTGCTTAACGGCTTGTGTGCTAGGAGAAGTAATCGTATCAGCTATGTTTTGTTTGTCATCGTTGTTATTTTTTCTTATGACAGGAAAGCTCCTCGTTCCCAAATGAAGCACATATTCAAGATTGCTGCAATACTGGTAGCAATCTCAGCCATCTGGATTGCTCTCCTTGAATCCTCAACTGTTCCTCGAAGTTATACTTGGCTGGTCAGTGTCACTGATGTTTGCTAGTAAATATCTTAAAAAAATTAGTGCAAGGCGATTAGTAGTTTGTTTGTGAATTTGGTTGTTGCTGTTTCAGCTTCCCATCTACTCGGTAGTGGCTCTTGGATGCTACGGCCTTTTTATGGTTGGATTTGGACTTATGTTTTTCCCAACTTGTCCTCAAGAAGCTGTACTACTGCAACAGGTTAGCTATTTTAGTCCTAGATACTAAATTTCATTTCTTAATGTATCCATGACTAAACTGAGGAACCTTGGAAACTTCTTGAGGTGTCTTTGCAGTGCATCTCATGGATCTTCATACAGATGATGACAAAGAAATCCATGCTAAATGATATTCTTTTTTTTTGGCTGTATGACCATACTTTGGTTTATTCTTACTTGTCTGAGATTGACGTATTATGCAGGATATTGTGGAGGCAAAGGAATTCCTAGCAAAGAAGGGTGTTGATGTGGGCTCTGAGTGAGACCAATTTTCAGTGGTTGACATTCATGATTGTTTTGAAGGATCACCCATTTTGTTCCTTAGAATAGGTTACTCTTTTGGATATTGTAGATAGAAAATGTGTCATTACTAACACAATTTTAGTTAGTTGGCATGTTACAATTATGCTTTTGTCAATGATGGGGGTCACATTGACTTGCTGGTGTTTTTAAGTTTTAAAAAGTGATCTGTTGTAGGAATATTTGGTTCCTATGTCGATTTCCCGTCAGTACGTCGCCTTATGCCTTGTAATGCTGTTTGTGTTTGCAACTCCCTTTCAGGATTCAATGTTTGAAATTTTGTGCAGAACATCCAACGTTTCTTCTGTTCGATATTACAGGTTACAAATTATAATTAACAGATATTCTGATGTGTTTAATGCCATAATGGCTAACAATGAGGCAATGAGATCATTGAGTTCAGAATGTCAGGTGGTAAATATGCTAAGTCAAATAATCGCTTTCCTACCCTTGAAAAACTAGATAGAATCCTGATGACTAAGAGCTGGGAAGATTTATTTCCTTGAGTGACGTGCTATAAAATGCAACGGAGATTTCTGACCGCAATCCCTGATTTTAACTACTACAACCAAGCAGCGCCTGAAACAACTGTACTTTTGTTTTGAGTTTGTCTGGCTTACACATGCTGACTTTTTACCCCAAATGGATGATATTTGGACAAAACCATGTTATGCTTCGGACAAGATCCAAAAGAAATTGAAGCTATTTAAACAGTATTCTGAGGATTGGGGTTTCTATCAGCAGGTTGAAATATGACTTCGAACTTATAGAGGAAGGTGTGTTATCAGTTATCACAAGATCAATTCCACGAAAAATCAGGTAAACAAGCTGAACTGTTGAATATTCAGAAAAACGGGAACTATATTGCCTAAAGAGATCCCATGAAACATTGCTTCTCAAAGGGGACTATAGCACTGAATAGTTTCATAGAGTTACAAGTGGTAGAAAAAAAAAGGAAGAATACAATTTTCAGCCCTCATAACGGTAACAAGCTGAACTGTTGAATATTCAGAAAAACGGGAACTATATTGCCTAAAGAGATCCCATGAAACATTGCTTCTCAAAGGGGGACTATAGCACAGAATAGTTTCATAGAGTTACAAGTGGTTAGAAAAAAAAGGAAGAATACAATTTTCAGCCCTCATAATGGTGAAAACATCATAGAGGGTGATAGTAATCTGTTACAGCATGCTACTAATTATTTCAAGGACTTCTTTGGTCCAGCACATGGAAATATTTTCCCTATTGAATCCTAATCTGTGGAGTGATTCTGTTAGAATTCATGAAAATGACTCCATAGGAAGTGGTGTGGAGCATCATAGGAACCAGCTTCTTAGTGATAGAACTATTCACTCTTTTGGCTTATAGCTATTTGCTGGTCAATCTGGAAAGCTTGAAACAATGCTTGCTTTTAGAAAATAAAACTTACTAAACATCCAGCTGAAATCACCTTTTACGCTTGTGTGATTATGCACTATCGGCCAGGACTGGTAATTGGTGGCCTGTTTCTTTCCTCTCTATTTCTTGGTGCAAACTGCTTGCATTTTCATGAGCTAAATAGAAATGGATCTGAACTTGTAGTGCACAATTTGTATCTGAACTTGCTGCCGCTGATCTTCAGTCAGTCTTCAGTTAATGAAACCTTTCTTTATATTATTATTAGAAGAAAAGGATCTCACACAGGTTTCCTACCAATAATCTTTACATGAGCAGTACCCATCTCTGAAATGATGAAACCTCGTTGCATCTCGCACTATGATCTCCCTGTCCACAACTTTGGAGATGAACTTGATTGCTGTGTGGCAATCATTGCACACCCGCAGATTTTTCATGATCCGCAATGTTGTCTTTTCTGGCGTGCTGATGAGACCAAACGCAATGGCAAGCTTCTCGCTGTGATGGCTCAGCAACTCTTCCTTCAGCTCGTCATCAACGTCGTGCAGAACAGAGTTCAGGTCGGGGACAAATCCTGCCTTCTTGATCTCCTCCCACATTTCAGAGGCCTTCTTGTAGATTACATCCCTCTGTGGATGAAGGACGTCATCTGCTCTGAAGACATGAACCTTGCTCTGTACATGAGTCCAGCTGAAACCGATCTCCTTCTTCACTGCTTTGTCCTTCCTCAGCTTCCAGATCCTTGCTGCGTCATTCCACCTCCCACAGGCAGAATAGACATTGGCAAGGGCAGAGTAGGCGCCACTGTTGTCAGGATCAATTGACAACAACTTCTCTGCAGCGAGTTCTGCTAAATCTGCATTCTTACGCACTCTGCAAGCTGCAAGGAGTGAACCCCAGACTACTGTATCTGGCGCAACAGGCATCTGTTGGATGAATTCGTGAGCTTCTGTGAGCAGGCCGGCACGGGCATGCAGGTCAACCATGCACGCATAATGGCTCATTTCTGGTACAATGCCATGCCCATTCTGCATCTGCTCATAGTATCTCTTCCCTTTGTCTATAAAACCAGCATGTGTACAAGCTGAAAACACGCCTATGTATGTTATACGGTCTGGTTTCACACCAACACGAAGCATTTCTTCAAAAAGGACAACAGCTTGTTCTCCCAAACCATGCTGTGCCAGAGCCACAATCATTGATGTCCATGTAACTGTTTCCTTGCGCCAGCAAATCTGATCAAACACCCTTCTGGCCAGTGGCACACTGCCTGACCTTGCATACACTGTGATAATGGCATTGCTGACAGAAACAGATTGCTCCTGCAATGATCTGATGGCCTTGCTGTGGATCTGCTTTCCATAATCAAGATATGCCAAGCTTGCACAGGCACTGAGAACAGCAGCAAGCGTATGACTGTTTGGTTCCGGGCCACTTTTGATCATTGACCTGAAGAGCTCCATGGCTTCATCATTCTGACCATTCTGCTGATAGCCAACAATCATAGCAGTCCAGGCAATGACATCACAATTGTTCATAACGTCGAAGATTTCCCTTGCCTGCTTTGTGTCCCCGAGCTTGACATAGCCTTCCAGGAGAGCCGTGAAGGAGATAACATTCAGATCAGCAACCACTGCCTGGTCCATGATCCTCCTTGCAGTTTCCACACTTCCGGATTTTGCATACGTTGAGATGAGAGCATTCATAATCTGACTGCTGCACGGCATTCCAGTTCTCAGGATATAAGAGTGCATCTGCTTTCCCATCTTCAGCATGCGAAGGTTCGCGCAAGCTGATAGGACACTGGTTACCGTGAATGCATCTGGCTCCATGGAAGAAGCGGTCAGCATTCGTGAGAAGAACTTCAATGCCATGTCATCAAGCCCATTCTGGTTATACCCTGCTATGATGGCGTTCCAAGAGACAATGTTTCGTTCTTCCATGTTCTCGAACATGGACACAGCAAGGTCCATCCTCCCCTGGTGGGTGTACAGCGACACCATGGCATTCCAGCTTGACTCGCTCCGCACCTTCATCCTCTCAAACACAGCCCTCGCTGTCTCAGCATCCCCACACTTGCCATACATGTTGAGAACCGAGTTAGCCACGGGCACGCAGCTGCTCAGCCCCAGCTTGACGACGAAGGAGTGGACCTTTCTCCCAACTCCGCGGGCCTCTGTCGCAGCACACGATGAAAGCACGTTCGTCAGCGTGAACTGCGACGGCGCAAGCCCTTCACCGACCATGTCAAGGAACATCCTCACAGCGTCCCAGAATCGGCCGGCGCGGTTGAGCCCGACGACCATGACGGTCCAGGACACGGCGTCCCGCTCGGGCATTTCGGCGAACAGTACGCGGGCGTCAGCGAGGCGGCCGGATTTGGCGTACATCGACAGCAGCGAGTTCCACGTGAACGCGTTCCGCCGCGCGTACGGAATGTCGTCGAACAGACGCCGCGCCTCGTGGAAGCACCCGCGACTCACGCCCGCGCTGGCGTAGTAGGAGAGGAGGTTGTTGCAGAGGTAGGCGCTGACGAGGAGGCCCGCCTTGACGGCGTGCGCGTGGATGGCCCGGCCTGCGGACGGGTTGACCGCGGTCCGGCAAAACTGCAGGAGCCGCGCGTAGTGGTCGGTGGCCGTGGCCGTGGCGGCCGCGGCCGCTGCCATGTCTGCCGGCAGCGCCGCCGCGGCCTCGGCGGCATTTCGCATGGCCTGGAAGAGCTGCTTCGTTGTGGATCCGGTGGAACGCTACCGCGTCAGGGCTTAAAGTCCATGGGCCTCCAAAATCTAGACAGGTTGGCTCATTTGGAAAAGACTCATGGGCCGCAACATTGACTTTAAGCCCAGTTGAAGGGTCCCCGCGACCCCGCCGCAACTCAGGAAAGGGAAGTGAAAGTGCACCAATGATTGAGAACCGACTGAGAAGTTTTTTTTCCTCGTCGAGCCGTCGACTCGTCGTCATCCTCTTCTCTCTTCTTCCATTCCATTCCACTCCGCAGCCCTCTCCCAAATCAATCCACTAGCGCCGGCGCCGGATCCAGGAGGAGGAGAAGGAGGAAGATGACTGTGGGCATGATCAACGCAAACCCGGTGGTGCACGAGCGGCCGGAGCGCTCCGCGCACCCCCACGCCGCCGACGCGCTCGACCCGCTCGATGTCTTTGGTACAGTACTTCAGTCCTCTCCTCGTGAGTCCATCTCGCTCGACGGAGCTGATGGATGGCTGTGCTTTCGTGATGCGGTATGTCAGATACGGTGCGGGACATCAAGGACCCGGAGCACCCGTACTCCTTGGAGCAGCTCAGCGTGCTGTCGCAGGAGTCCGTCTCCGTTGACGAGAAGCTCGGACGCATCCAGTACGTATGTTGTATACTGTTTTCAAATCCTCCACGTCATACTGTCCTAAACAATTTGTTGTTGGGGAATGAGCTCTGGTGTGACTAGGGTATGGCATCACAGTAGACAGTAGGGGTTGTATCCTGTGTGGCGATTGGGGGTTGAGCATAAGGAGGTTATGTCACATTCGTGTTATAGTTTATTTAGATTTCTCTGGATTATCAGATTCCTTGTGGGTTTCTGCCTTTCTGGTTGGATTGTGGAGCACGTGCACAATCTTAGCTTGTTGGATCTGGACTTGCTTCTTGACTAGAGAAATAAAATTTGGCACCTAGATGTACGCTTTCTTCACTTTCGTTGTCCTTGTTGAGATTGGAGTGTGAACTGTGAATGTACTGTCAGTCGAGCAGGTTACGTGGGAACTGGGAATTGCCTATACCTGCTAGTGGTTATGTGAGAAGGAATGTAGTCTTTAGCTGTTTTGCCTGTTTATTTTAGCACATCTGCACTTCTAGGGATGAACGTTTTTTGCCAGTTTCCCTGACCATGCTCTCAGCTGATCATATTCATTCATTGGATGCACACTCTCAGGGTGTGAGGCTGCATTTATTTGGGAGCATCATGTGTTAGACCCTAAAAAAGAAGAAAAATCCTGAACTGACTCTGATTGCAGTAACATAGAGAACCACGTCTAAACATCTAGCTTTGCTTTTCTGCAATTCCTTAAATGTTGCAATTTCCTGCAGGATAACCTTCACTCCAACTGTGCAGCACTGCAGTATGGCCACAGTCATTGGTCTGTGCCTCCGACTTAAGTTGATGCAGAACTTCCCTCCACATTTCAAGGTGCTTATATGTTCTGTATTTCTGGAATTCTTGTTATGACGACCAGTTTAGATGTATTATATTCAGGGCATGTTCTTGCCATTTTGGAACTTTGGTTATTAATTCGGTTAGCTTCTATTATTGTGTAATGGGACACTCAATCGGACTGGTCGGATGTGAGCTTCTTAAGCATATTTAAAATTACATGAACTTTGGGTGGACCAGACCAAGAGAACCAAGCAAAGACTGATTTATAACATTCATCATGGAATAATTTCATAAACTTACTTATCACCAGGACCCTAAATCTGCCCTTCTGAGATTCAAAGTTTGGACAATTGTGTAATTAACAACAAACACTATTTATTTTGATCTGATTTAAGATGGAGATTGGCAAGATTTTATATGGTTACTTTTCTTAAATAAATTGTTAATATACGAGGTAGCTATGCTGCAACTGAGCTGCAAGATGCTCTTTGTATTTTATCAACATTCTCTGCTTCTATATTGGATATCATATAATAGGTGCAGCCTCTTCTCGAGAGTATTGGTTGTTACAGAATATAGCAGACCCCACTTTCCAAACTTTCATGTTAATATAGCAGACCCCACTTTCCAAACTTTCATGATACTGGTTTACTGGAATTGTTATACCACCACTAATTCAGCATAGCATCCCATTTGCACGGTTTCCTAATTTATTGTTAATTCAGTCATCAAGCATATATGCAATCCTTTACCTTTGCACTAATTGGCAGGTTGACATCAAAGTTGCTCCAGGATCTCTTGCTAATGAAGAGTCAGGTGTGTACACTGACAAATTTCTAAGGTTAATATCTAAGGAGTAATATTGTGTGGCCCAGTCACTATTCAGAAGCCCACTTAATTACTTTCATATAATATTGTTTTCTTTTTCATAAATCTGCTTTGGATGTATGCTCTCTGTTCCTATTTGGGGAAGCCAAACTAAGCATTATTTTGTAGACATATTTGAAATAGTATAGATGGCACCTTTAAGAGATGATATGTTTCTATCATGTAACTTGTAGATTCTTAAGGTACCAGATTGATTTGAGTAAAATTATAGCATGTCCGTGCATATTTTTCTTTTAGTCTACACAAGAATATATTGTTGAATGTTTTCAAAACATGTCATATTCTACTGCCACAGGACTTTTATATCAGCAGAATATCAACATCATAGAATACAATTGCAACTATGGCATTTTAAATTTGTTATGTGACTTTGGATGAAATGACAGTAAACAAGCAACTGAACGACAAGGAAAGAGTTGCAGCAGCCTTGGAAAACCCCAACCTACGCCAGTTGGTTGATGAATGCTTATGCTTCAATGATCCATACTCACGTTAACTTGTTCCATGCTGCTTCACTAGTCACAACCTGCCTGCTGTGCTGTACAGTTGTAACCATGCATGCTGTAGTTTGCGCAATATGTTGACACTGTTGTTATATCTGGCAACATATAATTAGCTGCCCAAGACATCCTTTTTTGCCTTTTAAAATGTATATGAATCCCAGAGTATGACCAGAGTTGCCTGCTTATGTGTCATTAACATCCAACAGCAAGTGCCTTTTGTTGTAAAACCTTGATCTTTGTTGCCTTGTTGGTCATCTACATAGAAAGTCAATTTCTTATCTTGTTATGTTCGGTCCCAGAAGTGAACCTGTTGTTATACTGTAATTGTATTGCTTTTGGTCAGCTGCTCTATCATTCGCAACCATCTTCTGATTGTAAACTCACAAGAAGACCAACCGTGGGGTGCTCTCTGTAGCCTCCAAAGTCCATAGTCGGTAAGAGATTGTGTTATGATGTTTGTGATTGGCTATTCATGCCTATTTTCCAATATATAACCTGTGCCCCTGCTCCTGAGTCAAAGACTCAAAGTATTACAACCCACCCATCTGGAACTTGCTCTGTGGAACAATGTCTCGAGTTGCTGGTCATCTCTTCCTTTTCAGATGGAAAATTTACACCAAACACTCGTTAAATACAGCAAATAATTGAAGGTCGGAGTAGCCATCATATATGCCTTTTACTAACATGAAATTAGAAATCTGGTTAAAAAAAATGGTGTCACGAGGCATTTTACGTCGAGTAGAATCATTCCCGCTATTTTCATATTTTATTTTGTGAAAGTCTAGAGCATCTATTGAGACTAGAGACAAAAACGGGATAGATATTTCTTGATATCTGTTCGTGCTGAAAGGGTCAAAACCATACATGAATTGTCTGTATCTTAATCTGAACATTTAATATTCGTATCACGTATCCGAATTCAAAAACACAAAATCGGATTTCAGATTAGTATATATAATAATATCCGACATGATCTATATTTGGTTGCGAGATCCGACAAAAATTATAGGATAGTATATAGGCAACGTATGCTATACAAACTCTCTTCCCATGCAAACTATGCAAACTACGACCACCACCGTTAGATCGTCATCCGATGGTTGCAACCAAGAGTGGGAATCATTAGCAAATAGCCCCCCCGGCCGCTGCTGCGCTCTGCGGCCACGCCCCGGCCGCTGCTGCGCTCTGCGGCCACGCCCTGCTGCCATGATGGCATACGTTGATAATGATTCTCACTCTTGGTTGCAGCCATCGGATGACGATCTAACAGTGGTAGTCGTAGTTTGTATGGGAAGGGAGTTTGTATAGCATAAGTTGACTAGTATATATATGATATATGATATGATGTATTTGTATCCGATCTGGTTTCATCCCTAATTAAGATCAGGCATTTTGGAATTTCCCCACCGTTCTATTCCTGGTGACATGGCAAATTGAGTTCAAACAAGCAACCTTGTAGACAGGAGCTTTGTGGAAGAATGGAAGAAAAACGAAGGCGAAAAAAAAAATCCCTGCCTCAATTAATCAAATTCTAGGACCCGATGGCGATAGAGATATTTTGGAGGATTGAGACGATGAATGAATTGAGGCGTAAGATGATGACTGGTCGGTGACGCCTCCCCGGTCCACGTCTGTTGGTAATGGATATGGATGTCGGCAAAAATTCAGTCCATTGGATCTGTGGGCACGGATGGAGAAAACCATTGATCTTCTGTGCTGCGATTTATGGATCTATTTGGTATCATTCATAACTATAGTGTTTTTGCCAAATACTTTTTTTTCTATTTATTCTCCCTCTCACAAAAGAAGAAGCAAAGATTAAGTTGAAAAAAAATAGTTTTTCACAGTTTACATTCTTATTTTTCTCAACCATACATGAAGTTGTTGGTGTGAAACACTTTTTCTAACCCAACTTAGCTTCACCTAAAAGTTGTTCATAAAGCTAAAGCTATGACAAACAGAGCTATAGCCTATAGTTGAGAAAAAAAATCAGTTTTAATTAAATCTATCCCCTTCAATCTTCGCAAAAGAAACCCTTATAAATATAGTTTTTTTTTCCTAAAATAAATTTCCCCATCATCCATTGCCGTCCAGAACTTTCGGCGTGCCCGGACTCATTCCTCATTCCTCCCCGGTCCGCTTGGGCCTCGCTCTGCCTTCGCGCATCCTCGCCAGCGCCGCCGCACGCATCCCCCGAGCCTCTTTCCGCCGGGATGCGCCGTCGGTGATTCCCGTCCGCTGCATCCCTTCTTCCCCTTCCCGGCTCCTCGTTCTCTCTCTCTCTCGCGCGCGCGCTCCCCTCTCGCTCTCAGACGACTGCTGGGCCGCCGCCGCCCTAAGCCAGGTGCCGAGGCTTTCGTTGTTCCCTCCGCCGGCGACGAGCACCCACCAGGTACTCTCACCTCTTCTCTACCCTTCCCTTATGCTGTGCGAAACTGAGCACCGAAACCCTAACCTCCCTTTACTGAACCCGCCCATGTAGATAGCATGCGAGTAAATTTGTGGCCAAATTAGCATGTTTTATGTTTGTCTCTGTTTAATCTAACAAATTAAATTTTGTTGATACTCTGGTGCTAAACCTTTTCAGCGTTGCTTTTGCAGTTAGTGGAATTGAACTGTTTCTAAGGCTGCAGAAAGAGTTCCTTGTAGTCTAATCTACATATTGATGCCCTTGCTAATGCGATAAGGAATTGTGTCGATTTGATATTAGTGCAAGATGGGTGATGGGGTGGCTTTTGAGGCTGCGAGGAAGATTATCATGCACCCGCTTTATGCGCCACGGTCTTCACCGTGGCTTGACTTGAAGGTGTTCTATGTTAGGGTAAGCAACTGTGTGGTGGATGAGTCTGCACCGGAGCATCTCACGCTGAACCACATCCCTCTGTCACCTGATACAGTTATTGAGGTGAATGGCCAGCGGAGTAGTATGCATACTGAGTTCATATCCTCCTCACTGAGGAGGGACAGGGTTGACAAAAAGACAGAGGAAGCTACTTTTGTGAGCACAGATAATATACGGATGACAGGGAGTGTGAGGTTCCAAGTGTTTGATAAGAATGATCTCTTGCTCACAGGCGATCTAGATTTATGCAATGCCAATGGAGTTGTTGGGGAATCGAAGAATAACAGCAAGAAATGGAATATGAAGTGTCAGTCATCCACATCATGCAATGGCTTCTTGAAGGGAAGGCTGTCCAATGGCTCGGAATATGTACAACCTATGATCGAGGTTTATGTTGCTGGAACTTTCTCTGGCACACCTATCATATTAACAAAGACAATTCAGCTTATATCACGAAGGAAGTCTGAAATGAAACTAAAGCTTGATTCCATCCCTGAGAATGAAGCAACTGAACAACAGAAGGAAGAGTCAGCTGAGGACACTTTGAAGGTACTTACCATCTGTACAGTGACCATTCTCGACTGCTTTTATCCAACTGCAATCTCACATGTGGACCTTTTTTTGCCTCAAGCACACAAATTCTGTCTTATGCTTGCCACTCACTTGGGAGCTCTGAGCTATTTTGGCTTTAAGGGACACCTGCAGTCATGACTTATGAAACAACTACAAATCATTCACTATAAGAAACAGCAATGAAATGTGACTTGTTTGCTGCTAACTACTTGTTGGTTTAGTCACTTTGACCATCCTCATCCAACATGTGACAAAAAAGATTATTTCTGCAAACACAATCAATTAGCTTTCTTTTCTATGTATATATGTGTTGTTGCATTGCTATTACAGGACATATCAACGTATTTATATCATTTCTCATGTTAATGCTCACTTTATACATAGCTTCCATATGAAAACCACTGCAAACTTATTCTCATTTATAGAATCTGAAAGGAAGTTTACCTCATATTGGTATCATGGTTCACGGTTGATTGGTCGTAAATTGCATTTGCTTCTAGAACTAGAAATAAACTGAAAATATGAATGTTGTAGCTGACTTGTTGCATGGTTACTCTTTTACGAGGATGACTAGGAGATAGTAATGAACCTCATAGCAGCCATTATATGAACTCAATACCTATCTCCCGATAATTTTTTTTGTTGTGGTGCCACCCTTCTGTAAACCAAGCAGTGACTAGCCTCTGGCACTCATTTTCCAAAGCACCAATTGACTTGCTTTCAGAACAACCCTGATCAGTTATAGCGGAAATACCACCCGTACTACGTACACCATTCCCAACGCGGAGCGCCTTTATTTTCGTATTGAACTCCGCTAGGAAGAAAAACTTAGACCGTAGCCTTGTCGCGGCCTGATTGCTGGTATACCTGGCCTTCAGATAAATAGACTGTAGAAGGGTTGAATATTCAAAGGTGCTCATGTTTGCTGTGCTCATAGGTTATGCCCATTGAAACTGGGAGCTTAGGTAGCTGATTTCTAGTGTACCATAGGATATAGTGTCCTATCTTCTATGGCACACTCAGGGCTACAATTGATGAATTTTGATCTTCAATAATGGTATCTCATTTTCAAATTTGCTGTGATATGATTTTGTCTAATGCAACTATTCATAAGGATAGAGGGTGTGAAGGGAGATTGTTTGCTCTGCTAAGTTGTCTGATTACTGGAAAGACCAAGGGAGTTTTTGGTTGCTGGCCATGGGACGCCAAGCCACAGCCAAGGCTGCCACACTCTGCCACAGCACTGTTTGGTTACTAATTAAAGTTAGGCAACCACAGTTTTCACAGGTCATATTTTCGCCACGGTTGTGGCGATCGATTCTGCCGCCACCAAACGTGGCGCCGCCACACATTCCATGGCGCAGTTTGGCTAGGAACCAAACACGCTCCAACTTTACTGCTACAGTGATTCAACGAATTTTTTTTTTATTATTGTATAGTGCTATTTTTTTATGGGAAGATGATTTCTCAATGGAAATTCACCTATGAATTTGGATAGTACTCTGGATATTAATGTCCAAATGGAGGTTATTGGGCTTTCCTGTACAACATTGCAAAAGTGTTTCACTTTATTCACGGATAAAACATTCACCACATTAGCTTACACTTAGTTGTAGGCCACTTCAGGAATGTATTGTTTAAGTCACTTGATCCTTATATCCAAAGCATGGAGTTCACGTTTATGATTTATGTCACTGACATACGATACTATCCTTATCTTTCCTGTTACTTGTTTCAGGTATCAGAATTCCAGGATTCCAAATCTGAGACTGATGTTGATGTTGACTATAACAGCTTGTACTCAAGGCAGGACTTTCTAGAGGGTGAGGATGGTGAGCTTTCATGGTTTAATGCTGGTGTCCGTGTTGGAGTTGGGATCGGCCTTGGCGTGTGTGTGGGTATCGGATTGGGCGTCGGCCTGCTGGTTCGTACATACCAAAGCACCAGTAGGAACTTCAGGCGGCGACTGCCCTGATCTGCAAATGGTCCCCATGAATGTAGATGTGTATTTACCTTGGTCGTGTAGGAATCTAACTGTCGACCTTTCCTGTCCATGCTATAGTCACATCTCACATATGAGTGGTTTTCTGTTCTTCTCTTTCTGCAGTCACCACAGTATCCGTTGCTTTTTTGTTTGCCATGCCAACCATTTTTGACCCTTGCGATGTAAATATGAGTCTGGTTAAAATAAGATTGGACGATATGGTCTGGAATTAAATGTATGGATGAAGGAACTTAAGTGACCGACGATTGTTGTGTGATTTGAGGGTGATGTTGCACCTACAAATTTGTTGAAAGTCATGTGTCATCTTTTACATGGAACTCAATTAGGTGACCAGTTATTTGAGTCATGGTCTTTTTTGGAGCTTTTTCCAGATTTTGCGCCATGCAGCCCTTGTGGTTGCACCTGCAGTGTGATCTGTGATCCCCTTTTAGGTTTAGTCCGTCTTTGATATATCTCGTGCTGTTTCCACCCATCCTCGCCACCCGCCTTCTGCCTTTTCTCTAGATCTTATTAATGGCACTCGCTGTTTATTGGCCTGGAATGTTCTTTTGTTGCTTGGCAACTACAAGTACAGTTTAAACCAATGGCCGTCCAGAACCGTGCACACAGAATTTTGTGTACTAACATTGCAAGTAACCCTTGTAGTACACTTGGTACTGAAGTTCCGAGCCATGCTGTATTGCAGTACCAAACTCAAATCAGCATATCCTTGTACCACAGAACGTAAGCATCTTTCCAAGTTTCTTTTCCCGTACCGAGGAATGCTTGTGAATCACAACATCTTCATGCACCTAGGCGCCCCTTGATTAGCTTTTGAAGATTTTTGTTTTTTTTCTTAAAAAAAAACAAAATCTCCACCTTAAAGTCACAGAGATAATATTATAAATTGTACATAAACAAATAAAGGTAAAGCCACAGCAAAATCCTTCACGTTTTGCACAAATCCACATCATGGTCAAAGGCGATCACACTCCCCCACCCCACTACCACCTACACCTATACCTAACCAAAAGCTACAAGCCTAGAGAGAATCCAAACGCAAATGCCATCCAGAAACGCAAATGTCTCCGTTCCCGGCTTTGCTTGCGAATGGGGTGAACTGGGGTGCCGGTGCAAACAGCGGCAGGGCAGCCCCCTGTCACCATGGACGTGTGACTTCCAAGGCAATCCTCCCAGTCACCCCCAACCGAAAGCGTCATCATCTACTACTACTACTAGCGCAAGCGAGGGTGACATGGCCGCTTGCTCTCCCCCTCCTCCTCTCCGGACGAGACACCTCATCCTCCCTCCCTCCCTCGCCGTACGGCTCGGTGGCGGTGAGGCACAGCAAGCAAGCAAGGAGGAGGTTGAAGACAACGAAAGCCCCGGAACGCTCACGCGCACCAACCCCGAGCAGAGCAGAGGAGACGCCGCGCTCTTGCTCTTTCCACTTCACGCACCTAACTGACTAGCGCCTGACACGCCTGACGAGGGTCGAGAGGACAGAGGAGAGGTTCATGGTGCAGTGGAGCAGCGGGCGGCACCGGAGCCTCGACCCCTTCTTCTCTTCTCCCCCGCGGGCGCCGAGACATGGCCAAGGTGCCCGATCTCGGCTCCGACTTCGCCCAGAAGCTGCTCAGGGACCTCCGCCGCCGCCGGGAGCGGCTCGGCTTCGAGTCCTCCGCCGCGCCTCCGCCTCGGGCGAAGGGTAAGCAAGCTTCCTTCCTCGCCGACCGCCGCCGGTGCTCGCTTTCAACTGTGGCATTGCGTTCTCCTCTTCGCTCTGCTCTCGTTCGTTTTCCCTTGTCCGGAAAAAAGTCAGTGAGCAGCGGTCACTGCGCACTGTTCCTCATTCCATTTTCGGATGTTTGTTGCCGTCGACGTAAATTTGCATCTGTTCCTGATGAAAAGAATAAAAGTACCAGTAGATAGATTTATTCATCAACATCTGTCATGTTCTGCAGATGGGACTTATTCATCGAATGCTCAGAAACCACCACCACCTCAAGTTCAGAAGCCACAGCAAGCAGCTCCTCGGGTAGCAACAAGATCACAAGCAGCAACGACAACGAGCATATCAGTAAGCCGGAAAGACCCAGACGATCTTACACTTTACACACACTTACTCTGAATTACGTACCTGCTTTACGATTCCTGTGCACTTGCAGCGCCGGCGGCAACATCAGCTCCATTGCCAGACCGGGGACGCCGCGCCGCCATGACGCGCCGGCCGTCGCCCACGTCGCACGCCATCGTGCCGTTCCAAGGAGGACGAGGAGGGGTTAAGCAGACGGCGCCCGCGGCCAACGCCGGCGGCGTGGACGTGCAGATGGCGCGGCCCTCGCGCTCAGCAACAGCGGCAAGCCCCAGAAACGTGCACCTCGTGGGCGCCAGGGCACCGGCGGCTCCGTGTCTTCGGGCGAGCCGGGCACGGGCATCAGGACGTCGCAGGCGCAGGCGCGCCATCTCTGGCTCCCGGCGCGCCACGTCGTCGGCAAGGTGGCGATCGGCGTCCAGAAGCTGAACGACATTCTCGTGGCGTACTCCTCCGGCGGTGCTGCCGGTGCGAGGAGGAGGGGCTCGGTTGAGATCGGGAAGCAGCTGCTCAGAGGCGCCATGGACCTCGAGGAGTCGCTCAGCATGCTCATGATGCTCCAGGACGCGACGGACTACATGGAGATGGGGAACTCAGGGAACCGCGGCAAGGTGCTGCTGCTGCTGGAGGGCGGCAAGGAGAGCTGGAAGACCCCTGCTGCGCCGCGTTCGACGAGCTCTGCCTCTGCGAGGCTGGTAGAGATCGTCGACGACGATTCAGAAGAAGAGACCGAGCAGGGCAACGATGCAAAGAGCCCGTCAGATGCGTTCACGCAGATCGTTCCTCACGGCATGTCTCAGAGTTACAGACCCCTGCAGTTCGCCGGTGCCGCAAACAATCGCAAGAGGAATGCTACAAATGGCGGCGAGAAGGATGGCTCAAAGGTGAGGATGCCCAGTCTGATTGCCAAGCTGATGGGGCTGGAAAATCTTCCATCAGCGAAGACGGTTGCAGAGCGCAAGGGGACAGAGAGGGTTGTGAAACCTGAGGCGGTGCCAGAAAATCGACAGCGACAAATGCGATGGCTGGCACATTACCGATACGGATTGTAGCTTCAGAAAGGATGCCATCCAGAGGGCAGATCAAGAGTTTTCAGACAAGTGAGTGGAATACTAGCCTGTCAAAGTCTGAAGAATCTGCGCTGTCAGGTAGATTTTCACATCTCACGGCTGACAAGCAAACAAGGCAGACCATGAGGCAGATGTTAAGCAAACAAGAAGGTTCGGATAGAAGAGTTAGTGTAAACCAAGTAGTTGATGAGAAAATCGTTCATCGGAATACGAAGCTGGCTGAAGAGAGCAACCAGCAAAAGACAACAGTCGGTGCAGGAAGAAAGATGAATTTCCTTCAGAGATTTAGGAAGAATGGAAAGAGCAAGCCAGACATAGAAGAGAAAGCCATTGTTGTTGAAGAAAATAAACATAAGCTCGGAAAGAAGCAAACCACAAGCACAAAACAGAGAGACAGTGAGGTGAAGCCAAGGAAGACGAGAGAGAAGTTTAACAAGGAGAACCTTGCCAATCCTGGAAACAAGGCTCTAGGGAAGAATGCCAAGGCTGCAGACACCTATCAAATGAGAAGGCAAGCACAAAGTAAGCCGTCAGATAAGCAGACCATCGAAAAGAAGGTGAAGAGTTATCGTCAAATGCAGAGTGAAACAGCCATTCAGAGTCTAGAACAGAAGAGGTCACTGAAATCGGAACCAACTCCTACAAAAGAGAAGCTTGAATCTATTGCACTGACAGAACCCCAGAATGGAGAGGGCACAGAAGTAGATGATACCAGAAGTCACAAATCATCGGACAACACGCCCGGTGATGATGGTGTATGCGAACAATCTGCAGTGGAGTTGGAAGGTAGTAGCACAACTAGAGGGGCTTCGTCATACGAATCTGAAAAGGAACTGATTGAAGAAATCAATGACCCAGCCACTGCTGTAGCACAAACTACTCCTGAATCAATTGATGAGACAAATGTAAGTTTAAATAACAGAGTATTCTGCATCAGTTACTATGAAAGTATTACATTACATTGGTCTGATGGCATTTTTTTTGCTCGTCCAAACATGCAGGATGACAGAGTTAATCATACAGTCAATGAGACTATACAGACACTGGAAACATTTTCTGAGGAAGAGCAGCAGCACCAGCAGCAAATGAAAGAAGTGAACGTTGAATCAACAAATGGTACACATACTCTTGGTTCATTGTTGGACCTATGCACACTCAACCAGTTGTTTAATTTAAGAGTATTTTTTTACGAATATGATTTTGCAGAAGCTGTAGTTTATTCATAGCAGCCTATCTACATGCCAGATGAACTAGTACAACGTCGCTGCTGTTACTGAATGAATAGCCTGATGCTTCTGTTGCAGGATTGGATCCTATCATGAAGCCCAGTAACCCATATGATTTAAAAAATCACAAGATGGATGCTGTTTCATGTGATTCCTTCACAGAGAATCAGCTCTTACTAACAGAAATGCTGCTGAAGGATCCCTACTTACTTGAAACCGCAAAGGCGATGATTACCGGATTCCATGTCCCAGTCAGCGTGGTTCAGGTTAGCACAGGGAAGTGGCTAGACAAAGGCAGCAAGGTTCTTTCAGACATCGGACGCGAAGTGATCAGAAGGAAAGGTAAACGAACAGAGGCGATGGTCGATGTCAGCATGACACGGGCCGCTAACCTGAAACTGCAGAGTCTGGATGATCTCATCAGAGAACTGGATAGCGATATTCAGTCTCTGCACATCCCCAAGAAAATTCAGCAACAGAGTGGCCATAGCACAGCTGAAAACCTGAAGATGGCCCTCCGCAGCGACATGGAGAGCACGCATTCCGATGCTAACTCGGTGTGGGACTTTGGCTGGAACCGTGTGTGGGACCTGCCGATCGAGAGGAATGACGTCGTCAAGGATTTGGAGAAGAACATATTGGGTGGTATCATCACTGATGTAGCAAGGGAGCTTATATCGATGTATCCATCCATGCGCCATGGGTGTTGTGCCTGTGAGTCCTGACTAACTGGGATATGTTGTTATCTTCAGGATAGGGTGTTTTAAGTCTGGGTATGTAGGAAGGGTTTCCAGTGGAAACCATTCATATGATTTTTGTATATAAAGGGAGAGGGGGGCCTGTGCATGGATGTCAACATGTGTTCTTTGGTGATACCCAGTTTTTTTTTTAAAAAAAGAGAGCAAATCTTCAGATACAGTAAATAGATATGTTGTGCATGCATGCCAGCATGTGTTTATAAAGGGGTATTTCACACTCTTGCTCTCAGCTATTCTGCTGGTTTTCATCTGCCAATCAGCTATAAAACAATGTTTGTCTCTTATAAAAATCAGCATTACGAATCAGCCGAATAACCTTGTAGCTCAAACGAACATACAATCACAGTTAAAATTCATCAACCACGATACAGAAAATACTAGTTGCACCTGATTTTTTTTTTTAAAAAAAGCAGAGTTGAGAAAATAGCAGCACAATCGAGAAAGTTGTTGAAAGACGACGAGGCAAAGCAGAGTTGCAGCCAGCTAATAGTGCCTAGTGCCTGGAAACTATAGAAACAAAATAGATTCATGATCAGAAAGGTTTCATGTCTTGAAGCAGAGCTGTGAGATGCATCTCCACTACCGGAGAAAGGGCCTTTAGCCCGGCTGAAATGGACTTTTAGCCCCGGGTATCCCAACCGGGGCTAAGAATCCGGGACTAAAGGTCCCGGCCTTTAGTCCCGGGTGCTTTCAACCGGGACTAAAGGTCTAGAGAGAAAAAATAAATGTGTGTTGTGTGAGATTCGAACTCCGCACATCTCGTCTCAGGCACGCTTATCAACTGAGCTACGCAACCCACGTGATGTAGTTCTGGACGTTTTCCTTTTGAATCCACTCAGGAAGGACCTTTAGCCCCGGTTGGTAACACCAACCGAGACTAAAAGTATCTTTAGTCTCGGTTGGTAACACCAACCGGGGCTAAAGATTCACCTTTACCGGTTAGTATTACGAACCGGGACTAAAGTTCTTTAGCCCCGGACACAAGCGGGTCCGGTGGTAATACCAATCGGGGCTAAAGATTCACTTACGACTAAAGTTCTTTAGCCCCGGACATAATTTTTGGCCGAGACTATAGCTTAATTGGTAGATCGTCCAAAAGACCTCTCTGGATCGTCTAAAGCACACCTGGAAGCGTCCGCGGTTGTAGTACCCAAAGAGTCGCTTGAACGAGTCATCGCGCCGGACGACGGCGGCTTCTCTGGATCCAAGGTTGAGCTGCACGAGCCCGACTCCGTCCATCTGCGGAACCACGGTGCCGCTCCTCTCCCCGAGACCCATCCACTGGACCGAGTAAGACGGACCTGGCTCGTGCTCGATCGCATGCCTCCAGATCACCACCTGTCTGGTCCACATCGCCGCCGCCGCCGGCGAGCTTGAGTTGTCACCACCACCACCCTCCAACAGCGTCCACATCGATATCACACAGATCTCCACGGCCAGAACGCTCAGCCTTATCCCGTCCGGCGACGGCGCCAGCATCAGCGCGTCGAGGACGCTCTGGCCGAACCTCAGCCTGCGAAGGCATCCCGGCGGCAGCTCGACGCGCGAAACCTGCGACGAGCCGGCGTCCAGAGAGACGATGCATGTCGGGTCAGGGTGCGGGGGCTGGAGCTGGTCGTCGTCGTCCACGTGCTCGCGCTTGAGTATGCACAGCCAGTAGACGGTGGGTCCGACGACCGTGGCGCGACAGGCGTACTGCGGAGGGATGTACGGCAGGTGGTGCGCCGCGTGGCGGGGTTCGGCGACGGCGCCCCACTTGCCGTCCTCCGACGAGAAGGTCTGCGTCCGCAGGTCCGTGTCGGCGGCGAGCAAGGCGTGCGGGTACGCGCCGTGGACATCCGCCGGAGGGATGCGGGACGCCTGGCCGGTGAGGCTGTTGCAGACGCGCAGGTCAGCAGCTCGGGATAGGGCGCCGGCCCGACGCTCGTTGACGTCCGTCGGCCGACGGAGGAGGACGACGAGGCCGTCGCGCGAGGCCACGGGGTCGAACGAGTCCAAGAGGGGTCAAAGCGGAGGTGCCGGCACGTCGTCGTCTGCGCGACACGATCGCCCGCGGTTGCTGCGCGCACCGACAGCCGGTACGAGAAGCCGAGGAGGAGGAGGGCGGGGTCGAAGCCACCGCTGGCCTCGGCGGGGAGGGCCAGGCTGCGGCGGAAGTCCTGGCTGAAGATGTCGCGCCGGGTGGACTTGCAGGCGGCGGCGTACCGGAGGAGGCTCGCGACGTCCAAGCGCGAGAGGACGTCAAGGCGGAGGTCGAACGGGATGGGTAATGTCCGTCGTGGTCGTGGCTCGGTTGCGGCCCCGTTGTACGTGGAAACGCGTGGGCGCTTCTTCGACGACATCGCCGCTGGTTCCAAACTTCGATCCGCCGGGACTGCTCCGGGCTCCGGGCTCCGGCCTCCGGGTGTAGTAGATCTGATCTACACGCGGCAAACCGGCAATTCATCACATAGTGATGAACACATATATGCATGGCCCGTACGTGTGGGATCCATGAGCACTAGTGAAAATTAGGACGCCTCGTATGTTTGAGTGATACGGTTACAGAAAACGATTTTAGTGGCGGTTAAATTCAATTTCCAGGGACGGTTTTCTGAACCGCTACAATGCCGAGTGTCACACTATCGGATTCCACTATCAGATTTTGCCTGCAAAATCTTAAATACACTTGACAAAGACTTTGCCGAGTATCACACTCGACAAAGATCACACAGTAAAAAAAGTCGGCAAAAAACTCTTTGCCGAGTGTTTTTTGTTGGGCACTCAGCACAGACTTTGCCGAGTGTCGACATGATATTCGGCAAAATAAAAATAAAAAAAACCTGAAAAAATAGGAAAATATTTTTTAAAAAAAATCAGATGGAGAAACTTCCCAAAGGAAAGAGAGTACGTTGGTACATGCACAGCTGCCTGCGTGTGTCGCTGGAAGAGCGGCGCCCTGACTAGGGGCATAGTGAAAGCCCCCGTGTGCCACCTCCACGTAACGCACTATTATTGTACAAGATCATGAGTTCCACGTTCACGCTTGGCCTCGATTCCGGTCCGGTTATTTCGTTGTACAGTAACTTGTAAGCAACCAACCGTGACAGACTCGGACGTCGGACGCGTCAGGATGCTGCGCCGCTGCGCGGACCCGGAGAGCAGCTCGTGCCGATCTAGCCAGCTAGCAGCAATTCCAGACAAGCCCTTTGCACGGCCGGGTAGACGACCAAACGGATCGAGATGGCCATGTCGTCCGCCAAGCGCCGACGTGTTTGCGCCGGCAACGTCGGAGCGAGTCATCACCGCTGCCGTCCATCCCGATCGATCTCCTCCTCGACATCCTGGCACGCACGCGGACGTGGCAACGGTGCTGCGCTGCGCGGCCACCTCTCGGAGCCCATCCGCCACGCCATCGTCGGCCGGGGCTTCGCGGCGCCATCGCAGCCGTTCGCCCCGCGGAACACAGCGCCGGCGGCAGCTTCGACGACCCACGACCCCGACCTCCTCCTCGGTTTCACCGCGACCGCTACGACGGCCCCGTTCGCGCGCGCCGCGCAGGCACCGACGCAAAAACTCCTCCGCTTCGACGCGGTCGAGCCTCCTGTCCTGGAGATCGACGTTCGACCCCGTGGCCGTACGCGGCGGCCTTGTCGTGCTCCACCAGCGGCTGGGGCGCGGCCAGCAGCCCCAGAGCAACGTCTCCATGTCTGCTCGGCTGCTCCCTGTCGTGCCACCATGCTGTCGCCCGCTCACGCTGCTTACGCCATGGAATTAAGTGTGATGTTTCCACGCAGGAAAGCTACCGCCTGTGTACTATACAAACTGTATGTGCCCAGTGCCTACGTACGTATGTTGTATATGTATAACGGCCAACCGTGGACACGGAGTACGTTGTATAGAAAGGAGACGCACTTCCTGCTAATTAACCAGGATGCTCATCTTTTATTTTACTCCAATGCAGTGACAGTCCCCTTGCAGCGTTCAGTGTTGGTCCCTTAATAAATAATAAAATTGATGCACCCTGGGGTAACCGGAAATGATGCTTTAACTCTAGCTAGTAACTGACCATGCATCCTTAACCGCTCGCTCCCAAAAATAGGCGTTTCGACCGGCGTGGAGGCCGGCCGCCCCGCAGACCGCAGTTACTGTGGAACATCTCTAACGCCAGAGTCGTTCTCACCTCTCTGCATAAATCTGCGCCTCCTGTCCTGTGCCGCTAGCTCTCGGTCTGCCAAGAGAGTGTCGTCATCAGAAGCTTCTGAGGTTTCGTTTCCTTCCATCTTTGCAGCTAGGGAGATCGGATCAGAGTCAGCCATGGAGCCAATGGCGATCGTGACGGTGACCGGGGGCGTGCTGGGCCCGGTGATCGTGTTCCTCTCGCGCCTCCAGCCCGTCGTCGACTTCTTCCGCCGCCTCTGCGACTGCCTCCGCCACCCTCAGCGCCGCCCTGCCAGGCCGCTCAGGGCGCCTTGGTATAAGCCTCCGGCGGCAGAGGAGTAGAACCACATCTGTCACCCTGTGCCTGCACCCAAGAACTGGCCTTCTTGTGTATCACATCACCGGCTCTAGTATTTTTTTATTTTTTTTTTAGATTTATTTATGGATCCAATCTATCTATCTACAAATAGGCGCTTGTTGTGGTAGCAGTTAATTAATCTCCGTCTTAGCATACAAGAACCCTGACTCCGGCCTATAGCGGGTGATTTTCGTACTGTCAGGAACAATCTATTAAAACCTTTTTTAACAGGAGTCTAGCTTTTCTTCTTCTTCTTCTTGACTGTCTGCAAAATGCGAACCTGACCAATCTTCAATTCGTTTTTCGGGGCCCATACTCTAGTGGAGCAATCAGACATTGTACTTCATCGAACCTGTACCTCTATGGTCACAAATATATGACACATTGACTATAATTTCCAATTTTGGACACCGATAGATCTTAGATATTTTGTTTTGGAGATATAAAACGGTGTGGTTGTTATTTTATCTCGAGTACCCCTTGTCCCTTTCATAATCACAAAATTTATTAAATATTATATCTATGTTTAATAAAAACAGTCATGGTTAAAATTTAACACCAATACTGTGAAAACATAAAAAAGGGCCACACATGATGATTTGGGGGAACGACCATAGAGCATCTCTAACAGTATTAAAGATAATCTATAAACATTGCTTTTGTAACCCTTTTAATAAATATTAGTAAGTGAAAAGCAATACGTCAATATAGTTTTGAAGAACTTGCTCGTAAAAAACTACTTAGGGCTTGTTTGATGCACATGTATTTAGCTAAATCCACATGTATTGAAGTGTATTTGAACTAAGTTACACTCTAATCCATGTGGTTTGAGGTAGATACATGCGCATCCAAACAAGACCTTAAGATTTTTGGTGGCCGTCGCGTGCCTACATCCCCAGCGCCTAATTCACATCACAACCTCTAAAATGAAATCTCCACTCCCTTCTCTACCTCTCATTGTGCTCGGATCTAAAATAGCGGCTAGAGATAACTCACACCAGAAAATTCAAATGAAACCTTAATTGCCTCCTCTATCTCTCAATTTAGTTGGATCTTAAAAATAAATGACCTATGATTCAATTTCAACAGACCTCCCAAGCAACGGTTGAACCAGCATTTATGGCCAACCCTGACAACCAGGTATGAATTAGAAGTCTAAAATATATCTATAAGGCCTTGTTCAGTTCGCGAAAATGTGGTGAAATGTTACCGTAGCATTTTCGTTGTTATTTGACAAATTTTGTCCAAACATGACCTAACTAGACTCAAAAGATTCGTCTCGATATGGGTAGACCAAAAGTATAATTAGTTATTTCTTTTACCTATATTTAATGTTCCATGCATGCGTCTAAAATGAGTACTGCGCAAAATATTTGGGGAGATTTTGGAATCTGAACGTGGCTAATAAAGCTAATACTCACAAAATATTTCTCCTCATGGAAGGTGTCCACATCATTCCCCACTAAATGAACTAAATATTTCTCTCTTTATCCAAGGTGTTCATATCATTCCTCACTAAGTGATCTCACTAAATGTTCTATTTCTTCATGCAAGTTGTTCACATCATTCTTCAGTAAATCCATATCATCATATTCTATCTCTTCATATAAGGTATCCACATCATTCTCCACTAATTCCATGTCATCAATGCTCTATCTCTTCATGCAAGGTGTCAACATCATTCTCCACTAAGTCCTTGTCATCTCTTATTAATAAAAAAATATCTATGACATCTCTATCACGTGAAATAGTTTAAATATTTAATCTATTAACATACAAATCATCTGCACATGTTATTGTTTCGTCACATGTTCTTCTATAAAGTATATAAAATATCATATAGTTGTCGGTGGTACGAAAAAGGGTACCCCCAATCAACGCAAAAACCCCGAACGCTCTATCTCCGTCTCGCCCGAGCCCTCCCGGCCAGGCCTCGGGCGAACGCTCTATCTCCGTCTCGCCCGAGCCCTCCCAGCCAGGCCTCGGGCGAACGCTCTATCTCCGTCTCGCCCGAGCCCTCCCAGCCAGGCCTCGGGCGAACGCTCTATTTCCGTCTCGCCCGAGCCCTCCCAGCCAGGCCTCGGGCGAACGCTCTTTCTCCGCCTCGCCCGAGCCCTCCGAGCAAGGCCTCGGGCGAACGCGCCCCCACACCTCGAGCCTTAACGCACGGACCTCGAGCTGTACAGACAGCCGTACCAGCCCATACCACGCATTTAATGCCTTCACCTACTCCGGTCATGTCCACTAGTGCACAACATGTACCACAGTAACTCGGTGTAAAGGTCAAGTCTCGTTTTCACCACAAGCATGGGCAAAAGGGCACCAGTACAGCACTGTTCGGCCAAGCCAGGCACTGTAACTCCTCGAGGCCGGCTACGCGCCCCTCGAGCCCTGCACTGTAACCCTCGAGGCCGGCTACGCGCCCCTCGAGCCCTGCACTGTAACCCCTCGAGGCGGCTACGCGCCCCTCGAGCCCTGCACTGTAACCCCTCGAGGCCGGCTACGCGCTCCTCGAGCCCTGCACTGTAACACCTCGAGGCCGGCTCCGCGCCCCTCGAGCCCCGTGGCACACATCGAAGCCGGCTCCGCGCCCTTCGAGCCCTAACTACTTTCGTGCTATTGGAGGACAGGTACCCAAGACCCGGAGGGACCCCGCCGCGTACTGGACATTCCGGGATGGGTGGTACGGCTCCCGCCTTGTCGCGCCCCCACGTCCGCGCCCAGGATGGAAGCCACGACCAAGGACGCCTCAACAGCGACGATCACATCGGCTCCAGTGGCCCCGACAAGACAGGGTTCCTACCCTTTCCGTATGGGGCACCATACGCCCCGACACCTGTAATACCTTTATGTAACCCTGGCCTCCCCTTGCTCTATAAAAGGGGACACTAGGGCCCTCATTCAGGAAGGGGGACACAACACACGAGTCCACACACAGACACGAGTCCGGACTCCGGTCCACGCTCACTGAGCTTGTATTCTCCCCTGTGCAAGCACTTAGGTGCAAGTAATACAAGAACATCTCCCCCGCTGGACGTAGGGCCTTCTTTGCCCGAACCAGGATAAATCCTTGTGTCCTCTTGCATCACATCCAGGAAGAGAAGCACGCGATCATATTACTCGTTGGTGTGTGATACCCCCGGGTATGAAAAACCGACAGTTGGCGCGCCAGGTAGGGGACTTCGCGTGTCCGAGCCGATTTCTCGTTGATTCCTGGATGGCTTCATCCCCTCTTCCGTTCTCGGCTGGTGCCGTAGTCTGGTTCGGGAGCCTCGAGTTCCTGGCCACAGGCAACGGCAACGAGCTGACTCTGCTCTCCACGGAGGGCCCGAGCGGAGTGCGTGTCACGCCACCCCACGCGGGGGGCGTGACGCGTCGCCCCGCACCACCACACGTCGCCACATCGCGAGCGGCGCCGTCGTCACCGTCGTCGCCGGGCGCATGCGGTGCCCGCGGCAAACACCTACGCCCCGTAGCCGGTGCAGGGTCCCCAAGAGGAAACCAGCCCGGCGCGCGGCCGAAGACCTCCAGGGCGCACCCGCGCCCGCCCAGCGACTTCACATTCATCATGCGTACGGACCAGGAACCAGGCCAGAGGCCTCCGAGCCGTGCGTCGTCGACGCCACTCAGCCTCCTCCCGCACGGGTCGCGCCACGCTCGACGCCAGCGGTTCCCGGTCGGCCTCGACAACTCTGCGGCTGTATACGCCCACCGCCTCGACGAGCGCCATCAGGACCAGACGGTGGCGGACCGGGAGCAGCAGTTCAGGCGCGCTGCTGCAGGCCATGGCCAGCCTGGAGATCGTCCACCCCGCGTGCGTCGACCGCGACTTCTTGCGAGCCTTCGAGCCACCTCGGCGAGCCACCGTCGGAGAATGGTACCGCGAGTGCTGGGTGGTGGTCCAAGCATCGGCCAAGGCGGCGTGCCGTCAACAGCTCCGACTCCGACGAATACGACTACCACGACCCCGACCTCTGGGATCCCACCAGGGAGTGCTTCCAACTCGAGGGAGTCGTATGCGACACCGAGGACGAAGGCGACGACGACAGGCCGGCCTCGACCTAGAGGGACCTAGCGACGTGGCCGCGGCAGGCGGATCACGCGTTCTGGGAAGGGACGAACCTCCAGCACGGCTGTACCGCCTAAGCACGACGATGGCCGGGCGGCGCAACTCGCACAAGTGCAAGAGGCAATCACCAAAGCCGAGGAGGAACGGCGACACCTGCTGCAGCTCCGGCAAACCTGATGCAGGAAACCACCCCAGCCCCGAGGAGCCGGAGCTCGAGGCCAGGCTCGAGAGGTCCACCGGCGGATCCTCGAGACGGGGCACCAGCACGCCCCGAGGTATGTTTCCCGCGAGCTGGGCAGAACGTGGTGGCCGCGGCTATGATGCTCCGTGACCTGCCCGCCGTCTCCAACCCCGATGCCAGGCGCATGCTCGGAGAAATGAAAAACCTCCTCGAGACAGCCGCGGTACAGCAGGCCGAGAGCTCGGCGTCACGCCGACGCGGAGCGGCCTCGGGGAGACCGGCGGACACGCCCCACGACGCTCGCGAGGCATCCGTCCACCAGCCGGACGCCTCTCGAGCTAGGCCAGTCCGCGAACGGATCGTCGACAACCGGCCACCTCGAGACCCCAACGACGCCCGCAACGACATCAACTGACGGCGCAAGGACAATGGGGCCCAAGAGCGTGGCTATAGCGCCCATCGAGGGGGGCGCTACGACAGCGACGAGGACCGGCAGGTCCTCGAGCCCCCGGGCCCCCGAGTCTTCAGCCGGGCCATCCGCAGCTCGACCCTCCCCGACCGCTTCCGACCGCCGACCAACATCGTGAAGTATGATGGGGAGGTCGAGCCCAAGCTCTGGCTCTCGGACTTCCGCCTTGGCTGCCAACTGGGCGGAGCGAAGAAACGACGACCGCGTGATCATACGTCAACTCCCACTTTACCTCTCGGACACCGCCCGCCGGTGGCTCGAGGGGCTCCCGCCGGATCGGATCCATGATTGGGCCGACCTAGTCAGGGTCTTCGACGGGAAATTCAAGGGGACCTGCGTGCGTCTAGGCAACCCCTTGGACTGTAAGTGCAATCAAGCCCTAATTGTGGGTTTTGGTGATAATGACCACACGATTAGAGGACTAATGAGATTTATAAAGTTGATAAGCAGGTTATGTTAAGAAAGGATGGTGTATATGCGTTGGTGGACCCCTCACACTACATTTCGTCGGTTCCGAACTCAAAGCGCTTCAAAGATATTTTATTTTGGATTACTTGAGTTTAGGAATCGCCGTACTATAAAGGGGGAATGCAAATTCATTGATATGGCTGAATGATATGTGCTCAAACCAACCCAAACCATCCACATTTCCAACCAAAGACAGCTGCACTCATTGTAGATCTGTTACCTGTCTGTTTGGTGGGCGCGGCAGTGCCGCTCTAGGCGCGGCAGTGCCGGGCCGCGGCACTGCCGGGCTAAGGCCGGCACTGCCGCGACTTGATTTGCCCGTTGGATGGCAGGGGTATTTACATCACCCCCTCTGCCCCCCAACGGTCATCCACGACCATTCACTCCACCTACCTCCAGACAAGCTCTCTCTTCTCCATTGAAGCCCTCCAAGCTCCCAACCACCAAAATCTTCATTCCCATTGATTCCAAGTGGTTGAGAGGCTCAAACCTTCACCAAAGAGGAGCCCTAGCTGAGATCTACTGCCTAGAGCACTTGATTTGAGCCATAGCCGGTGGATTTGCTTCTATTACTCTTGGGTTCTTGGAACCCTAGCCGGCTAGGCGTCGCCCTAGAGCCTTGCCAACTTGTGTGGCGGCCTAGGGAGGTTTGTAATCACTTGTGCAGCTAGTAAGATTACCCCTCACCTCAAGGATTTGGTTCCTTGACTTGAGAACGAGGTTGAGTTGCAAAGCTCATGACCTAAGTGGTCAACCTCAACAACGTGGAGGTAGGCAAGCCTTGGTGGCGAGCTGAACCACGGGATAAATCACTTGTCTCGCGTGCTTGCTTAGTTTCATTCTCTATGTTCATGAGCTTGTGATATATTCTAGGGTTTGGCTCGATCTACTCTATCTTTCATATTTGGCTTGGAGTAGTTGTTTCTGCTGGTTCATATAGCCTATTGTTACATTCCTATTCATATAGAATCTGCAGATTGTGGTTAGATTTCGAATTGCAGCTTCTGGTCTTCATCTGCGCGGCAGTACCGCGCTGAGGCCGGCAGTGCCGGGGAGCGGCAGTGCCGGGCACAGGGCGGTAGTGCCGGGCCTATCTAATTTGTTTTTAAGCTGTGATTTTTGACAGGCCTATTCACCCCCCCCCTCTAGGCCACACAGGTCCTTACAAGTGGTATCGGAGCCTGGTCTCTCAGCAGCACTTAACCGTGCGAGAGTATGGCCACTGACGGAGCGGGTGATGCTAGTGTTGTGCAACCCAAACCCTTTGAAGATCCGGATGTGCACACCACTAGCAGCAGCGAGAGTATCTCCACAGCTAGCGGAAGGACACTTCCACAATTGGTTGTGTCGGCCGGAGAGCTCGCAAGACGAAAGGAAGAAAGAAGTTGAGAAGAGAAGCTAGAGCCAAAGCAAAAGAAGATGCAGCAGCTCTCAAGCAAAGGAAGACAAGGCTCAAAGAAGAAGAAAGAAAGATTAGAAGAGAAGAAAGAGCCAAGAGAAGAGAAGAAAAGAAGAAGAGGAAGAGCTCAAAGCTAAGAAGAGTGTGCACGTGAGTGAAGACTCAAGTAGCACCGAAGATGGTGATGATGACATCTCCTATCATCTCAAGGGTGACAAGAAGAAGAAGGAGGAGACCAAGAAGACATATGGAGCCGTATCCTACACTTATTCTTCTATGTCTAACCATGATTCTAGGCCTCTCATTAATGTACCCGCGGGCAAGTTGCCTCGTTTCGACGGGACCAACTTTGCCAAGTGGAAGCACATTATGAAGACCTATCTTATTGGTCTCCATCCAGGTATTTGGGAGATTGTGCACAATGGACTTGAAGCACCGGTTGATCCAAAGAACCCCACTCAAGATGAGTTCCGCAACATTCATCTCAATGCCCAAGCAACTAGTGTGCTACTTAGTGCCTTGGATGGTGATGAGTACAACAAGGTCATGGGAGTTGAGGTTGCAAAGAGATTTGGGACACATTGCATATTGCTCATGAAGGGGTTGATAAAGTAAGGCAATCCAAGATTGATTTGTTGATGGCCAAGCTCAACCGGTTTGTGATTTGTGATGGTGAAGGTCCTCAAGAGATGTTTGATAGGTTGATGGTCATTGTTGGCAAGATTAGAGGGCTAGGTGGAAATGAAATCAATGATCACAAGTTGTGAAGATTATGTTGGAAGCTTATTCACCAAATGAGACCGTAGTGACATTGATTAGAGACAAGAAGAAGTTTGAGAAGTTCACACCTAGTGATGTGCTTGGGAGGATTATCACATTTGATATGCAAAGAGAGGAAGCTAATGAAAGAAGGAAGCTTGGAGAGTTGCAAGCAAGGCTAGATGGGATGAAGATCAAGGAAGTGGCACTCAAGGCAAGCAAGCCAACAAACAAGCAACATCAAGCAAGTCAAGTTCAAGCAAGCAAGCCTCTACAAGCAAGCCCAAGCAACAAAAGAAGAAAATAGAGGTTGAGGACAGCACATCATCCTCTTGCAAGAGTGAGAGTGATGGTGAAGAGTTTGAGAAGATTGATGATATAGCTCTATTCATGAGAAGATATCGCAAGGGGCTCAAGAAAGAAGGTTACAAATTTGTAAAGAGGAAGTTTCCTAACAAGAAAAAGAGAACTTGCTACAATTGTGGTAGCACCGAGCACTTCATTGCTCATTGCCCAAATGAGAAGAAAGACAACAAGGGCAAGAAAGATGACAAAGCCACTTACAAGAAGCACAACAAGAGATACATGGGAGAAGCTCACATCGGACATGAATGGGATTCAACCGCACAAACCTCAAGTGAAGAAGATGAGAAGATGGCAACCATTGCATTCCAAAAGTCATCTCCTTCACCAAGGCTATTCAACAACTTGTCCGATGATGATGAAGGCAACTCCCACACTTGTCTCATGGCCAAGAAAGAGAAGGTGAAAAAGACTCATACTCCTAAACCTTCTCTTCCACTTAGTGACATCTCTAGTAGTGAACTTAGTGACTCTTCTAGTGATGATAGCTCTAGTGATGAAGAGATAAACATGATAACAAAGAACTTAGATAAGAAAACCAAACTCTTTATCACTAAGCTAATGGAGGAACTAGAGGGTGTACAAGCCGAGCTAGAAATAAGTGAGGATGCTCTTATCAAACAAGAGGATCTCTATATTGCTTGCAAGGAAGCTCTTGCATTAGAGAGAAGTGAGTTGGATGTCTTGCATGAGGCCTTGGCCAAAGAGCAAGATGAACATGCTTCCCTAAAGAAGGCTCATGTTGAACTCAAGAAAAAGTATTGTGACTTGGATGTAAAGCACAAGGAACTTGAGCTACAATATAACCTTCTTTGGGAAAGCAACTCAACTCTCCCTAAGGCAAATGTCACTCCTATTCCCTCCACTAGTGAAGGTTGTGGAAAATGCTATAATCTTGATTTGAATGTCTATTCCACTAACCTTGCAAACATGGAGGTCATGAGAAAAGAAATAGCAAGATTGACAAGTGTTATTGCAAGTGGTTGTGTCAAGGCTACTACAAGTGCAAGTGAGAAGACCCAAAGCAAGAACATGCCCAAGTTCAAGAACGGAAGACGTCCTTTCATAAAGGATGGGTTGGGGCATGTAAAGGGAGGCAAAAAATGGAAGGAAGAAGGTGAATGGCTATGAGTGTGTGAGATTTGAGAAGAAGGGTTACATTGGTACAGTTCAGCCTGCACAGACCGCGGCAGTGCCGCGCCAGAAGGCGGCAGTGCCGGGCCCCGGCAGTGCCGCCCCCAGGCCGGCAGTGCCGCGCCCCAAGAAAGGGAAGGCTACCAGTTCCTCTTCTGCTCAGTCTCACACACAGCCCAGGCAGATGCCAAATCAGAAGCAAGGGTCTCAGAAACCAAAGGAGTCTATTTGGGTAACCAAGAACAAGTTCATGCATCAACCCAAGATAGAAGCTCCAAGAATGAGCATGTCCTCTTGTTACTTTTTAGGACACAACAACAGTGGTAAAGTTGTTGCCAAGTATGTTGGTAATGACAAGAGGGCAGCCGACAAGTTTATATGGGTTCCTAAGATACTTGTGACTAACATGCAAGGCCCCAATATCAATTGGGGACCTAAACCAAGGAACTAAACTTGTTTTGCAGGCATACTCCTCCGGTGGATCAAGTTGGGTGCTTGATAGCGGATGTACAAATCATATGACCGGAGAAAGGAGTATGTTCTCATCATATTCCCCAACTACAAATGCAAGTGAGAACATCATATTTGGTGATAACTCCAAGGGGGATGTGCTAGGTCTTGGTAAAGTTGCTATCACACTTGAACATTCAATTACTAATGTCTTACATGTTGATTCGTTAAGTTACAATTTGTTGTCCGTTTCGCAATTGTGTGGAATGGGTTTCAATTGTCTTCTTTACGGATGAGGGTGTGGAAGTCTTTAGAAGGGAGGATTCCTCTATTGTCTTTACAGGTCGTTTGAAAGGGAAGCTTTACTTAGTTGACTTCAACAAAAGTGAAGCCAAACTTGAGACTTGTTTAGTGGCAAAATCTAGCATGGGTTGGTTATGGCACCGCCGACTAGCTCATGTTGGGATGAGGAATTTGGCCAAACTTCAAAAAACAACCACATCCTAGGACTAACCAATGTTCATTTTGAGAAAGACAGAGTATGTGGAGCTTGCCAAGCCGGAAAGCAAGTAGGCGTACCTCACCCACCAAAGAGCTACGACACGACTACTCATCCATTGGAGTTGATTCACATGGATCTCTTTGGACCGGTTGCCTACCTTAGCATCGGCGGTAACAAACATGGTCTTGTTATTGTTGATGACTATTCTCGTTTCACTTGGGTATTCTTTTTGCATGATAAAAGTGTAGTGCAAGAGAAGGTGAAGATGTTTGTACGAAGAGCTCAAAGGGAATTCGGTTTCAATATCAAGAAGGTTCGTAGTGACAACGGAACCGAATTCCGAAACACCCAAGTGGAAGAGTTACTTGATGAAGAGGGCATCAAGCATGAGTTCTCAGTGCCCTATACCCCTCAACAAAATGGTGTGGTGGAGAGGAAGAATAGAACGCTCATTGACATGGCAAGGACAATGCTAGATGAGTACAAGACGCCGGACATCTTTTGGGCCGAAGCCGTCAACACCGCTTGCCATGCAATCAACCGCCTCTACCTCCACAAGAGAAGAAAGAAGACATCCTATGAGCTGCTCACCGGTAACAAGCCAAAGGTGTCTTACTTTAGAGTATTTGGGTGCAAATGTTTCATCTTGAACAAGAAACCCAAAGCCTCTAAGTTTGCATCTAAAGTAGATGATGGTTTTCTTCTCGGTTATGGATCAAACGAGCATGCCTATCGTGTTTTCAACAAGGCCTCCGGCAAGGTTGAAATAGCGATAGACGTGACGTTTGATGAAACTAATGGCTCTCAAGTAGAGCAAGTTGATGAAGTTGTTGTAGGTATGAGGAACCTCCTTGTGAAGCAATCAAGCAGCTAGCCATTGGTGATATAAGACCACAGGAACAGCAGGCTACAGATCAGGAAGGTCCTCAAGCTGAAGCTTCTGCTGGGACTGATCAGATACAGTCCCCGGCAGTGCCGGGCAGACCCCGGCAGTGCCGGACCCGGCAGTGCCGCGCGGAGCCAAGCAGTGCCGGGCACACCCAGAGCAGCTGCAGCTACTCCACCTCATGGAGTGAACCTACAACCCATCTTCGAGCAAGATGAAGAAGAGGAAGCCGAAGATGAACCAGAACCCATCGATCATCCAAGACTCAAGCAAACTATTCAACGAGATCACCCCGTTGATAATATTCTTGGGAGTCTACGAAAGGGGTAACGACACGCTCTCATTTGGCAAATTTCTGTCAATATTACTCGTTTGTCTCCTCTTTGGAACCTCTCAAGGTAGAAGAAGCCCTGGATGATCCGGATTGGGTGATGGCCATGCAAGAAGAGCTCAACAACTTCGAGCGCAATCAAGTATGGTCACTCGTGGAAAGACCAAATACCAATGTCATTGGAACCAAATGGGTCTTTCGCAACAAGCAAGATGAAGAAGGTGTGGTGACAAGGAACAAGGCAAGATTGGTAGCTCAAGGGTTCACACAAGTAGAGGGCCTGGACTTTGAAGAAACATATGCACCGGTTGCAAGACTTGAAGCCATTCGGATTCTTCTAGCCTATGCAGCCCATCATGAATTCAAGCTATATCAAATGGATGTGAAGAGTGCATTCCTCAATGGCCCTATACAAGAGTTGGTATATGTCGAGCAACCACCGGGCTTTGAAGATCCCACGTTTCCCAACCACGTCTTCAAACTCCGAAAGGCGCTCTATGGGCTTAAGCAAGCACCTAGAGCATGGTATGAATGCCTTAAGGAATTCTTGCTCAAACAAGGCTTTGAAATAGGCAAAGCCGATCCTACTCTCTTCACTCATAAAGTCAATGGAGATATCTTTGTGTGCCAAATATATGTCGATGACATAATATTTGGTAGTACTAACAAATCCTTTTGTGATGAGTTTAGTAGGATCATGACTAAAAGATTTGAGATGTCTATGATGGGTGAGCTCAAGTTCTTCCTTGGGTTTCAAATCAAGCAATTGAAGGAAGGGACTTTTCTTTGCCAAACCAAGTACACCCATGATATGTTAAAGAAGTTTGACATGGTGAACGCTAAGCCTATCAAAACGCCCATGCCAACTAATGGACATCTTGATCTTGATAAGGAAGGAAAAGCTGTGGACATCAAGGTATATCGTTCCATGATTGGCTCCCTCCTTTACTTATGCGCATCTAGGCCCGATATTATGCTTAGCGTGTGCATGTGTGCTAGATTTCAAGCTAACCCGAAAGAGTGTCACTTAGTGGCCGTTAAGAGAATCTTGAGATATCTAGTTCACACTCCAAACCTTGGCTTGTGGTATCCTAAGGGCTCCAAGTTTGATCTACTTGGCTATTCGGATTCCGATTACGCCGGTTGCAAGGTAGATCGAAAAAGCACTTCGGGGACATGTCAATTCCTTGGACGCTCCTTAGTGTCTTGGAGTTCTAAAAAGCAAAATTGTGTAGCCCTATCCACAGCCGAGGCCGAGTATGTTGCAGCAGGTGCATGTTGTGCGCAACTACTTTGGATGAGGCAAACCCTTCGTGATTTCGGATGTCAATTTACTCATATCCCACTCTTGTGTGACAATGAAGTGCCATAAAACTTGCAAACAACCCAGTGAGTCACTCAAGAACCAAACATATAGACATCCGGCATCACTTCTTGAGAGATCATGAAATCAAAGGAGATATCGCCATCAAACATGTGAGCACCGACAAACAACTAGCCGATATCTTCACTAAGCCTCTAGATGAGTCAAGGTTTTGTGCTTTAAGGAGTGAACTAAATATACTTGACTCTCGTAACTTAGTTTGAAACCTAGCATGCTTGATTGATCAACTAGTTTGACCTAGGTAAAACAATTTCAAAACTTTCATATTGTGTTTCAAAATCTTTGAAGAAACTTGCTTGGTATGACCATTGTTCTGTATTGATTACTTGCTGCTGGTCATATCATGCAAGGTACCTGTCCACTCCAAGAATAAGCTGTAGTATAATAGAGAATAACTCTCTCTGTTGGTAACAGGCCGGCAGTGCCGGGCCAGGCGCGGAAGTGCCGGGCCCCGGCAGTGCCGCGCCTGGCGCGGCAGTGCCGCGGCTTACCGATTCAGTCTGATTGGTGAGTTACCGAGTGGGGTCACAGGGAAAAGGTTTTCTTTCCTATTCTACCCGTGACTTCCCCTCTCTCTCTCCCTCATCCATTCACTTTCACCACCGTAACTCTCTCTCCTATCTCTCTCTCTCTCGGGTGAACGGGCGACCGCAGCCATCTTCTCACCACCGGCCGTCCCCGGCACTTCCGGCCACCGGAGGTGCTGCTCGGGATCCTCGTCGTGCTGCTCCGTTCTCCTTTCTCCAAGGGTCTCCTTCCTCTCCTCCTCTCAAGGTGAAGTTCAAAATCCCTAACCCTAAGTTTTTCCCGATTTGTAAAATGCGCCATGGATATTGTTCTTAGAGGTTGTAGAAGGGTTTGTAGATGATAGGGAGTAGTAGAGGTGGTGGATGTGGTGTTGTTTGGCTCAGATCCGGTCTGCCTGCGCGGCAGTGCCGCGCCCAGCGCGGGTGCCGGGCCCCGGCAGTGCCGCTCCCAGAGCGGCAGTGCCGGACTATGTGCAGAGTTCTGATCCAGCCAACACCTGTTCCATCAATTCTATCGCCTCTCTATGATCTACCAGTCCTTATACGGTCTTCTAACCACAGTGTTCATGTTTTAGATGTCGGGAGGAGCGATGAAGAGAGGAGGACCAAGAGGAGGATTGGACCCGCTCAGGGGGAGGAGCAAGCAGCCAGTCGTTCGTGGTGGTGCTCGCTCCCAAGGAGGCAGTTCAGCTAGGCAGCAGATACGAGACGAGATCCGTCTCCAGATGCAGGGTCGTCAGATCAGGGAAGACCTTTACCCTGCCACTCCAGAGCACCTAGCAGAGGTCAGCAGAGACCACATCCAGCCCTATGAGGAGGATGTTTTGAGAGGGCACCACAGGACACCAGGCCCAGACAGGTGGTGTCCTACCACCAGCAGTTCTCGTCAGTGAAGGCACAGCGTCAGCAAAATCCCTACAATGCTCCAAAGGACATGGGGATTGACTACAGGTTCTGGAATGAATTTCATTCAGATTTCTACCGTTCAGTCCTGTTCAATGCCAAAAAGTCCAAGATTCTAAGTATGAGATATGTAGATTGGGAGCATCTTGAGGCCAAGACTGACAGTGAGATCAACAGGGTGATAGCTGCATGCAAGAGAAGAAATATGTATGATTTGATGGGTTTCCAGTACAACTGGAATGTGGAGATCATTTCTCAGTTTCATGCCACTCTATATGTTGATAATGTGCTGGAGGAGATGCACTGGATGACCGAGGGTCGCCACTACAAGGTCACCTATGAGACCTTTAGTAGGATCCTTGGCTTGGGCAGCGATGACAGGCAGTTGGATAACCTGCATGATGAGAGGACGCTGACAGACAGTGAGATTGCCCACTTATATGATGATCCTAGCAAGGCTGATGGGTTGGTGAAGGGGCTGAAACCTTTCTACTACATGCTCAACAACCTTTTCAGACAGACGCTCAACCCAAAGAGTGGCTCGCACTCCAATTTATATGGATATGGCAGGAACATGTTGGCTAGGATGGCCCCTCAGGCTACTCCCTTTTCTATATCCAGCTTCATTTGGACCGAGCTTCAGGTTGCAGCAGAGGATGCTAGGAAGGCGGTTCTATATGCACCTTATATCATGTTTATGATTGAGATGGTCTCCGGACATTCTTTTGTTAAGGATGGGTTGCATGAGCCGTACAGGGCTGAGAAGAAGAAGGCGGCAGCAGGAGGTTCAGCAGGGGCAGCAGCTAGTGACAGGCCTGAGAGCTCTCGCCCTTCCTATCAGAGGAAGAAGAAGAGCAAGCTAGCACGATGGATCAAGGCCATCTTTTCTACCTGCACCTACGCAGCCGAGACGGCACACCAGGCGCTTGTTGAGCAGCGCGCAGAGCGAGAGCGGGCGGGACGCTCGCCGTTACCTCCACCCCGCTCTCCACCTCGCTTTGACCTCTCCAGTCTTGAGTCCGACGACTTAGATGATGATGACGAGGAGGAGGAGCAGGAGGAGATAGTGCCAGTGCCACCTCGTCGGTCTTCACGTGCCTCCGCCTCGACCCGCTACACCAGTACCACCCACCGTCAGGCAAGGCCGTGGTAGAGTCCGATGACGACGACGACGATGATGATGAGGAAGAAGAAGAAGTTCAGTGGGACACGATGCTTCGGATGATGATTGAGTGCTTGGACACTCTTCTCTTCTCTCTTTGCTCTTTTTGGTGACTTGTTGCCAAAGGGGGAGAAGTAGGTGAAGAGAAGGGGGTACAACACTTTTTCAGCTTTTCATGTCCCCATCTTTAGTTGTAGTTGTGAGATGAGAGAGTTGGACCGTTTAAAACTCTATTTCTGTAATATACTCTATCGTACTACTTCGTATGCTTGGATGTGGACATGTATCATTTACCTGCTTTATTTAGTTTGTGCTATCTTGTTTAGATCAGTTTGATATATGCTTTGTGGTTTTATATTTTGTCCGCTGCGTTTGCTGACTGTTGCCTGAGCGGCAGTGCCGCTCCAGGGCCGGCAGTGCCGGGCCCCGGCAGTGCCGCGCCCAGAGCGGCAGTGCCGCTCTGGCAAAAGACAGCAAACACCTCTGATGTGCTTAAACTGTCATTCGCATCACGTTATATTATTGACACAGTTTAATTGCACCCCACAAAGCTATCAGATGTGAAACTGAACCTATATTCCACTTTAATATGTGAATGTTGGCCTTTTATGCCAATTTGAGAATTCAGCTCTCATTCACACATTTAGGGGAGGTTTCACACCTAAGCTTCAAAATCTCAGTTTTATACCCTTCTCTTGTAAGCTCTAATTGTGTTGTCATCAATCACCAAAAAGGGGGAGATTGTAAGTGCAATCAAGCCAATTGTGGGTTTTGGTGATAATGACCACACGATTAGAGGACTAATGAGATTTATAAAGTTGATAAGCAGGTTATGTTAAGAAAGGATGGTGTATATGCGTTGGTGGACCCCTCACACTACATTTCATCGGTTCCGACTCAAAGTGCTTCAAAGATATTCTATTTTGGTTATTTGAGTTTTAGGAATGCCGTACTATAAAGGGGGAATGCAAATTCATTGATATGGCTGAATGACATGTGCTCAAACCAACTCAAACCATCCACATTTCCAACCAAAGACAGCTGCACTCATTGTAGATCTGTTCCTGTCTGTTTGGTGGCGCGGCAGTGCCGCTCTAGGCGCGGCAGTGCCGGGCCGCGGCACTACCGGGCTAAGGCCGGCACTGCCGCGACTTGATTTGCCCGTTGGATGGCAGGGGGTATTTACATCACCCCCTCTGCCCCCCAACGGTTATCCACGACCACTCACTCCACCTACCTCCAGACAAGCTCTCTCTTCTCCATTGAAGGCCCTCCAAGCTCCCAACCACCAAAATCTTCATTCCCATTGATTCCAAGTGGTTGAGAGGCTCAAACCTTCACCAAAGAGGAGCCCTAGCTGAGATCTACTGCCTAGAGCACTTGATTTGAGCCATAGCCGGTGGATTTGCTTCTATTACTCTTGGGTTCTTGGAACCCTAGCCGGCTAGGCGTCGCCCTAGAGCCTTGCCAACTTGTGTGGCGGCCTAGGGAGGTTTGTAATCACTTGTGCAGCTAGTAAGATTACCCCTCATCTCAAGGATTTGGTTCCTTGACTTGAGAACGAGGTTGAGTTGCAAAGCTCATGACCTAAGTGGTCAACCTCAACAACGTGGAGGTAGGCAAGCCTTGGTGGCGAGCTGAACCACGGGATAAATCACTTGTCTCGCGTGCTTGCTTAGTTTCATTCTCTATGTTCATGAGCTTGTGATATATTCTAGGGTTTGGCTCGATCTACTCTATCTTTCATATTTGGCTTGGAGTAGTTGTTTCTGCTGGTTCATATAGCCTATTGTTACATTCCTATTCATATAGAATCTGCAGATTGTGGTTAGATTTCGAATTGCAGCTTCTGGTCTTCATCTGCGCGGCAGTACCGCGCTGAGGCCGGCAGTGCCGGGGAGCGGCAGTGCCGGGCACAGGGCGGTAGTGCCGGGCCTATCTAATTTGTTTTAAGCTGTGATTTTTGACAGGCCTATTCACCCCCCCCCCTCTAGGCCACACAGGTCCTTACAGCTAGGCAGCCTGTCACTTTCTTTAGCACCCTTGAGTCTCGAATTGGCCCATCTTGTGACTGCGGAGATTTTTTCGGGTTGGCCTCGATCCTCCTCGTGAGACATGTAGTCCAATACATGCCCGAGGCAACAACCAAAGACCCATTTCTCGGGGTTGAGCTTCAACATTCTTGGCCCGGATGCACTCGAACGTGGTCCTCGAGATCGCTGATGAGTTTCCGACTTTCTTGGTTTTTAACCACGATGTCGTCCGACGTATGCCCTCGACGTTTTGCCTATTGTTCGCCGAAGATATGCTGCATGCAACGTTGGTACGTTGCCCCGGCGTTTCGAAGGCCGAAGGGCATTGTAACGTAGCAAACATACCAAAGTCGTACAAAAGAGGGTAGCGAGTCGTCAGATTCTTTATCCTAATCGGTGGTAGCCGGATCACATCGAGAAACGAAAGTACTTCACACCCCGCAGTGGAATCGACAATCTGATCAATTCTAGGTAAAGGAAACGGAACTTTTGGACATGCTTTATTCAGACCAGTGTAGTCTACACGCATCCGCACTTTTCCATTCTTTTTCCTAACTAGTACAGGGTTAGCTAGCCACTCTGGGTGAATATCTCCTTGATGAACCCGGCCGCCAAAAGCTTGTGCACCTCCTCGCCGATGATCCTGCGCTTCTCCTCGTCGAAGCGGCGTAGGCGTTGCTTCACCGGTCTGGACCCGGCCTGGATCTCCAAGGCGTGCTCGGCGACTTCCCTCGGTATGCCCGGCATGTCCGAGGGGCCCCACGCAAACATGTCGATGTTGGCGCGGAGAAAGTCGACGAGCACTGCTTCCTATTTAGGCTCGAGGCTGGCACTGATGGTCCGTTTTGCCATTGGTCGAGGTCGGGTCCACGGGTATCTGCTTGGTGTGCTCCGCCGGCTCGAAGGTGCCAGCGTGGCGCTTTGCTTCAGGGGCCTCCTCGGTGGCCAGGGCGGCTAGGGCCTCGAGCGAGTCGAGTTGGATGTTTGCCTCCCCACGCTCGACGCACTCCACGTCGTAGTGGTACGCGTGCTCGTAGGAGGTGTCGATGGTGATGACCCCTTTTGGCCCCGACATCTTGAGCTTCAAGTACGTGTAGTTGGGGACCGCCATGAACTTAGCATAGCCGGGCCTGCCGATGATTGCATGGTAGGTCCCTTGGAACCCGACCACCTCGAAGGTGAGCGTCTCCCGGCGGAAGTTGGCCGGCGTGCCAAAGCAGACAGGCAGGTCGATGCGCCCGAGGGGGTGTGCCTTCTTCCCAGGTACGACTCCGTGGAATCCCCCGACGCTGGGTCGGAGCTGGTCCCTCGAAATCCCCAGGAGGTCGAGGGTCTCGAGGTATATGATGTTAAGGCTCGAGCCCCCATCCATCAACACCTTGGAGAACCGTACATCGATGATGACGGGGTCGACGACAAGAGGGTACGCTCCCGCATTTACGACATGATCCGGATGGTCGTCACGGTCGAACGTGATCGGCGCATCAGACCAGTCGAGGTACCGGGGTGCTTCGTGGCGGAGTGCAAAGATCTCCCGGCGCTCCTTCTTTCTGTGTTGAGCCGAGAGCCCGACGGTTGGGCCCCCGTAGATCATGAAGCAGTCACGCACCGGGGGGAAATCCGCGTCCCCGTCGTCGCGTCGATTGTTGTCCTTGCCCTTAGGGGCGTCTTCCTTCTTGTCGCCGAGCTTGGAGTAGAACCCCTTCAACAGTCGACAGTCTTTTAGCTTATGATTTACGAGGCCCTTGTGATAAGGGCAGGGTCCTCGAGCATCTGGTCGAAAACAGCCCCGTCAGGGGGGCCTCGAGGTTTCTTATGGTCGAGGGCGCCCATGAGCACTTCTTCATCGTTGTCGTCGTTGGCGTCGCGCTTCGCCTTCTGACATTTGCTTTTGTTCTTCTTCTTTTTGTTGTTGTTGTTGCGGTTCTTGGCGTCGTCGCCCTTGTTCGAGCCATCTGGCGCGGTCACCGCCTTACCTTTGTCCGTGGAGCAGCCAAAGAAGGCTCCCACTGCCTCGTCGCCTGAGGCAAAGCTGGTGACACGATCCATCAGGTCCTCGACCATCCTGGGACGGTAGCGTCCTAGCTCATGAACTAGCTCTTGGCATGTCGTGCCCCCGAGGAACGCTGAGATGACGTCCTCATCAGGCACGTGGGGGAGCTCGAGGCGCTGCTTCGAGAACCGCCGAGCAAAGTCGCGGAGGGGCTCGTCCGCCGCCTGCCTGCAACGCCGTAGATTCCAGGGGTTGCCTGGGCGCACGCAAGTTCCCTTGAAATTCCCGTCGAAGACCCTGACTAGGTCGGCCCAGTCGTCGATCCGATCCGGCGGGAGCCCCTCGAGCCACCGGCGGGCGGTGTCCGAGAGGTAAAGTGGGAGTTGGCGTATGATCACACGGTCGTCGTTCTTCGCTCCGCCCAGTTGGCAGCCTAGGCGGAAGTCCGAGAGCCAGAGCTTGGGCTCGACCTCCCCGTCATACTTCACGATGTTGGTCGGTGGTCGGAAGCGGTCGGGGAGGGTTGAGCTGCGGATGGCCCGGCTGAAGACTCTGGGGCCCGGGGGCTCGAGGACTTGCCGGTCCTCGTCACTGTCGTAGCGCCCCCCTCGATGGGCGCTATAGCCACACTCTTGGGCCCCCTTGTCCTTGCGCCGGCGGTTGATGTCGTTGCGGGCGTCGTTGGGGTCTCGAGGCGGCCGGTTGTCGACGATCCGTTCCCGGACTGGCCTAGCTCGAGAGGCGTCCGGCTGGTGGACGGACATCTCGCGCTCGTTGCGGGGCGTGTCTGCTGGTTTCCCCGAGGCCGCCCCGCGCCGCCGCGAGGCTGAGCTCTCCGCCTGCTGCACAGCGGCTGTCTCGAGGAGGTTCTTCATTTCCCCAAGCATGCGTCTGGCGTCAGGGTTGGAGACGACGGGTAGATCACGGAGCAACATTGCCGCCGCCACCACGTTCTGCCCGGCTCGCGGGAAACGCACCTCGGGGCGTGCTGGTGCCTCGTCCTCGAGGATCTGCCGGTGGACATCTCGAGCGCGGCTACGAACACCGGCGCCTCGAGGCTGTGCCGGGTCCTGTGCTATAGTTTTCTCGAGTTGCAACAGGCGCTGTCGCTCCCCCTCAGCCTTGGAGATGGCCTCCCGCAGCTGCGCGAGCTGCGCCGCCCGGTCGTCGCCGTGCTGAGATGGTGCAGCCGGTGTCGGGGGTTCGTCCCTCCCCTGAACGCGTGATCCTCCTGCCGCAGCCACGTTTCCGGGCTCTTCGAGGTTGAGCTCCGGCCTGGCGTCGTCG